>SSNP01000094.1:18395-73662 GCA_006937955.1 Pachypanchax playfairii | reverse complement strand
CAAACAAACCAAAAGACAAAAACAACCATAGATGCCACAATAATGAAACAGCTGGATGAATGTCAGATACGATCGTTTATTGTATGGCACATCAGATAACATAAGGGAACAATATGTTCGGTTAAAACTTTAAAATTAGCAAATTATGAATCAGAAAATATTTAGAAAAATAACCAGAATAAATTAGAAAGATAGTCAAGTTCCTAAAGCCTTGCTGAATAGCCTAAATCTGTTGATTATTAGCCTATCAACATAAAGCAGATAGCAGCGGCATACAGCCGATTGATAAACGGTCAGCAAAAACAAGCAAAAAAAAAAAAAGACTATTGAAATAAATTAGGGCTAAACTAAATTGTGAATATTTATTTCAACATAAAGAATACTTATTCTACTAAAATTAGTTAGGTGAATGATCACAAACTGATTAAAATAAATAGCGCTGAAACATGCGGACATTCAGTCACCAACTCCTCACATTCAACACAAACATTGAAAACGCTCTTCGTACACTGACCACAGACTGCACGCCGGCACTTCATGCAGACTTTGGTGGTTTTATTTTTTGCGCAGTTGCGTTTGATGCCACAGTTTACTCTTTTCATCGGGTGAAAACGATGGATCACTGACCTTGTCTCCATCAGTTTCTGAGGAGCTAATCATTTCTCCTCCATCTGAGTCTTCTTCATTCATTTGCTGAAGCAAAGCCAAAGCTTCTTCATCATTCATAAGTCTGCTTCTCTTCATTTTTTTAGACCGATCAGTCAACTATATGACAATCTGAGATGGTGGCTGAGATTAGCTACCTGTAGCCAGTAGAGCAGATGTTTAGCGTTCCTTGAAATCTATTCTTTTGTTTGCTTGCTTGATAGTAAATTTGAACAGTATAGAAGGGACACTCTAGCTCGAGCTGTCACTTTTCGCGGCAGAACGCGGTTGCCTAGCAACGCTCGCGCAAGTCTCAGCGTTACATTGATTTCTATGGGGTAAAAATGACCCCTTTCGGCGGTTCTAGGTAAAAATGATCACAGTCTTTTTATTTTTTATCAAAAACATTCCAAAATTCTCAAAAATGCCAAAATAGTCATTTTATAAAAAGTCATAAAGTTTTAGACAGATAGGGTTAAATTTGAGAAAGTTACATGAAGTTGAAAATGCAGGGGGGTAAAAATGACCCCTTGGCGGTTCTTGTGTTAACCCTCTGGGGACCAAGGGTTTTTTGTAGAAGTAAACTTTTGACTTTTTTTTGTTTAAATGCTACTAAAACACCACCTTTCAATGCCCCATAATGTCCTATACCTTGTTTTTTTATTTTGAATTGAAATATCATAAACTGCTGTGTAAATGAGGCTCCTTTGCTTGAAATAAAGAGTATTGGAATAAAAAATACAAAAAAAAAATTAGGCGAAAATTAGAATATCACACTTTATTCAAGAAAAACCCACACTAAATATCAATGAATAAGAAAAAAAAAAATTGACAACCGCGCGTCATGCGCAAAAGACAAAGGCTCTGATTAGAACACCGACTTTGACACGACACTGTATCCCTTGTGAATGGGCTAGAGCGATGCCGGAACTACCGTCTGAAAGCTTGGATTCTCCCGATTTAGAGGGGAAAAAAGTACGTTTCTATCTTTTATGGTTCGGAAGCTATGTTCGATTAAACACAACAAGGTCCCTGGCATCGTCGACGATGACGGCGTCCCCGTAGGGTTAATTTAGTTTAGGTTTAATTGTCCGTTGTTATGTTTAGTCATTGTGGTTTAAGTGTTGAGTTTTGTGTTTTGTCATAGTCTGGTGTCTGTGTATTCGTGTTGAGTATTTGTGTGTCTCCCTCTTTGGTTTTAACAGTTCATGTTCGATGTATGGTCATCTCATTTCCTGTGCTTCACCTCTTGTCATTAGTTCATTGTCTTCACCTGTGTCTCGTCTGGGTCCAGCACCATTTAAGGTTGATTCTGTTGTCTGTTCAGTGCCGGACTGTTGTATCTTGTCTTTGTCGTGTCCTTTGTCAATTGTTGTTTGCCTTTAAAGAATTACAGTCATAGTTATAGAGTCATGGAGTTATAGTCTGGGTTTTTGTCATAGTTACGTGCAATGTGTTGGATATGTGGATTTTGAGTTTTTTCTTCCCCCCTTGGTTTTTGGACTTCCGCCTGCCTTCTCAAGTGAGTAGAGTGCTTTTGTTTTGTTGTTACTTTGACTTTGCTTTGATACTTTGAACTTTGATTTTTGAACTTTGAACATGTTGTACTTTGGACATTTTTTGCAACCGTGGACTAACCCCCCTGTCTCCCACAGTGAGCAGCTCATATATGTGTTTGGTTCCCCCCCATCCTGGTTTTGTTAAACTCTTTTATTTTTAGCCTGCCACTCTCTGCTTCTCTGCTTTTGAGATCCACACCTTGTAATTCATGACAAGTTTCAAAGATTTCAAGAACAATGGTCCCTCCCAAAGGTCCGTTCTCATTAGTTTTTACTCCATCACTGTTGACATTTCTCATCCTATTTTCTTTTTGTATAAGTGAAATTTGTAAGTGGATTGGATCTTAGTTTATAGAAAGCTGTGCAGCCATGAAAGAATGTTACAAGTCCAAACCTCTCCAATGAAAGTAAAGAAGAAACTAGATGGAAAATGCTAGACTTTAAGTGCTGCACATGTCTCATTGTGGCAACACAAGCTCCAGATCCACAGAGTTGTAGCAGAGTCTAAGATTAAAGCTGGAGCTTTACAGAGTGAGAAGTTAAGTGAAGTAGCAAGAATATCATAATAATGGTACAAGAATATCTGTATAATTTTAATTGGTGTTACTGGACCTGATATGGACAATCACAAGAAGGCTGATTGAATTTAAAAGTTTTATTGACAAGCAGTGAGTTATAGTTTTTGGTGTCCGGGGACTTCTCTCAACGATGCACCAGACCCATTCAAGAACAGGCAGTTTGTAAATGACTTAAAAATCTTTTCATAAAAGGAGCTTCAATTTTTGATTCTTATTAGACATGACATTTGGTTTCTTGAATCCTTGAGGGCAAGATGGCAGATCATGAGGTGTAAACGGGCAATGTTGTTCTAATTTGAAAAGATTGAATGCTTGATGCTGTGACAGCATCCGGTACTACTCTTCATCCTTTGTTGGTTGTCTGAAAAGCTCGGAGCAGTAAACAGTGTCTTTAAAGTGAACAATTATTTTCATTTATTCTTCTGCTACTGCTGTCGCCACTGAATGTCTGTGCATTTGCATTTTGTGTGATTGTATCTGGTATTGTTAACTTTTTATGAACTTTCCTAGTATACCCCCTTACCTTCTCAAGACTTAGGGTCTTTATATGGACCAAAGCCTGGTCCTAATAAGGAAGAACATCTTTTTTTGGGTTGGGGTAGGGTTTGGGTTAGGCGACAGAAATAGGAGTAGTAAATATGAGTTGAATAGGAGTTAAAATAATGTCATAATAGGGATAGAAATGCTAGCCTCTGTTTTAGTATACACAGTCTATGTGCCAAATCTTCTGTCAAAGTAAAATAAGATACAACCAGTGAGACAGGGACATCCAGACAAAGCAAAGATGCTGCAACACGAAGAGTGAATTAGGAGTCCCATTGTGCAAAGCTGATTCAGATGAGTACTCCAAACATTCGTATTCATCATTTACTCTCACTTGTAATTTAAACATTGAGTCAGTGTTGAATACAATCTATTTTACCAATGCACAGGCAACTGCTCTATAGATGAATTGTCAGACAATTGTCAACAATACTGCAGCAGTAACTGATACACCAGCTGCATCAATGCTAAATATCTGAGGATAAAAGATTGTTCTACAGTACTTCCTGGCTTCATTTAACTTCATTCATGCTATAACTTAATTACATGTTAAAGTTAAGGTCAGGATGATGTCATAGCTCCGTGTTATAATAAGCAAGAAAACACCGTTTATAGCAAACTAAATTTTGCTGTAATTTTCTACACTGTCATGTAGTAATGACATAACAAGCATTACAACAAAATTGAAGCTCCTGACACTAACACTTTGAATTTGAGAAACCAATAGAACCTTTAAGTGGCAGTACAAACCATCATTACAACTGTGCAGTTGTGACCTATGGGTAAGACACCTCACCCACCTGGTCTGTTTGATGGTGGTCAGAGGGCCTGATTGCACTTGTTTGGCAGCCTCACTTCTGTCACTGTGTTCCAGGGCAGCTGTGATCATAACATGTGTGTAGTTTATCACCACCAAACATGTGAATGTGTGCATGAATGGGTGAATGAAAAATTGTCATGTGAAGAGCTTTGTGAGTCCTCTGACTTAAAAAGTGCTATACACATGCATGGTATTTACCGAAAACCTTATTGCCTTTCTAGTTTGACTGAATTTGTAAGGGACATAATGACAGAGTGATAAAGACTAGAAAGTAGCTATATGTAAAAACACTGTGTTAGTGAGATGAGTCCATCTGTTGTTAAACACTGTGATGAGGCCTGATGTATATAATGTCTTTTGTCTTTTTACAGCTATTTACAGTACATACATATCATAAAAATATGTACACAAAGAAAACAGAACATTTATTAAGAGAAAGAAGGAAAAACTTTGCCTACAAACTTAATAATAGACAATCATCAATGTGATGGTCTTATGTTGTTGGTACAATGCAACCAAGGTTGTAGCTTGTGTAAACAATTCAAATGGTAAATGGCGTGTAATTGTATAAGCGCTTTACTCAGGTCCTACGACCCCCAAAGCGCTTCACACTACAGTCAGTCACTCACACACACTCACGTTTCTCATTCTCTTTGAATGAGGTGTGTCCAAACTTTTGGTCTGTACTGTACCTCCTTACAGTGGAATTTTTTAATCTAAAATCTCAAGTTTTCTGCTTTGAACAGATGGCTTGCATTTACTTCCTTTCAGACTGACCTTCTTACCACACACTTTACTTGTAAAAAAAAAAAAAAAAAAAAAAAAAAAAACTCCCCATCAGTAAGATTGTTCATGGGGTCAGTCTTAAATCAGTTCACATATGGTTTCTTGTGAACTCCCCTAGTGAGATCAATTCTAAGGACTACTTCATCAACCTGAAAGTCTAAAATCCAACAACAGAACCTTGTTCATGACAGGAGACAGCATCTTCTATTGTTCCTAACGTTGGACATGTAAACAAATCCCCATCGTTAAAAGACAAGCACATTCACTTCAAATGAGTAATAATATCTTCTGAGGACTTTAGCCTGAGAGTCAGACTGAGGTCAAACATGCACACATTTAACACTAGATACTCTAAGGCCTATGGCATTTTCCAGAAAATCCATCCTTGGATTGGGTAGATTCATGTGACCTTCTTTTGTTTTTACACTTTTGCAATACAAATGCAGCAATCAGATCATTACATACACCAGAGTAGCCTACTCCTTTCTTAATCTGCTGTCATGAGTCATCCCGCCTCATGCCACCTGTTTTGTGTTTTCCACTTCATTTTTTCCCCTATGTGTATGTTTGAGATTTGAGTGTATGTTTTGACTTGTTCTTAGTCATGTATCTAGTTTCTGTTCTTGTATCTGTACTGTGTAGGGATTCTTTTTGGTTTTATCTGGCCTGTCAGATTATTAGTTTAGTCTCCTGTTAGTTTGTGTGTGTGCTTCTGTCTACCCCTTTCCTGTTAATTAGGCTCAGTTGTTTCACCTGTCTTCTTATTGTTAGTGTCATTCCCTACGCCTGCTGTGTTCTCTATTTAAGATCCCGTGTCTCTTGTCTGGTGCAGGTTTTGTGTAGGCCTCAGTGCTGCACACGCAAGCCTCTGTACCATGCCCTGTAATCTGGGTTTTGTTTCCCTACTACTCTGACCTTGGGGTCAGACTTGACCCTCCCTTCTGCCTGCTCCTCTGGATTGTCCATCTGCCCCTGAACACGGCTCTGGACATTTGGATTGTATTCTTACTACGCCTTAAGCCTGAAGCCTGAACCCTACCTGCCATTGCTGCCCTTCTGAACCGTAAGTGACCTCTGCTTGTTTTGTGGATCTGATTGTTGGATTACGGACTGGATCTGCCTGTTCTCTGTGCCCTGAAACTGTCACACAACCCTGGACTGTTTGACCAATCCTCTAGCCTCTGTCCCGCTAGCTGCAGCTAGCCCAACCTGTTGCCTAGCCTGTGCTAATCTGTTTCCTCCACAGCCCTACCTAGTTTCCTCACTGACAATAAATAATTTTACTTGCACTCCACCTGACCTCCTGTCCAGTTCTTTGTAATCGAGTTCTGTTCATAACCGGCCATTACATCTGCTCCCTCTTTATTCACTGTTCATTTAGTCTGCATTTTATCTGCAGTCTTTTTGACAATCTGTTTCATTTGCACTGTGCTCACAAACAGCTTTAGTGTTTAGTGTCTTCAACTTTTTTTAATTCATTCTGTGCATATATAGCAACAGATAATAACATTAAGCAGATCACCTGTCAGTCTGTTTACTGCTGGAAGTCAACAGTTCCCTTTTTTAGTTTATTGAGAAATCAAGCCTCAACGTTTCCAGTGATTTACACCCTACTGTGATTCCAGGTGAGGACTGTAATAAAAGCTGCCACCATTTGCATTACTAAGCATAAAAACAGGCCCTAGCTAGTTTCAGTGGCTGATAGCACTGAGCTAGTTTACAATATAATGTTTAAGTAGCTTTAATTCAATAACTTTAAAGTTCAAACTCCCGAGATGAAAATTTGCCTCTGATCAAGTCTGAGGTTCAGAGGTTTCTTTTAGTCTGTGTCAGGTGTCATTTCTGCTGTGTGCTTGTGAGTGATTTCACCTGTGTTTCAGGGGCGTGGCAGCTGTCACCAACAGGTGGATCCAGTTCCATTCATCAGCCACTGGGCTTAAAAGAGGAGTGGTGGCAGAGAGCAGGCGTCAGATTGTTCCACTCTGTTTTGTGGTAGATAATCAAGACCCACTTAGCGAGATACATTCACTATATGTTTTGATCATTACGTGTCTGTGTACCGTTCACCTTGTGCTCCTTTCCAGGACGTTCTCAGCTGGATCTTTCCAGGACCCCGGTTTCCACACCGTGGCCTTTCCCGGATCCAGTTCTCGTCTTTGCAGCTTCCAGGCTGCCTGGTTCTCATCCCGGACCTCCTCAGCGGTTCCCACACCGCCTCTGTCCAGGATCTCTCAGAGACGGTTTCCACACCGGTCTCCAACCTGCCTTGCTCTCATCCTCTCCCGGCCTGCCTCCGCACCATTCCTCCAGCTCCCAGGATCCACCTGTTCACCACCAAGTCAGTCTGTCCGCCCTCTACCAGCACTCACACGCCAGCCTCAGCCGACTGGCATCTGCTTACTCCCCGGGACACCTGCAGTTCAGCAAACCGTAAGCCTCACACCTGTTTTCCACATCATTCATCCAGGAATTATCACGTACTAACCTCTCCTCTCCTCCATCTGCTCAGTATCCACCATCGCTGCCCGTACAGCTGAGCCTGCTCCTGCTGGACCTGCTGAAGCAGAACAGTGTTTTATCTGCCTTGTGATCTGTACCTGTGAAACTAACCTTCATTAAAACTCCCGTTTTCTGAACTTACCTGTTGTCCTTTGGTCTGGAGTCTGCAGCTTGATTCAGAGTCCTGTTCTCAGTATTACAATCATGACAGTCTGCAGATTTTGGTGAATGTAATTCTCTGCTAAACAAGGTGTCTGATTATTATCATGTCCTGACACTGATTTTCTGCTTCTAATAAACCCATCTGTATGTTCTAAATTTGCATTGGAAAAGCATGGAAACAAAAGAAATTGGTGGGAATCTTCACTGACCCTTAGTGAACCCAGAGAATGATTCTCCAAAAGGTTTTGTAGGCTTTAGCCTGTCTAGTGTACTTTTTGATCTATTGTTGCTGTACCTTACCTCTTTACAAAATTTGCTGGAACCATCAGTTTAAAATCTTTGTAGAAGTCTCACTCATCTTAGGATCTGTTGAAATTATACTGATCTGTGAAACCTTACCTGCTCTCTCCCCACCACTACTCTCCTTGGATCCCTGAAAAAGGCAACTAAACTAATTATCTGATATTTACATCAATATCCATAAACTCACCTTAGAGTTGGAAATAACCTTCTCCTTCTTCCCAGAGCTCCTGAATATCTCCTGCAACATCTACAAATCTTATCATTGTAAACTTAATAAACCATCTGTTCTTTTTTTACATCCTGTCCTTGTGTTGTCTACTTGGGTCCACAACAAAACCCTATTTTGGTGAAAAGAAGAAAAAAATGTCAACCTTCTACTGATTTGAAACATAGTACATGCTAAATTATTGACCAAAGAAGTTCTTTCATTCAGCGTTAATATTAATATTTAATTAATTCAGCAGTAACAATACCTCATTTAAAGGAAATATGGATACAAGTGCAAAGTGTTATAGAAATAAAACACAAAAGATATTACATGAAAGTTGTAATCCTGTCCATTAACTCACAGCATAGTTTCATTCACAAACAGTACACGTACATTGTGGGTGGGTTAAACACTGAGCTGTAGATGAAAAAAAAAAACTAAAACCCAGACAGAAGGAAGTGGAATCCCAGATGTAATGAAGCTGAGTGACAGACCAAATCCACATTCATTACCCTCATCATTTTTAGATGGCTCTACGAGCAGTGACACACATCAGAGTCAGCACAGTTCAGGTACCCTGCTCAATATACAGCCCTACTGTCAAGATGACCATAAGGATTGGATGGACTTCAGTTTAGATCAGAATGGAAAAAAAAAAAAAAAAATCAGTTAGATTGGTTAATTTACTGAAACTACATGCATGATGGGGACTGGAATTTCTACAGTATAAAATAATTCAAAGTTTTACCAAGATAAAAAGCTTTACCTCTGTGTGGTAATATCCCAGCAGCACTTTAAATTCAGAACACAGTGGGTTCTACATGAGCTGAATAAAATAGGAGACGTGTGGGTGAAGAAAGAAGGGGGAAAAATACGCAAGACTCTGAACTTACTGCTCATTTAAAATAAAGAATGTATGTTAATAATTTCAAGTTACTCTCATATAAGCATTTACAATGTCTCCCACAGTTTTTCAGCAGGAGCTTTTGTTCAGTCCTCCACTTTTTCATGCTACCAGTTCTGCCAAATCACACCATCTAGGCTGCTTGCCAGGATTACAGCAGGGTTAAAGTGACTCCAATGTGTTTGGTTGGAATGTGCACTGTTCTAGGTGTGAGAGATAGAAGGAGTTAATTGATTTAACTCTTGGTTCCTTGAGAGATGCCAAATCAACTTTATTTAGTACAGTCACAGTTGTGGTCCAAGGAATTTATGAGGTCAGAAGATTTAAATGAAAAGATAAAATATCAAGTCTTAAACAAATCTGCAGCTTAAAGTATTTTGCTGTCAGGCTGGTTTGTTCCTGCCTGCTAAAATTCTATGTCCTCATACATCTTCAGAATAAGTCACACTTCTGAATTCTAGATTTTACACTTCCAAAGTTCTCCATGGACAAACTATTTAATACAACTAGAACATTAAATGAAATACCCAAGCATAATAACAGTAAAGAAAAATAAAATAATTTGCATGATCTTGCTATAAATTCAAGCAGAAACTATATTACAGAATGAATTTTGATGTTATTTAGTAGCAAAAATGTTACCAATCCTCAGTGATATTTTCCCCAACACTGGATTTTAGCTTCATTTTCAGTTTTGCAGGGGTCTTGGGTCAGGACTCATGGTAAATATCCTTTTCTTAACTATGTTTCTTCTTTCTCTCATCAGGTTTGTACATGTGGCTGGTATTTCCTCTGTGTTTTGTGTCTCTGAGGCTGAGGAGCCTGATTCTCCATGAGATGTCTACCTGGTAAAAAGGAACTTGTTTGTCTCCTACACCTGTTAGTCTGTGTGAGCTCAGGGTGGAGGACAGAATTAAAGATTGTCTTGCTCAATTTGTAGATTTTCTTAACTAAAAACAAACAAACTGGTATTTTATACTAATTCTATTTTGTTCTTTCATTCACTTCAATTATACTTTCTCAAACCAAGAATGGAATTTAAATGCTGTAATAACGCAGTTCTTCTTTGAGCCTCATTGGGGGTTCTAGCTGTGAGCAGGGAGGATCTCCTGTAGCGTCTATGTTGCAGCGGATCTGAAGAAGCTTATGACGGAAGAGGATGCTGAGAGTTTTCCATGGTAGTTTTCATTTTTCAAAGCATTCTTCTTTGAACAATCAACTCAAAAGGATCCTGATGAGTCTTCAGAACAAAACCAGTCTTCTTTCTCAGTTTGTTCATCCTCAATCTTTATGTCATTTGCGCTGATGCTGCTCCCCCAACAGGTGACTGCAGACATGACTACTACTTCTAAAACAGACTTACACACTCACCTAAAGGATTATTAGGAGCACCTGTTCAATTTCTCCTTAATGCAATTATCTAATCAACTAATCACATGGCAGTTGCTTGAATGCATTTAGGGGTGTGGTCCTGGTCAAGACAATCCCCTGAACTCCAAACTTAATGCCAGAATGGGAAAGAAAGGTGATTTAAGCAATTTTGAGTGTGGCATGGTTGATGATGCCAGACGGGCCGGTCTGAGTATTTCACAATCTGCTCAGTTACTGGGATTTTCACGCAAAACCATTTCTAGGGTTTACAAAGAATGGTGTGAAAAGGGAAAAACATCCAGTATGCGGCAGTCCTGTGGGTGAAAACGCCTTGTTGATGCTAGAAGTCAGAGGAGAATGGGCTGACTGATTCAAGCTGATAGAAGAGTAACTTTGACTGAAATAACCACTCATTACAACCTTGAGGTGGATGGACTAGAACAGCAGTAGACCGCACCGGGTATCACTCATCTCCACTACAAATAGGAAAAAGAGGCTACAATTTGCACGAGCTCACCAAAATTGGACAATTGAGGACTGTAAAAATGTTGCCTAGTCTGATGAGTCTCGATTTCTGTTGAGACATTCAAATGGTAGAGTCAGAATTTGGCGTAAACAGAATGAGAACATGGGTCCATCATGCCTTGTTACCACTGTGCAGGCTGGTGGTGGTGGTGTAATGGTGTGGGGGATGTTTCCTTGGGACACGTTAGGCCTCTTAGTGCCAATTGGGTATCATTTAAATGCCACGTGCTATCTGAGCATTGTTTCTGACCATGTCCATCCCTTCATGACCACCATGTACCCATCCTCTGATGGCTACTTCCAGCAGGATAATGCACCATGTCATAAAGCTCGAATAATTTCAAAGTGGTTTCTTAAACATAACAATGAGTTCACTGTACTACAATGGCCCTCACAGTCACCAGATCTCAACCTGATAGAGCATCTTTGGGATGTGGTGGAACAGGAGCTTCATGCCCTGGATGTGCATCCCACAAATCTCCATCAACTGCAAGATGCTATCCTATCAATATGGACCAACATTTCTAAAGAATGCTTTCATCTTGTTGAATCAATACCATGTAGAATTAATGCAGTTCTGAAGGCGAAAGGGGGTCAAACACCATATTAGTATGGTGTTCCTAATAATCCTTTAGGTGAGTGTAAAAAGTTGTAACATCTTGTCTCAAACACTAAATGACTGAAATACAGTTGCACACTTCAAATCAATAAGAATATGTTCTGCAAAAACAGGCTTCAGAATTGAGATGTGGAAAGATTCAACCCCATTGATGAAAACATGCTCAGTTTACTAAATACCTGCATTTCCCGTGTTAAGTTGTCATGTTGTGTGCTAGAACTGGTTTGTACTACACAGCATCACAAAATCAAATGGCCTTATCCACTATAAACCATTCAATCTGGGCACAATGTGTGCTAGATCAACATGCCAACATTTGCTCAAATCTGTAAATATATTCTGAATAATCAAAGTAAACTTTAGTTGATTATTTGATTGTTTTGTGAGAAATTTCACAACTAGAGAACATTTGTGGTCTCTAAAGTAGCTGCATAAATAAAATTAGCAGCTTTGAGTTCAAATTTAATTCTTTTTTTTTTTTTTTGCTTTGCACACTTTTGACATTTCTCAGTAAGCTTCACGAGGTAGTCATCTGAAATGGTTTTCCAACCGTCTTGAAGGAAATCCAAGAGATGCTGAGCACTTGTTGGCCCCTTTGCCTTCACTATGCATTCCATCTCATCCTAAACCATCTCAATCAGGTTCAGGTCAGTTGACTATGGAGCCCAGGCCATCTGGTGCAGCACTCCATAACTCTCCTTCTTGATCAGGTAGCCCGTACGCAGCCGGAGGTGTTTGAGGTCATTGTCCTGAAGAAAAATAAAGTATTGTCCTATCACACTCAAACCAGAAAAAAAAAAAAAAAACAGCTGCTGCAAGATGCTGTGGTAGCCATACTGGTTCAGTGTGCCTTCAATTTTGAATAAATCCCTGACAGTGCAACCAACAAAGCACCTCCACACCATCACACCTCCTACTCCATGCATTACAGTGGGAACCATGCATGTAGAGACCAGTTTACCTTTTCCTCTTCTTCTCTTCTGCATGTTTCTGTTCCTCAGTCATGGTTTCTTAGCAGCGATTTGACCATAAAGGCCTGATTCATGTGGTCTCCTCTGAACAGTTGATGCAGAGATGTGTCTGCCATTAGTACTCTGTGTGGCATTCATGAGGGCTCTTATCTGAGGTGCTGGTAACTTGCCTTTTCTGAGGCTGGTAACTCAGAGGAATTTATCCTTTGCAGGAAAAATGACTCTTGGTCTTCCTTTTCTGAGGCAGTTCTAGATGTATGTTGTTGTTAGTCAGTTTCCCTGTAGAGCCTGATGGATTTTATATCTGCATTTGGAGACCCATTCAACGTTTTTGCAATTTGGCCGTCAGCTCTTAAAGTTATGATGGACTGTTGTTTCTGTGTACAGTACTTAGCTGACTTGGTACTTAGCTTGTTTCTTGCCATATATGAATTTGAAGAGAGTTGTCAAATATGCCTGTCAGCTGTGATGGTCGCAACCCCAATAAGAAAATATGAAATTTCACAAATGTACTCTGACAAGGCATGCCTGTAAAGTAAAAACCCTTTCAGGTGACAACATCATGAAGCTTATTGAGAGAAGGCTGAGGGTTCGCAGCACTATCAACAAAGGAAAGGGTGGCTACTCTGAGGAATCTAGAATATAAAACACATTTCAAGTTGTTTATCAGTTTTTTCTTTGCTACATCATTCCATATTACATATATAAAAAAGTGGTAAAAATAAAGAAAAAACATTGAACAGGTAAAGTATTGGATGCATCACACATCCCCAATACACACATGTACACATATATAAATAGATGAATAAAAAGTCAGAACAACATTGCTTTGGGGTACATTCAAAGAAATGAAACAGAACAACTTTGTTCACACACCAAAAAGAGAGAACAATCACTGTATAGTTTAGTGCTTGTAAAGTGCACACAAACACCGACTCTTGGTTCTCCATAAGGTCATTTACTAGAACATTCATCTTCTATTTAGATTTTACAGGAGACAGAAACTTTGCATCTTGCAGCCAGGTGAAATTGTTCATTACTGATATTCCTAGGAAGTTTCACTGCTTTTGTTTAATTTCATAAGTTCTACTGATTGCAGGTTTGGGCTCATACTGTCCAGTTTACAAATATAAAGGTTTTAAAAGCCACCAAAGTGTCTAAATCATGCAATATGATGATGTGTAAGGAAGTACCTTTACTGTATACTTCTGTCTGAGCAAGAGAGTTCAATTTTGCAGATTATTTCTGAGTAATTCTCGTTGTAATGAGTTTTGATTTGATCTCTTTAGACCTTTCAAAAGAAAAAAAGAAAATTCTCTCAGTAATGATTGAACCAGTAAATGAAATGGGTAAAAGGGAAAAAAATGTATGATTGACTGCACAAGCTCTCTCTTTCTCTCTCGCTCTGTCACAGCTTTACCACATAAATCATGCACCAGCACATATGCACATGTAGTCAGTTGAGACTGTAAATTAACTCTGTCTTAATGTGACTGAAGTATGAAAACTGGATTTGACTGTTTACCTTGATTTTTTTCTCTCTTTCCTTTTGTATGTTTGTGTCTAGATTTGTCTTTGCATGAACACCAATCTGAAGCTGTTTCTCTTTTTTTCTTTAATTTGGATGATTCCCACAAGAGCTCTTAGGTCTTACACACCAAACAGCCAACATAGTCTTTCTACATTTTTCCACTGAGATTGTTATACACGGATCGTTGATGAATTATACAAGTATTTTTACAGTAACCCCATAAATTGACATATACAATTGATGGAGATCAAGCATTGAGATGGCACAGCCAAAGACAAGCACAATTCATTTGAACTAAAACTGATAATGAATCAGTAAAATAAATTTCTATGACAACATCACCACAAACATGCGCATAGTTAAAACGTCGGTGAGTGCTACAGTTCAGAATTCTTGTAATATTTTAAGTATACAATATTTATATATTTCTTTGCATGGATTAAAATGTATAAATGGCTATTTAAAATGCTTCAAAAACATCTTTTTTTTTTACTAAAGAACAAAATTATTTCTGATGAAATGAGTTGAAACTTGAATAGTGTATGCAGATTTAAACACATTTCTGTACTTATTTAATTAATTGTTAATGTTTCCATTTCCAAATGCAACATTTTATTATCATTGGTTCTGCTTATTGTGGTTGTTGTAAAAAAAGAAAATGATGCAAACTGTGGTTTAATCTGATTTGACATGTGTATACTAAATGACAAAGAACAAATAGAATGGATGCTTTGAGGACAAAACACATACTACAGGAGTGAGATGAGCACAGCAATGATGAAATAAATCTTTTGGGCCAGAGAGAGGACCAACAGCTGATCTTTGTTAGTGAGCCATGTTGCTTCCCCAATTTTATTCCAGTGCACAGAAACACAAATAAAAACACACTAACCAAGCACAGCTCGTCTGTGAATTTCGTAGCCAGTGGCTCTCATTAGATAATACTCACCAGACTGTTTCAGTCTTTCAGCCTTGAGGCTTTTGTTATAAAAAAATGACCATCTGCTACCTTGTGCAGCATGGTGATGGTACCCTTAAAACCCAAGGCCAACACAGTACCAAGGCTAGGTATAAAATGAATTCTGATGTAAGGACAGCTGACAACCTAATTTAGAGTTACGTTATTAGAATTATGTTAATACCAAACCAAATGCTAATCTATACATTTTTAATATCCACTTGTTTTTTTTTAGTATTTAAAGACCCGCACCTGAGTTTCTAAATTATTATAAGCTGAATTTATATCATGATGCATTCAGTGTCATTGGTGTTTTAAATGAATGAAGGTAGACTAACACTACAGACTTGACAAAAACAAAAACAGACTAATAGCTAAATGTGACTTGACAATGACTGAATCAAACTTGACTTGCCAAGTTCAACACTGTTTTAAATTGGACGGTGTTTATTTCTACAAAACTGCAAAGCTGTGCTTAACATAGAATATGCACTATAAGCTTGAGTGAAATATAGACTTTGTGATGGCCTGTGTCTGGTACAGCTGCATGGTGCTCCACATTAGCAATACGTTTTATTTAGAGTGTGACAGAAGTTTCCAATTGGATAAGGAAGGGCTAAGAGATGTTGACATACAGTGGGCCACCAATTGTGTAAGTTCTCCCACTTAAAAAGATCAGAGAGGCCTGTAATTTTCATCATAGCTATACCTCAACTATGAGAGACAAAATGAGGAAAAAAAATCCAGAAAATCACATTGTCTGATTTTTAAAGAATTTATTTGCAAATTATGGTGGAAAATAAGTATTTGGTCAATAACAAAAGTTAATCTCAATACTTTGTTATATAGCCTTTGTTGGCAATGACAGAGGTCAAACGTTTTCTGTAAGTCTTCACAACGTTTTCACACACTGTTGCTGGTATTTTGGCCCATTCCTCCATGCAGATCTCCTCTAGAGCAGTGATGTTTTGGGGCTGACGCTGGACAACACGGACTTTCAACTCCCTCGAGAGATTTTCTATGGGGTTGAGATCTGGAGACTGGCTAGGCCACTCCAGGACCTTGAAATGCTTCTTACGAAGCCACTCCTTCGTTGCCCGGGCGGTGTGTTTGGGATCATTGTCATGCTGAAAGACCCAGCCACGTCTCATTTTCAATGCCCTTGCTGATGGAAGGAGGTTTTCACTCAAAATCTTACGATACATGGCCCCATTCATTCTTTCCTTTACACGGATCAGTCGTCCTGGTCCCCTTGCAGAAAAACAGCCCCAAAGCATGATGTTTCCACCCCCATGCTTTACAGTAGGTATGGTGTTCTTTGGATCCAACTCAGCATTCTTTCCCCTCCAAACACGACAAGTTGAGTTTCTACCAAAAAGTTCTATTTTGGTTTCATCTGACCATATGATGTTCTCCCAATCCTCTTCTGGATCATCCAAATGCTCTCTAGCAAACCGCAGACGGGCCTGGACGTGTCCTGGCTTCAGCAGGGGGACACGTCTGGCACTGCAGGATTTGAGTCCCTGGCGGCGTAGTGTGTTACTGATGGTAGCCTTTGTTACTTTGGTCCCAGCTCTCTGCAGGTCATTCACTAGGTCCCTCCGTGTGGTTCTGGGATTTTTGCTCACCGTTCTTGTGATCATTTTGACCCCACGGGGTGAGATCTTGCGTGGAGCCCCAGATCGAGGGAGATTATCAGTGGTCTTGTATGTCTTCCATTTTCTAATAATTGCTCCCACAGTTGACTTCTTCACACCAAGCTGCTTACCTATTGCAGATTCAGTCTTCCCAGCCTGGTGAAGGTCTACAATTTTGTTTCTGGTGTCCTTTGACAGCTCTTTGGTCTTGGCCATAGTGGAGTTTGGAGCGTGACTGTTTGAGGTTGTGGACAGGTGTCTTTTATACTGATAACGAGTTCACACAGGTGCCATTAATACAGGTAACGAGTGGAGGACCGAGGAGCCTCTTGAAGAAGTTACAGGTCTGTGAAAGCCAGAAATCTTACTTGTTTGTAGGTGACCAAATACTTATTTTCCACCATAATTTGCAAATAAATTCTTTAAAAATCAGACAATGTGATTTTCTGGATTTTTTTTCCTCATTTTGTCTCTCATAGTTGAGGTATAGCTATGATGAAAATTACAGGCCTCTCTGATCTTTTTAAGTGGGAGAACTTACACAAATGGTGGCTGACTAAATACTTTTTTGCCCCACTGTATATATATATATATTTTTAAGAGTAAAAACACTGAGCACAACAGCTGCCTCAATGTTTGTTTTTTCAATATATTTTAAGACTACAGGTAATTAAGAATGGATGATTGCACTGCCTGTTAAAACATATTGTGTGAGTGTGAACATGTGAAAAGCCATGCATATGAAAATATCTTGAAGGTCTTAAAAAGATGCAATTATAAGTGATTTTTTTATCGCATGTTAGAGATTTTAGGGAGGGCACAGTATACTGTGTGGCCTAGAACAGCAGTCCCCATTCACTGAGCCAAGGAATTGCTTTGACACACCAAACACCAAACTGCATTCAAAGACAAGCCTTTGGGGTTTTTTGAAAGGAAAGAAAAAAAAAGACCTCAAAGGGCAAAAATAATTATTGAAAACTACCACTTCATTAAAGGCGTCTGCCCTTAAAACATCTTACTTGTATACCAGCTGCATTGTTAATGCTAAGAAGCCTTTTACTATCATGGAAGAGCTTGGAAAAGGACTTTTGAGTCAATTCAATTCAGTTTATTTATATATATCATTAAAAAGTGTGTAACTGGCCTCTTATTTAAGTCCTGTCAGGTAAGCTCACCTGGTCATGTTGGTGTTTGCAAGGACTAAGGCTGTATTCACACCTGATAGTCTGGTGGACTCTGTTCGATTGGGGACCCAAATTGCAACATTGTTGCTGTTTTTAGTTGGTGCAGTTTGAATTCACACTGCACTCTATGAACCAAACCAAATAACCTTGGGAGCATGTTACACCCCCACCTGTGGTGGCGTTGTGGAGTTTCTGCAATAATTGTTACTGCACTTCCTGGCACTAAACAAACATGGACTAGCAGCAGATTCTAGTGGTTTTGGGATCTTTTATGTTTGGTGAATGTACCAGATCAATATTCTGCAGCACTGGACTCAGAATGAGCAGATAACAAGACAGATGACTACACAGACGGCTGCACAATATAGTCCACTTCCTGCTTTTGGTGCGGTCCCAGTGCAGCTGCATTCACACATGCAATCAAACCGCATCAGTATTTGTTTCAATCGAACCGAGACCCACATTTTTAGGCGGACTAGAGTTTGATTGTTTGGTCCGAATCCACACCTCCCCAAACGTACCGGACTTTCTGTGCAAACAAACTAGAGTTCGATTCAAGCGGACTAAACAGGGCTGGTGTGAATGTATCTTAAGAGGCTGCCATGATGAATTTCTGGTTTCATTTCTCAAGTCAGGGTTGTTTCTGACTATTTTCAACATCCTGTTTTATCTATAGAAAATTACTGGCAAGTCAAAATATTTTGTATATAAAAGTTATTATCTGCATCAAAGTAAACGTTCTTAATTTGCTTCTCTTATACACAGTATTGTAATGGCTTTTTAAAGGCAAATCTCTGACCAGAGTGGCACATCTTTCTTTTGGAATAAAGTTTTCACTAGCAGCCCATTGTAGCATCACAAAATGAATCACACAACTTACTCATTTATATTACATATTCAGCCTGCTTAACGAACTTCCCTTTCCACTTCCGAGGAAGATGGTACTTGTCTTTAAGTCTGTAAAAGATGGCTGCTTGAAAGTCAAATTGAAATTATGACGACAGCATGGGAACACAAGGATATTTGACATATTTCTGAAGCAACTAATCCAGTTTCTGCACAATGACATGTCTCAGCTTTCAAGGAGTTTGAGCATCATTTCTAAACCACAAGAGACCCTTGAACTGGGAGGAATCAGATCTGTGTCCCATTTGGGAATAACCCTTCACGTTTAGTCTCTCTGGAGTAAAATCCAAGAAGAAATATCTTGAGATCACAACTAAAGCAGTGAGCGCCATACTTCCATTTCAGTATTTTCTGTAGTGGCAGCAACAAAAATGACATCATGACCCAGCACAGACATAAGGAACGCACTTCAAGTGTCATTGTCTACAGTAACTTCAGAGGGGGCAGCCTGGTTAAAGGAAAACAAGCTCAGAGCACCCACCGATTCCATGTTGTGGTAAATTATATATATACTTTTTTTTTAACAACAACAACAATAAATGGCACATTATTGTCTTACAATATACACTACTAAATCCCCACAGTTAAGTTCATGGGAGCAGGCAAAAAAAACAAGGTCCTAAAACAATCCAGGTCATTAATCCCTAAAACACACTGACAGACTGACAGACAGGAAAGGCGCTGGCCAGGAAGCATAAAAAGCATCCCGCTAACTGACCACCACACCAAACTTTCACGCTGCTTAAATAGGGCAGTGAGCAGGGAGTGATTGCAAAGTGGAGCAGGTGGAAGTAATGAAGCTTGATAAGGAGTGTGCAGCAGGACAGAGGAGTGAGAAAATAGAGGTACTGCCACAAAACAAATTGAAACTAACTGTAAAACAACTAAACAGAAAACAAATCGCAGAAGCACAACAATACTAAGACTAGTAAGAGAATGGACGACTGAAAAAAAGGCAAGACTTGACATTAAGAGATGAAACATGACATCACTGACAATTCTTAATCTTTTCTGCCAAATGTGTGGCTTTATTTCTTATTTTATAATAATAATGCGTTTGATTGCATCTTTCAGAGCACTCAAGGTCACCTTATAATTAAAACAAAGCGAGGATACAAAAAGGTAATAAAAGACATTAAGAGAAAAGAACAAATTAAAATGGGACATTAAAATTAAAATTAAAACATACTTAGAAGATTTGACCAACTGGTAGAAGATAAACGGTAAACAGAAAAGGCCCCAAGACAGAACCTTGAGGAACACTGGATTTGTGGGATTTCAGCTGCATGATGTGGGAGCAGTCAGAATGATATGAGTGAAACCAGTTTAGACCTGTATTGGTGATTTCTATAGCTACAAGTCTACTCAGGAGGATAATGTGAGAGATGGTTTCAAATGCACTGAGGTCCAGAAGAATAACACCGGACAGAAAACCTGAATTAGCCACCGTCAGAAGATTAGGAGATGATCATGAACCTGAGAAGTAACAACTTTTTCAAGAATTTTTGCAACAATCGGAAAGTTTTAAATGGAATAGTTGTTGAGGTAATTTCTGTCTACATTTTTTTAAAACCGGAGAAATTGCAGCTGGGAAGAGGGTCTAACACACTGGTGGAAGATATAGCTTTTAGGACGAGCTTGGATTGAGAGAAAGGGACAGTCATACATGGAATAGATGAAAGATGGGAGGTTGTAGGAGTCAGCTGGTGATGAATATGATCAATCACTGAAGAATGATGTTGGAGAATTACAGAAGTAGGTGGAAAAGAGATGAACAGGAACAAAAAATTTAGTGGGTGCAAAAATTTGTGGAGTAAAGAAAAGAGAGCTCTTTTGTCTTCGTTGGCGTTGATTAGTCCTGCATAGTAAGAGGATTTAGCAGATGTAAAAGCATCTCTAAAGCAAAAGGTGATTTATTTACATTTCTTTGCAAATGATAAGACTGGTTTTCTTTAAAACATGTTACAGTCAGCTTGCGGTGATCTTTAAATTGCAGTGAAGAATCAGGTCGCCACAGTTCATTAGATTGTCAGTGTTGGAGAGGTTGTCAACACAAGTCTGTATTAACGTTGATGTTCTTGTTGTTATGAAAAGAAATGTCATGTGATGAGTTTGATTTGGAAAAGGCGTAAATATGCAGTGAAGGATGATAACGTGGTCAGAAAGTTAGTAGTTCTGTTGCAGTACAGACCTGAGGAGTGAGTCCAGAACAACACATCAAGTCCAGAATATGTCCTTTTGAGTGAGTTGGGAAATCCAAGTATTCCTGCAGACCAAAGCTGTGATGCATTTTTTTTTTAGAGAATGTATTGCCAGAGTTGTCTATGTGAATATAGAAATTATCCATTAATATGATATTTGAGGAGAGTGAAAACAAATAGGTTAAAATGTTGAAAATTTTCAAATAAAATTATTACTGAATGTAGGTGGAAAATACACACAGGAAATAACTGTAGGAACAGGACTGCTCTATTGTACAGTAAAGGATGCAAAGTTGACCTGAGCAGGTACTAAAACAGATGAGAGCTTCCACTTCTCTCAGTAGATTATTGCAAGACCGCGCCCTCTGCCAGCAAAACGGCTGATAAAAAGCTTGAAGGCACCTGTGATATTTATTACAAGGCAAATCTTGGTTTACTATGTCCTAATTGTCACTTTTTTTAGGATTTGTGGTAGGTTTTTGTGTGGTGTTGATTTATACATATATTTGCATGTCTGGTAACAGAATAACTCAAAGCTATCAGCCAATGTAGATGAAATTTGTAGAAGTAGTTGGGAATGGCATGATAACTGATTTAATATATTTTGGGAGTAATCTGTGTCAACTTTTTGAGCCAGGTGTACGGTATATCCCATTATAAGGTAAAGGAGCTCGAAAGTGAGCTTGAGGGCTTCACAGTGGTGCAGTTCGTCATATGGGTTTTTCTTTATTTAATAGAAGGGCACCAACTGTCATGTTCACATTTGTAGATGTGGAATAAAATAAAGTAAATATAATAAATGAGGATTAAATTATAAATCTGAGAAAGAAGTTTAAGACTTCTGAAACCAATGTGTTTATATTTTATTTAACCTGCAACTTGTGAGCCAAGTTTCTGTTTTATTGACAAGGTCGGTGTGTGGAGTTAAAATAGTGAAAACGTGGAGAAGGATTATGCTAATCTCTTTTCCACACTTCATTTACCCTGTTAATTAACACCTAATCTTTAGCAGGGAAAGGCCTTGGAACCACAGACTACTTTTTCACTAGCTGCATTAAAGGCCATGTTCTCAAGAAATAGACTTTATATTCCCTTTCACACAGAATGATGAAGTAAATGTCCTTTTTTAGCAGTTGCACATATATGCTCGTATGCATGACATGTAACTCTCTCTGACTGACCAGTTCCTTTTATTTATACATACAGATTGCTTCTTATCAGAGCAGTTCAACACAGCAAAGGAAAATAGATATTAGAAACAGGAACATCAAAAGAATCTTCTATTTCCATTTTTCTTATAGGTTTAAAAATAACTCACAACAAAGGTTATCTGTGTACACAAAGGAAGTCTATTTTAAATAGTTGTTCTTAAAGTTTAATACTATAAAATATTGTTTTTTTTATCTATCAATGTATTTGATTTTCAATCAATTGAAACATTATTTTGCTGGATGTGACAAATCTGGCATTCAATGGTTGACATTCAACGGGAACTTTTTTCGTACTTTATGTCACAGACTTATCTTTTGTGCGGTTTTCTCAAAGTTTTCTTAGAAATGTCATCTTAAAGGTACCATAATTAATGTAACTAATTTGAGAACACTTCAGCAAGCTAGAAAAACTAATGAAGCCTGATGCAATATTCTACACCAGACATATTTGGCTGTTGTGTAAGAGTTGAAATGGCAAGGAAGAAAAAAAACAGGGAAAAGATAGAAATGTCACTGACAACTCATACCTCTAACTTAAAAGTTTTTAAATTAACTTCTAATCAAAGTGTTGCTGTTTGGAATAACAGCCACTTGTTCTGCACCTCCAGAACTAGTATTTCTTACAGAAGCACATTGTTTAGCACATTGTCCAGTGGACAGGTTTTGGGCCGACCAAGTGTTTTTACTACTTATATAACCCCTCTGGAGCGGACACCCTGCTGTTCAGGACAACAGACACTTTTTTGTCCACCCAAAAAATTGTGAAAATTCACCCCGCTAACGGATAGTGATCACAGATCCCTCAGCCTCAGCATGCTTGTATTTTTGTAAAAAAAAAAATGGTAAAAAACAGTTCACTGCCGAGACATGCAGAGAAGGTTAGGGTGACATGACATGACAGTGGAACACAGTTAAGAAAATCAAAAGGGGACTTAGCATGAAGCCCTGGGGGTGCCCTTTTGCAGAGTGATGTATTGGACATTGTTTCTTTTATTCCATTAGCAAACATTTATTGCATTTATTTATCATGTTTTGTTTTGTGTACTTTGTTTTGGTTGACAGACTGGAACAGGGATTTTTTTCCTTAGAAATCATTAAAGAGGCCATTTCACACAAATTTAATGACTTTGTGGTTATTTCTGAAGTATTAAGTATGAAACACTTTATTTTTAAAAAAGCGTTAGGAAACACTGATTTACAGACTTTTCAGTCTATCTGCATCAAGATTCGGCTGGTTTCAGGCTGCAACTCATTAATATTCATTTTGCAAATTTGCTGGACTCAGACTGGCTAACAAACTAGCCAATGAGAGCAAGGCTTCCTGTTTCATTCCCATCTGCACATGGCAACAGCGCACCGAATCTCTTCCAGTTTCATACGTGTTTATGCTAACAGCTTTTAGCCAGCAGCATGTTAGGCATGGTCTCAACTGCAGAAGTTGATGAATACTAATGAGCAAAGATGTTGTGACGCAACAAATACAGGTCGTTCAAACTCGGGTGTTATCGCCACGTGGTACCTTTATTCTGGGTGTTAGATCAGCACTGACACCTGTGGAGCTAAAATATTCAATAGAAACCTCAGAAAAACAGTTTTTATTGACATTGCCTCTTTAAATAATTTTTCATGATAAAAAAAAATTACACTAATGAAAATTAATTCCAAAAATTATAGCAGCCCAAGAAGGCCTCTGTATACTAAATATTGGTGCTTTAATCTGCTGTTGTTCATAATTGATTTATTCTGAGCATTTATTTTTGCTTCTGTATCCTCCAGTCTATTATGTTTTCATTATATTCTCCTCTTGTTCTTTGGCCTTATTACCAGGTAAACATTTTGTGTGAGAAATGATTGCAAATTCAAGCTTCACTGAGTTTAAAAATGTCACTATACAAGTCTGGAACTTGTGTCAAAATAAATGGTCTTCAGGAACTCATTAATCTTTGATTATTTAAGGGTTTTAGTTAAGAGTCTGACAGAAATGTCAGATCAGCAGGGTTACACAGTCATAATGCCCTTTGGATTTTATTTATTACGCCCATACAAAGCAGTCTTACGTATGTTTCTTGGAGAAAACTGAATTTGAAAAGCAGTTTTACAGAAATTTAATCTGTTCTTTTATTTTCAGCCTCTTTCAATAAACATATCAGTCCAGCTTATGTGCAGGTTAATTTTCATGATTGATTCTTGGTACAAACATGGCAAAGTAACCTTTTCTCCAAGGTTTCCGTAACCACAGTTGATTTTCACCAGCAAACAGAAAATACTGTGTATGTCCCTGCAAAATTGCAAAATGAAAAAGAGTTATTAAATGAAGCATCTTATTAAGAGATATTCTGAAGACTATACAAAAAAAAGGAAAACTAGTGGTACAGACATCTAATTTATTTTCAAAATGGTTTGCTTACAAGATGTTGAGGGTCAATGTATTTTTTTTTCTACTCCAGTTTCTATTAGAGAAAAAGAGAGCTAGCACACTATGGGAAATGTTTATTTTATTTCACATTTATGTCTGATTTGATATCTTAATTGAGCTTTTGAATTCCATAAACAACACTTGCCTTTGCTTTATCTGATGTATGTTCAATATGGTGCAATCAGAGACACCAAAATCATCTGTTTCCCCTTAAACAAGGCCGAATGTCTGAAAAGCTTGAAGTCACAATCCGTCCATTTTCTATACATGCTTCAGGGTCACAAAGAACTGGTCCCTATCTAGAGTGGTCACTGGGTGAGAGGCGGGCTTACACCACATGACAGTCCATCACAGAGACGAACAACCATTCACACATACATACCTAGGGCCAATTTAGAGTAACTATTTAATTTAACTTACACATTTTTGGTCTGTGAGAGGACACCAAATTCCTAGAGAAATCCCACACATGCACTTCGAGAACATGTAAACTCTATGTAGAATGTCATGAACCCATGACCATAAGACAATGTTTCCAACAGCACCACCAATGCTAATCAAGTTTAACTGTTTATACTACAGGTTTAATAGGTTTAATTTTAGAGGTATTGACAAATCTACCTACACTTTATTCGTAGAATTTATAAATTGAAAAAAAAAACAAACATGTTTTTGTTTACCCTATTACCTACTAAAGGCATGCACTGGACAACTGTTTCCAATTGAATTTTTTTTCAGGTGAAATGAAGTGTTGTTTCAATGAGCTGTGCACGTAAAAGATACATTTTGTCTGTCTCTGTTTCCCTGCTCTTGTTTATGCATACCCCTGATTAATTGGTTAAATTAATTGTTCAGGATGATCTCAAATTATGCTGAAACCTGTAATGACCTAGTAATTCAAACTGCATGTATTAGAAAAATCTTAAATATGCAGGGGCGTGGCCCTTCAGGAACAGGTTTGGAAATTGCTTTTCAAAGGCAGTACCTTTATTTGGAACTAACATTTCAACAAATAAAACAACGATACAGGGTATTGTTAATAAACTGATTTTTATGTATTTATTCATAATTTATTCATTTAAGCCGCATCTAAAAAATTACTTCTGGTTCCACGTGTGTTATCAGCCCAAAGAAGTCTCTGGTTCATATTTACATTTGGCTTCTTCTTTGCATGAGCCATCTTTAACTGGTGTTTGTGAATTGCACAGTGAACTGTATAAGCAGACAGTGAGACAGTCTGTTTTTGATTCAGTGCTGCCTTAGGGCCTGCAAATCATGAGCATCCAGTTTTAACCTTTTATGTTGCATTTTTATGCTATATTTTGGATAAAATGTATGTTTAAGAAATATGCAAATTATAAAAGTCTGTTTCATTTACATTTAAACACAACACCACAACTATTTTGGAACTGGGATTGTATAAAAACCCAAGTATAAAAACAAAACACACAAGAAAAATAAACATCCTAAAAGAAATAAAATGTATATACTTTTTGGATTGCACTGTCCTGGATGACTAAGAATCTATTCGAACACATGGCCGAACACAGCTAAGGACTGCAATTTTGTTCACATGCACGTTTGTCCAGCTTTTTTATATTCACTCATTTTGTATTGTAAAGCTACTATTATGTCATACTGTACAAAAAAGCATAAAATTCTTAGCTATTACAATAGTGGCTATTTATCAGCACTCTTTTTTACCTGGGTTAAAACCATGATGAATAAGTGTCTTTAGTGTAGTCAGTGTGCTGATGCTGATAACAGAAGACCCATTAGAGGTTTGGTTGGACCTTTGTTGCTGTGAGGCTGCACTGGCACAAACATATGCTGAAAATTAATTTATTATGTTAATTTAGCTGCTGTATTCCCCTAGCTGAAGCCCAAATGAGGGGGCAGTTATGTTAAGGAGTGTGCATGTGTGTGTGTGTGTGTGTGAGCACTCCATGCAGATTGAATCACAAAGAGGAGACTGTGGTTGCACGGCGAAGAGCAAATGGGTATGCATCAGCCAATGGATTGTCAGCTGATAATAATAATATTACTATTTCAAACTGTCACAAACAGACATTAGATAACTTAACTCAAATCACAGTCTCATAAATGGAAAAGTGTGACATGACTGACAACTTGAAAGCAACTGGAATGGACAGATAAAACTGACAGCTTATAAGAAAACCTATCCAAGATGATGCTACTTTGATCCAATTATCATGACCATGGCCAACAATCTATTCCACTTTTACTTGGATGCAGACTTGAAAAACACCAGAACAGTGCTTGTAATTCAGCTTACGTTGAAAGTATTTTTACTATGTGACCCAGTAAATCCATTATTGTGAAACAATACCATCACTGGAGTTTGCCATTATACATCACATTGGCAAATGGCAGACTTGACCGCCATTGACATTGCTCTAATGTTACACCAAAGATTTCCACAACACATTACATAAACTGTGATTAATGCAGCATCACACACAAATGCTCCATTGTTTTGCTTTGGTTGAGACAAACAACCCAACACAATCCTCTTTAGTTGGCGCTTGAAGAGAGACTAAAACAAATTGTCAAGTGAGTGTCATGATTCTGTTCTCATTATCCCACAGTCAAGTTGTTTGATTTACACTCACATGATTTTGTGTTTTCCTCCTGCCACTATATTAAAAAAGCCAATGATCTGCATGTGCATTAGCTGTCTCCACTTCTATTTAAGCTGAAATAGAAAGCCAAGTAAATGACAGATATGACAGACGGATAGATGCCCCTCCTCTGTAATGTTCAAGTTCATTCTGTACTTGCTCTGCTCCATTGCTCTGGTCTGGCTTGGTACAGAATGAATCTCCAAGCAGATCCTCAAGCGTGGTCTTCTTGGATTCTGGTTCTGTAACTTCTGGTCAATCATGCTCTTCAGGGGCACAATTAGAGATATGGTTGGGCTCTTCTCCTCACTTAAGACTCCTCACAGTAGCTGTCTTCAGAGAATTCAGCAGCTTTACAAGATCTTCGGCGTCCCTGATGTCAGAGCTGTCCAGTGTATCACAAGTGTAGCACACCAGTGTAGAACAAAATTTACCACATATCCCAGTTCCCGCTTATGGTGTGCGCTGAGATGGTAATGTAGCTTAACGTACCCCTTGAGGTCCAGCCATCAGTCGTTATGGCGAAGCTCTCTGCCTCCTTCAGTGTCTGAACAACTTTGGCCTTGCACTCCTCATAGAGATTTGGAACGATTGTGCGAGCAAAATGAACCCGCGATGGAATGTTGTACTTTGGTTCCAGCGTGTTGAGAAGTCTTTTAAATCCCTTATTTTCCACAAACAGAAAACAGCCGCATATCAGTTGCAATAAAAATGCAGATATCTCTTGTTATTGCAGCAGCTCCAGCACATGAAGGTGGAAGCTGAGGTGCAAAGGCATTTTTCAGCATTGTCTGTCCTTTCTGCACTGCCTTCACAGGTGGAACTGATTTAGGCAAAGCGCTGTGAGGGTTCTGAAGGTGTTTTTGCATTGTGCTAGTGATACCCGCAGTGTACAATAATATTTTCTTGCAGTGCTTACATATTGTCGTGTCTTGTCCATAACTCTGGATGCATTTTGGGTTTCCGGTAGAAACGAAAAATAGCGACAAACAAATTACTTAAACGTAGTCAGGGTGTCTTCTATTTTAGCGTTATTGAGCGTAGCCATGGTGATTAGCGCAGGTGACTAGCGCTTCTTCTTCTCCTCCTCCTTTATTGGTGGTCAGTAAAAAAGTAATGGTGCATTACCGCCACCATGGGTAGCGCTTGTGACAGCAGTTTCTTCAAACGAGAAATATTGAGCTGATTTATTATCGTGAGATCTTGCGCGATGAGATCTCGTTACACCACTAATACAAACGCATTGTTTGCACAAGCCTCCAGTTTCCTACAACATTTGGAGTTTGTGAACGTTCCTCGAGGCGGTCACTGGTTTCTACAGGTAGCTAGTACTGTTGGGGCATCATTAACTTGATGAATCCTGGGAAATTAGGTGATTTTCAGCTGTATACTACTCAGTGGGTTTGAGTGTTTCTTTCATGGAAAATCTTGAAGCTGACCATTGACCTGTCCACAAACTTCTGAACGAGCCACTGACACTCAATTCTTATTGGGCTGCTGTAAGGCTGCATTAAGGAAGCAGTAGGACACAGCCCACAAATCATCAGTAGCACTTTCCCAGGCACTAGTACGTGTTGTTGTCTCCAAGCCTTTACTTGCACAATACGTATCATTTACCTCAATCCACCAATCTCAAGAATGTGACTGGTAGATTGCCTACCTGGTCTCCTGCCACTGACGTCAGCCTTACCTCTTGGCTCTGGATTGTTTCTGCGTTTCTCCTCAGCCCAAAGCAAGATGGTAATCATTCCCTTTAAAGCATCACTGACTTGTTTGTAAAACTTTGTACTAACCTGTCCTCTCCTTGTCTCAGTCTGTCCCTTGACAATTATTGAATCCAAGCCAGTGACTCGTGGAAGAGCTCCAACTCTGTCAAAACTCTGTCAAAACTAATAAATATTTTAATATGCCCTCCTGTTTCTGAGCCTGTGCATTTTGAGCCCAGCTTAAAACAAGACTATTACTGTGGGAAGGACACAGAAAATTATAGCCTTTCCATCACATTATATAATTGTGCTCCCATTAAACAATGTGTCATTAATGGCATTATTCAGTCATCTCTTTAGATTTAGATCAACTAATACATTGGATTTTCACATTTTAAGAAATTGCACAGATACACAATAACAAGCATTCAAACAAAGTTAAAAAAAAAAGCATTACATAAATACACCCACGATACAGTATAACAACAAAAAGTTGTATAAAACCAATTACTGACAAAGTAAGCCCTTTTGATTTCTAAATAAAAATGAATGCCATGAGCACAACGACCATGGTCTTAACAATGTATGAATTCTGATGCATTTTGTTTTTCTTTGCTAATGTTGCCTAAATTTCACACCCTCGGGTAATTATTTAACACTTAAAATTACAGTGCATTTAGCTAATCTGCAACCCAAAGTTAAGATTTTGTTAAAAAAAAAAAATCTTGTTGAGAAACAGGACAAATTTTAACCACAGAGCTAAAGCATGTTAGTATCAGTTTCAACATTGTAGGTATTGCAGTCCAGAAGAATAGGTTGTCTGTACTAAATGAGTTTAACTTCCTTTTCATTTCTGTTTACTCTGTCTAGAAACCAAAACACTATGCATGCAAGAGACTTATCTTGATGGGTGGCTGCTGAAGTCGCCATTTAAAGGAAGGAGAACCGACGGCCTGGTAATCGTGACAGAGGTTTGGAGAACAAGCACACACCATAAAAGACACGCTTCGGTGTGAACCAGTAGCAGCAGAAGCTGCTCCACGTCATTTTATTTGTGCATGCTCCAGATTAATCACAGGTGTAAGAGCACAACAAATTAACACAACTTAACAGTGGGGCGTGTGCAGTCTGCTGTGAGAGGAGAAGCAGGTATGTGTAAAAAAAACAACTCCCAGTTCACAATCTCGATTTCGCATGCAAGTCAAAACTCAGATCTTAAAATGATGTCATCCTCAGCTTGTGACCCCTCACAGTTTGTAACTCTACTTTCTAGTTGACTTGTTGATTTTTGTGTCAATGAACCAAAGATGCAGCTTTTAGGAACCTTTCCAAAGCAGAGTGGGATCTTCTGTGCATTGATATTGTTTCATAGACCTTCCTCATGCAATACTGAGGTACTATCAAAAGGAGATTTTTAAAGAACATATTACTGCAGTCTGCCCAACCTTTCATGCATAAGGTATCCATAGTGGATTTGAAGAATAAAGTTGGTCAGAAATGTTTGACATTCTGAGTTAGAATTCTGACTATAGGGGGGCATTGTAGTAGTGTGTGTGTGTGTGTGTGTGTGTGTGTGTGTGTGTGTGTGTGTGTGTGTGTGTGTGTGTGGGTTTGTATTTCTGACCTCCTGAGGACCAGTTTCCTGACTTTTACTATCTTTCTGGGGTCCGAGGGTTCTTGTGGGGACCGAAGCCTGGTCCCCATGGGGGGGAATCCCCTTTTTAGGGTTAGGGGTTAGGTTTATAGGTATGGTGTGAATAGAGTTTTAGTTAGTCTTAGGGTTAGTTATAGATCAGTAATGGTTAAGGTTAGGAAAAGGGTTTGGGTTAGGTATAAATCTAGTTACTAAAATCAATGGAAGTCAATGGACGGTCCCCATAAGGATACCAAAACACACTTGTGGGTGTGTGTGTGTGTTTTCAAATTGAAGCTCATAATTCTAAGAACAAATGAAACACAAATTTGGAACAAATAAACCCATGACCATTTAGTAAAAATTAGAATTATTTTGCCAGGAGGAGGAGCCATCATAGATACAGTATATGCCCTTTTTCCCCCCACAAAGACCAGTCTTTGAATTTGTTTACATAACACCTTTAGAAGACATCCAGGTAGAAAATGAAATTACAAAAAGATAACTTTGTGAAACATCAGAGGTGGAAGCAAATTTACAGAATTCAAAATAATTCAACTTGTGGGAGAGATAACATGAGAACCAAAACTCAGTGTTTCCTCTAAAGCTTTTTGAAACATCCAGTATGTGAAAACTACACTGAAAAACAGTTTTAAATTAAAATATATCTGTCCAGTACCCTCAAAAACTAAATATCTTATAATGACCTAACAAAATAAATTTGAGCATGGTGCCTGCTAATTTTCTAAGGAAATGTTAAAAACTGGTTTATGACAATAGGCGAGCAGATAACACAGGATTCAGAAACTTGGTAGTCACAATGTCTTCCAAAGTCCACCAGGAGTGAGAGGAAGTGAAGTGCATATTCTTCAGCTCTAATAACAGATACATTTCTCTCCCACTTAGTCAGCCATGAAGTCTTTTGATGCCAAAGGAAAAAAAAAACAGTTGTTTGCATGATTCTGTTGTCAGAAAATCCCAGCTCACAATCACCAAAAGACGTCAGAATCACTGAGGCACATCATGTGCTGAAACCTGAGGGCAGAGGATGTCTTTTTTTTTATTATTTTCTTTTTAAAACTTTGAAAAAGAAAAACAAATAGACTTGACTAAACACGGCACTGTACAAGACCCCTACAGAATAAATAAAGACAAAGAACTATCAGATCTTTTAAGACGTCCTTGTGAATAAAAACAAACTATGGGAAACTAAGAGATTTATGACCACCGAGGGTTACTTGTTTTAATAAAAATTCTAATTCATGCCAACTGATAGCAACTAATACCATTTTATTTCTGCAGATTCACATCATTAAAATGTCTTTTCTTTAATTCACCTGTCCTTGGTAGAACTGTTGCCTTGCAGCATGAAAGGTCTGATTCGAAACTCGAGTTTGACAGCAGCAAAAACCATCATTGATGCTCAGGCTCTAATCTTTAATCCCTACATTTCAGTTTAGGGTAGAATTTTAGAGAAAAAAACTCTCCTTTCAAAAGTGTATAATAATTATAATCAACAAACAAGAAAACACATTTTCTTATGTTAACTATTTTTCTGTTCAGGTTACTTAAACCATTTCCAGATGTCACGCGATTGTTATCCTCAGTTCATATCAATGCTAAAACTAAAATGGATAGAAATCCACAGACAAAGTCTGAACTAAATTCGAATAAAACCAGTAATTGTTTTATGAATTTAGAAAAAGCAGGAAGAATAGCAAACTGCACATCAGCAACAAGCAACAGCTGAATTATTGGTCTACTTGTTGAATTAAAACCACCTCATTAACAGATTCTGACTCATTTAACTGAGTGCAGTCCGCTTATATTTTACACTTGACACAGAGGTCAAGGGCCTGAACCTCCTAGTGCTTTGATCTATACATTCTTAACATCTGCAGTTTTCAGTCTTCCACTATAAAAGCCTAAAGCTCATAGTAGTGAACTTCTTTGTGGTAAAGTAGGAGATCTGGAAATATACCAAGATATAGTCCAAGATTTTAATGTTTAGGTTTTAGTGTTGGACTTAAGCGCAACAGACTGCGCATGATTTACATTTTAAAATGTTTATCCAATGGAGATCAAATACACTACAGAACAAAAACTCGTTAGGGGCAAAACACATAAAAATGTGTCCAAACAAAACAGTCTAAGGTAGAATCCAGATAATCAGAAAAAAATCAGAAATTCAAAGTCCAAAAACCCAACTTTAAACTCAAAAATAATAACTCATATATGGGTCAGACTTGTGAGTTTATTATACAGGTCAGCAGACAGACTCACAGACCTGACGTGGAGCAGACTGGTGCATGGCCTCAGACCAAAGCTGGGTCAGTAAAATCCAAAATCTGTTAATCCAGAAATCCAGGGGGACAAGCGGAGTCAAGGTCAGGAGACAGATCAGGGTCGGTGCGTTTGATGAGGCAGTGATGAGAGATGACAAGATGAGGCTAGATAGACTTTGCAGGTAAGTGTAGCATAAAGCAAAACAACAAACTGGCAACTAACACGTGGTTGATCACTGCTTATGAAGGGGTAAAGACAGGTGAGACAAATCGGACAATTAGTGGTGAGCAGGTCCAGGGAGAGGAATGATGACAGGTCAGGGAAAACTGCATGACAAAGTGAACCAAATAAGATAAATTAAATATTAAAATGAAATAATAAGCCTCAACAATATGTAACAAAATAAATATATATTTATATTATTAATATATATTTATATATAAATATGGGAGAACACCAAAAGGTATGGGCACAGGAAAACTAGTGGGTACAGAAGAACACAGATGAGCCTGAATAAGAATTAAGAGTCTAGATTAAACAGAGGTGGCAGAAACTAAGGCAAGACAAGAGTGTTGGATGATGTGTCATGAACATACTAGGATAGATTAAAAGCCACTGACTAATTGGTATATATAGAAAAACTATCGCTGGTGAAATCCCATAGGACATAAAGTAATATAAATACCCTCCGGGTCAATGGCAGTAAAAGCTAGTCTAATTAGCAAATTAGAACAAATTAGCTTTAATTAAAAAAACTTAGACTCATCGAAAACCATCAAAAAAAATAAATGACATTGTTTAACATTAAACAGCTTTTTTTCAACTAAAATATGCCCCCACAGCAAGGATTGGTCTGGCTGCTTAACCTTTTTCCTTCATACATCACATATGTAAGACGAATTGTTCGTAAAATAAGCTGCTCTGGTTTATCTTCTAAATGTGACACCGTATTAAACTTTCATGTGATGTGCTTAGGTGGATCATTCTAATGATAAAGTTGCTCTGTAGGGCTTACACTCTGACGTTAATGACTTTTGGAGTTCTAGTTTCCTCTCTGCTGTGCTGTCCTGAATAAGGAGCTCTATTGTCTATTTCTGGTGACTCCATCCCAGAGGTTTCAATCACAGCAGACCCACCACTGATTATCTATGACTCTACTGAGAGCCTTTGATTTATTGCTGTTTTTTCTCTTATTATAGTCAATGTCCCTACTATGGTAAAGCAACTCTTAACAGGCTGAAAAAAATTGGACGTTCCCTGAAGACTTTACTTGTTTTAAAGACAAAGCCAAATTAAACCTTCCCTTCTTTTGTATTTAAAGCTAGTTGGATTGTGTAACTGAGCCTCTTCTCTCAGAGATAAATCCAGTTTCTTCATAAATGTACAATGTCCAAAAATGCAGACAAAAAACAAAGCCTGTATACTGATAACCTGACCTCATACTACTATTTAAACAATACTGAGAACTGATAAACGCCCTAATTAAAATGATTCTCTTTTACAGTCACTCCTCTTCACTGCAGCAGCAGCTGGCCAGAAATCACAACTATTCCTAGTCCCATTAACAAGGCAACATTCACTCAAGGAAGAATATTCAGAATCTAGCACCAGCAGAAGTGTAATACATGAAAACACCAGTTACAGACGTTCTACGTTCATATCAGTGAGTGAAGACTTAATGAAGAAACAATATTGTGCATTTTCTTTTATTTTTAATTGTATGACTGGATCGATTGCCTGCAGATGGTTGTCAAGTGAGTTATTTGCACTGTTAGGCCTAGCATGTGCTGACCTCGCTCTGTGAGTTTACCACTTTGTGACTGCATGACAGTGTGAGTCTAGACCCCCAAGGCTTGCAGAGAAAATATCAATATAATGTAAAATGATCACTGAGGAACCTTGACTAACATTTTGGCTCTAAGCCTTCTTTCTTTACAGCTGCATTATACCTTGGCTTTCTTTCAAGTCTGTGTGATAAAATGACAGATGGTCATGTATCCTCCCTATTATTACAGCTAACAGCTGCACAAATGGTATCTGATTGAAACTAATTCAACTTCTGAACTAGCACAAAAGCTAATAGCTTTTTGTTATCACATAAAGTATCTGACAAACATTACCAGTTTACCTTAATACAGGGACTGTAAAGAGTGTTTTGTCTGTTAGACATCACCCTTAATTATCTTGATAAGTGAGAAATTATTGTTTATTAACTAATATCGCAGAGTCCCGCCCCCTTTAGTTACTGTTGCTATGTCTGACAAAAACGACCAGCGTGACAGATTATCATGACTGGAAGAGGTATTTCCATGCGTGTCAGTGACCTTTTTTGGAGCAAACCCTTCACAACATCCTCCATCTGAACCAGCCTTGATCTCCTTTCTCTGTCCAGATCGGCTTTGCCGAGTGGCGTCCGTCTGTTCGCAGCCAGACTCCCTCACAGCCGGCGAGATCTCCCAGCCGTCAGCACCTCTAAAGCTCGCCCCCACCAGTTGGCAATCCCGAGCCGGCTCACGCTCATCCACTGGTAGACCGCACCACCTCTCGCGACACTCCTCAGCACCGAGCTCCCCGTGACATCTAGTTAGAAGTTAGTAGATGTGGACGCACCACTTTACCATCTTGTTCAGAATGAATGTTTGTCGGATCTGCTCACATAATAACAGTTGTGTGATTGGTCATTGGCCGTTTTGGGGGCAGGGCCAGCAACATGTCCATTGAAAATGGAAATGATGCATAATATTAACACTGTAATCAGATGAGAAACTCCTTTTGATAACCATTGTATGGGTATTGGATTTCAGAGATTCAAAGAGCCATATGTTCTTTAAAAGGAATAAACAGTCTCTTCAGCAGTTTAGCATCAGTGTGTGCAACATACTGAACATGAGAAAGCAAAAGGTAGAGCTTTCCGGGGAGCTCAGAGAAAATATTTCAGAGCTCTTTGCCAAAAGTGAAGCACTACTAAACTATTTCCAAGTAGCTTTATGTCCCTGTGACTACAATGGCCAATATTAATTAAGCTGACCTCCCATAATGCTGTTAGAGTAGGAAATACAACTGAACAGAAAGAAAGAGAGGATCTTTAAAAAAATTGTAGAAAAAAAAAGATCCAAGCAAAGCATTAACATCATTCAAGGTGATCTCCAAGGTCAAGGAACCTCACTTTCTGATCCCATTTTGAACTGTAATGGGCTCCACTGAATTATTTCATATGAAGTTGATTTTATTTTAATCCAAGAATTCTATAATGAGCTTGTGCCAATGATATAGGTGATTCAAAACATTAAAAACACACACGTTGTTGTATACTGGACAGAAGTACACAGGGAAAATTTACAATATAAAATGTGTTTAATGCATGGAGACTTGCGACTGACATGAAATACATTACCATGAACCTCCTTTGCCATGTACTTGAAGTACAAAGTTGAACCACCTTCATGTGATTACACACTTGATTGAGCAACCATCTAATTTCTATTATGTGGTTATTTAATTTTAATTTTCTCCAATATAAATGGCCAGCAGTTTACCATCTGCAAGCATCAATCAGCTCAACACATGAGTTGTGGCACTAATTCAATGAGGCAGGTGTCGAGAAGATACAATTAAAACAGCTACACTAAAATGACATAGAAACACCAGCTGTTATCATAATATACAGGTATGTAAATATGTACAGTATAGTCCATCAATCATTTGTTTTGAGAAATATTACCTTTTCTGACAGAATTTAAATTAATATGCTCACAACCTGTCCTCCGCTTTTCATGTGTCTGCATGTAGAACCATACCTTTGATGATAATTCCTTAAATCATGCCATCAAACTTACTGATATTTGCACAACTGTGCAATAGTTAAGACACGCTTTAGGAAAATATTCATATCTAAAAGTCTACATGCCTCAAAGAACAAGTACAACCTCAGTCAATTTATCAATCAGAATAATAAGAGCCTCAGCTGATCTATGAAGATTGTTTTAAAGACAGCTGTGAAGTCAGTAGTTGTTGAATCTACTTTGCCGATTGTTGTTAGGGTAGATTGCAGTTGTTGTCTTGTAGGTATAGACACTTTTTAAACCTTGCTGGTAAATCAATCTCCCAACGAGAAATTTTGAATAATTCTCTAAAAAATAAGATCCAACTCAGTCTCTCAATGTATGATCTTGAATAAGTTCTTTAGTGGTGTGTTGGGCTTGACTTTGCTTACTGTTCCTTGCCTAGCAACTGCATACAGTCGAAACATCTGTTCTGTTAAAAGTTTTCCTCCTTGGTGTGTTTTTCAGAGCTTCAAACCACCCATAGAATTCCCTTAACTCCACTTATGATGTTGGTCTATTCATCATGTGACCTAAATTGTTGTCAAATACATCTTGAGAGTCTGGAATTTTGGTTTTTGCTTTGTTTTCTCTTTCTTTGGGGGAGGTTTTTTTCCAAGTGTGCCATCAGCTACTTTGTCACCATATCGGAAGGCTACATCAGCTTTCTTTGGACCTCCAATGTTATTCATGACTTCTGATTCACCCTGGCGGCGTAGGTTTTGATGACCATGGCAGCACACGCCTTTTTTGTTGCAGCCACTGACAGAGTCAGTGTACTTGTTGGTACCAATGTGGAGATCATAGTATCTGGCAGCCTTACTGAACATGCTTTAGTCAGTGCATCACATACACACACTCACACACAAATCCTGAAATATTGTAGCTGCATCCTCAGGCTTGACTCTGATCTGCTTTTATAGACACTGACTGTGTGTCAGTATATTCTTCATGATGGAAAATATATGAAAGAAAAGTGATCAGTTTTTTGGGCGTGGACAAGGGGCTATCTCTTTAATGTTCCTACAAACCAAATCCAATTTGTTAGCTCCACTGAATGGAAAATGGACAAAATGGTGATGTTTGGCAACAGCAATTTTTAAATGTGCATATTTAAAATACTTAAAAACATAAAAGAAAAAAAACTGTCAATAGAAATTGCTTCAAGCTCATTGATATTTCTGATTGTCTGATTTTCTTTTTGTTGATGTGAAGGTCTTCTGTGAAATAATTTATAAAATAAACACAAAAATAAGAGGAACAGGTGAGTCTCTCTTGGCAGTAAAAAACAAGCTGAAAACGGTTGGCTGATATTGTGGACCCTTTACATATTTTCTTCTGTAATGTCTGAATTTGAGCTTAACAGGCTAATAAAGTTAATATTCAGACAACTTTATCGATCTGAAGGAAACAAGTTGGCAATCTATAAACTGCAAAGGCTCCTCTTTTTCTATAAAACTAAAAAAGATTTTACAAATAGTAAAATAAATCCTAAATATATTTAAATAGCAGGTCTATTGTGTGATTAAACTGCTGAGATGATCATGTCAGCTATGAAAGACAGTGGCTCATTCATGTTACTCTCCTTTCCTTAACAGACAATGTCAAGTACCTCTGTCTTTCAAAAAGGCTCCAACAGGGAATTAAATTGGCACACACAGCTTAAAGGGGGGGGGGGGGTTCAACATTTCAAAGAGAAAAAAAAATAAAAAAACAATATAAAGCTGAATATTAAATCCTTTGTACTCTCACAATTGTAGTCATTTACAAAATAAGCACATACAAAAGTCTGAACCTTTAATTATCACAACAGTGGAGAAAAAACAAAACATCCTAAATCTGTCTCATTATCAGTCCAATTACCCCCAAGCCTACTGTGTCAAGTGTCTCCTCCTCTCTCCTCCCAATATCCATAATGACTGTAAAAATGAAACTTTTAAATTACAAGATGAGCATGCAGGGAGTTTCTTAGTCTGCCAGTGTGCATAAATGTTGAAAATGTGATGAATTAGTAAGCCTTATTCTCTTGGGTGGAACTGATATATAAATGCTCAATGAGCAGCTCTAAATACATGTAATCCAACAGAACCCTAGGGTGGAAGCACAGTAAAGGGAAAACAAGCCTGAAAGAAGATCCAGCCAAGGACTAACTGCAAAAGTGTGAAATGTTATTGTGTCTCTTCCCAGACTGAACAATTTTGCATACAATATCAACCGGGTACAAAGAAAACTACACTGTGCAAATGGTTCATGCTAAATAGAATTATTTACATTTTTACTGCAATGATGGTTTCAGCTTGTGACTCACTGGTATTCTGTCTTTTGAGTTTTAAATAAAAAGGTTCCCCTGCCCCATGTGTTGAAATGCCTTTAGGCTTGAAGGACTGTGGCCCCTTCAACAATGAGTACATGGAGCCTGAACATTGTGCAGCCACATGGAATGCATAGATCTACAGCACCTGTAGAAGCTATTTAAGGTAGACAACACATGGATATAGTATCTATCTGTCCATCTGTCCGTCCATCCAGCCATCCATATGTTATTAGCAAAGTTGTCCGATAGGAAACAAGCCAGTAGGATTGACACAACGTTAATACGTTAATGATTAATGACACCTAAAACAACACAATTCATTAGTGCTGACAAACCTCAAACAAAGTTTATTATTATTTATAAAATTTCAACTGTTTAAAGGTGGTAAAGAGGATTTTGTAGCAAATGTAGATGTCAAAATTACATAAAAATCATTTTATCAACTTGTAGTGGTCTTGTACTTGAAAAAGTTAGAATATTAATAAATCATAGACCTGTAGGGGCTTGTAGGGGATAAAGTAGCCAATAGATAACGAGCCCGTTTCGTAATCTATTGGTTACTAGATTGTCAATCATATTTCTGTACGTACTACGTAGTTTGCTTAGGCCTCAGTACTACTTCACGTGGAAGCGCTGCAAAGCGCAGCTGAACGAGGACCGCTTCCATTCGGTGCCCTTGTTAACCTATATGATGTAGTTCACACCAGACATGGAGCTGTTAAGTTATCATTTTGGCGCCTGGTCTATTTTTTGCGTGAGCGTTCCGTGTCAATTCTGGCAGGAAATAACACCAAGACACACAAGACAATCCGGTCAAAAATAATAGCAATTCTTCAAAATAAAATACCGCGGATCATAATAGTGCATTTAAACACACTATAGAGATTCAAATAAACACAACACACACACACACAGCACAACGGAGTGTGCTGACTACGTTGAGGGGGGTGGGGTCAAACAAAAAAGAAAAAGTTGAAGACAAGATGAACAATCTCAAATTAAAAGCAGGAGTAACTAAAACAAGCGCTCTTCAATTGCTTTTAATGTTATTTACTTACCCATGGTGAAAAAATAAACAGATGAGCAGAAACTCTTATGAATCAGCACAGAGAAAGACGTATCTGACATGAACATGGGAAAAGCTGCACTGTGCAGTGCATCAGGGTTCAGTGATCCACGCTAGCTAGCATTTCAGCACTAGCAGCACTTATACTGAGTAAACAGCCTTTTACCATTGATGACTCCGAGATGTTTTGAAGAAACAGTTGTAGTAGTCCAGCAATGCCGATAGTAAACAGCTATGCAATTTCCATTTCACGAAGGCGTTTCTTCCGTTGAGGGTAGTGGGAGGGGGGGGGGGCTAAAACGCAAGAGCACTACTCGAAAAACGACAAACGGCCGTTGAGCTTCTCATTCGGAGCAAAATCGTATGTAATGCCTTTAACTGTTGTGATTAAAAAGAAACAAAAAAAAAAACGTTGTGTGCCAATGTTCGAACTGAAAAGATTATTTTCTTTATTTGATTGCATTATACAGATTTAAAAAGTCCACCCAATTATTACAGCTGTGTCACAAATATGAATGAACCTGAGCATAGAGCTAAAAAGACCCCCCCCCCCTCAAAAGTCATAGTAAGAACTGTGACTTTTCTGTCAGAGTCAGATGCCAGTTGGATGCAAACACAAGTCATGACAACAACTGTGGATAATGCACTTCTTTTATCATTGGATTTCACAAAATAGGGAAGAGGATAGACATTCATACATTTAAACATTAGGGATACACTGGGACTTTTGTCTGCCTGCAGCTTCTTGCAGTATCACTTTAAACTCTCTTTTTTGTATATTAGATCTACACATCCAAAGCCTCTTCTGATACTTTGGAAATCCACCAACAGAGCTAACATCACATTTGTAACTAGAGCCGTAGAGCCTGTACTTTTCTGTGGCTCAGCATATCATCATGAAGTGTGTGAGATAGAGAACAAGAGTGGGCGTTCTTTCATATATTCTCAGTAAAGATCTGATTAAAGTTTAATCCGGCATATAGAAAACAACAGAACTATTCAACTGCAAAATCCCACAGATTTGTTGCAGGCTCTCTGACATGCCATGGACAAACAGACAAAAAAGGGACAAAAAATAAACCAGCAGATGTTTTAGTGTCGAAAAAATGAAGAACATTATGTAGAATAAGAAGATCAGTTTGGAAAGAAAAGGTTTGTTTATAATAATGAGGTAACATTTTTATTGTAGAACCATACACCAGCCACTTTATTAGGTACACCTGTCCAACTGCTCGTTAACACTTAATTTCTAATCAGCCAATCACATGGCGGCAACTCAGTGCATTTAGGCATGTACACATGGTCAAGACAATCTCCTGCAGTTCAAACCGAGCATCAGTATGGGGAAGAAAGGTGATTTGAGTGACGTTGAACGTGGCATGGTTGTTGGTGCCAGAATGGCTGGTCTGAGTATTTCAGAAACTGCTGATCTACTGGGATTTTCACGCACAACCATCTTTAGGGTTTACAGAGAATGGTCCAAAAAAGAAAAAATATCCAGTGAGCAGCAGTTCTGTGGGCAGAAATGCCTTGTTGATGCCAGAGGTCAGAGGAGAATGGCCAGACTGGTTCGAGCTGATAGAAAGGCAACAGTGACTCAAATAACCACTCGTTACAACCAAGGTAGGCAGAAGAGCATCTCTGAACACACAGTACGTCGAACTTTGAGGCAGATGGGCTACAGCAGCAGAAGACCACGCCGGGTGCCACTCCTTTCAGCTAAGAACAGGAAACTGAGGCTACAATTTGCACAAGCTCGTCGAAATTGGACAATAGAAGATTGGAAAAACGTTGCCTGGTCTGATGAGTCTCGATTTCTGCTGCGACATTCGGATGGTAGGGTCAGAATTTGGCGTCAACAACATGAAAGCATGGATCCATCCTGCCTTGTATCAACGGTTCAGGCTGGTGGTGGTGGTGTAATGGTGTGGGGAATATTTTCTTGGCACTCTTTGGGCCCCTTGGTACCAATTGAGCATCGTTACAACGCCACAGCCTACCTGAGTATTGTTGCTGACCATGTCCATCCCTTTATGACCACAATGTACCCAACTTCTGATGGCTACTTTCAGCAGGATAATGCGCCATGTCATAAAGCTGGAATCATCTCGGACTGGTTTCTTGAACATGACAATGAGTTCACTGTACTCAAATGGCCTCCACAGTCACCAGATCTCAATCCAATAGAGCATCTTTGGGATGTGGTGGAACGGGAGATTCGCATCATGGATGTGCAGCAGACAAATCTTCGCCAACTGTGTGATGCCATCATGTCAATATGGACCAAACTCTCGGAGGAATGCTTCCAGCACCTTGTTGAATCTATGCCACGAAGAATTGAGGCAGTTCTGAAGGCAAAAGGGGGTCCAACCCGTAACTAGCTTGGTGTACCTAATAAAGTGGCCGGTGAGCGTACATCTGTCAGGATCTCTGCTGCTGGTGGGTGGTGTGTGTGACTAATTGTCTTGCAGGGCGTGGCAGCAGATCATCAGTGGAAGCAGGTGTGGATCATTACCCAGCTCAGGAGAGCTGGGTACTTAAGCAGAGGAGGAACAAGAGACAGACGCCAGTTTGTTCCACTAACTACCGTGGTAACAGAGTGGCCAGTGATTATTATCAGGAGCATTTTCTAGCAGTGTTTAACCTGCCTTCTCTTCCCTTGTGTTTAGCCCGCTGTCCTGGAGCGCCTCTCCAGCTTACAGTGCCTCAGCGTGGTCATCTACCCGCTTATCGTGAGGACTGGCTTCGCACGGATTTAATAAGAGCTCTGTTGCGAGATCGCGCAACCAGCTCTCTTCCTCTGGCTCCTTGTCTGTCTCTGGCTTCCTCTGGATCCACACCTTCCTGGTCAGCGCGCTGCTGTCACCCCTGCTGCAGCTACATCTGCACGAACAGCACCCGGACCCGGATCTCCTACGATTACCCTGACAGTCTGGATCACCACCCCCGCAGCAGCATCTCTGGATCCCTCCTCACAACCGGACGACAAACACGTCACCGTGAGTTTACGAGCACAATCCCCGCACACCGCAGCTGGTATCACAGCCTGTCACTAACCTCTCTCTCTCCACAACCCAGGACCGTTCCTGTCCCGCACCAGTTCCGTCCTGAGTTCATCACCACGTGTACAGTTTTGCAATTCCCTGTATTTGAGCACTGTATATAATTAAACACTGTTAAACTGCAAAACTTGTTTCCTCGCTGTGTGTCTGGAGTTTGGGTCACACTTGGAGCTCGCAAACAACCCCACCTGGTACTGAACCATGACAACATCTTATTTTATAAGAGAGTAAACTAGAATTTGGAGACGACTGGTTAATAATTGACAATGCTTTCTTTGATCTATATATTAATTCAATAGGAATGAAACCTTAAGAGCAAAAAGTCTTAATCTTTAAAAATAAAACCCACTTGGCTTCAGAAAAGGCAGATTAAATTACAAGTCAGCTTGCGTTTTCCCAAATAATAAATAATTCTTCAAATGTATAAGTGATAGTCTTCACATTTCTGCTGTTCTTATCTTTTTTTTTTTTTTTACTTCTCTGTGAATTAAGAACATGAGCAGACTAATGCTATGGTAAATCCCAGTTAGTATATGCTGCTGGAATTGAATTAGCATTCATCTATGACCAGAAATCTCTATCAACATTTACACTGGCATGAACAAATGAATCGTAGCCTAGTGGAAGCATGGAGACACTATCACATTACAGTAAAAACAGTTTTGTTTTCCAACTAAACAAACCAAACTGGGAAGTTTCACTAAAAATTCACCATATTCTATTAGATTTATACCCGTTAAATCATTGCTATAGCGTCAGATAATGAATGAGAACATAAAATGGGGCAAGATTCCATACTAATAAATAAACCTTCCTGATTTTATAAATGTAGAACCTGTCATGTCTGCAGGCTGAGTGTATGTTTTGCCATAGAGGACATTTGTTTCACCTGTACACTCCTCATTTTCTAATCTCCTGCACCTGTCCACGCCCCTTTTATATTACCTGATCAACCAGGCCCTCACGTCTTTGACAGATTACTTTACAAAGACGTGAGGGCCTGGAGCTGAATCGCTGTCTCTCAATTTCGAAGGCAGGCTTATCCAGTTGAGAGAGAACCAATCACAGAAACCCGGAAGTGACGCAACATATGTGACGCTAAAGCGGATACACACGAGGCGGAACAAAAACAAAAGGTTTAGCGAGCAGAGCCGTAATGGTAGCTACAGAGCTGGTGGTTAATGGAGGAGAAAAGACGAATATTAATGACAGTTGTCGCTTTTGTGTCAAACATTTCCGAATACGAGGTGTCATTGCACACTCGGTTCAGGTATTTGACCGCCCCAAGCAAGCGCAGAAGTAAAGCACAGAAGTAAACACTTCATCTACAGCCGAGGCCACCATGTTGAATGTTGTGCTCTGGGTGGAAAACGCCAGTTCCGTGTTTTCAGGATGACGCACAACAAAGGTGACATGTAATTGGTCCATCCTAAAATCTGACACGGAAATGATTGAGTGCGGCTCCGGTGTCAGACCCTTCTGCATTTGAACATAATGCAGGATGATCTGATTGGTCAGGCTACCTTTTATATGGGGAGTGTTGGTTTATGTTTAGTGGTGTTCCCCACTAGTCCTCGAGGTCTTCCTGCTCTAGAACAGTTTAAATCAAAATTGTTACTACTTGCCAAAACAAAGTTTCGGTGCATCTTGTGCTCAACCAAATAAGTCAGACATTACAGAACCAACCCATTTTAAAGCTGACAAAAGATGATAAATAGTTAACAGCTTTACATCACAAGTGTAGTGCTGTTAATATAAATCTTTTTTGGAGATTTGCACTTGATGATTAAACAAGCAGAACTTGGAGTTGAAAGCTATGATGAGAATTTATCCAAATCTTAACAGCTGTTTTAGGACAGCAAACAGTGCTACATTACTGGACAGCTTCACAAAACCAAAGTATAGTGAATTATTCTGATGTTAAATTAATTTCCAATTAAAAAGATTAGCATATAGTGAGTTTTAGCAGATGTCCTGGCTCTACAGAGGTATCTGGTGACCTGCTCTGAGGTACTATGACACCATGACTTCGCACACATTTCTTAACAAGACCTGAAACATGGCTACATTCTAAATTCATATCACGTACTTCAATTTTTCAAACAGTTTTCCATTAATGAGTGATTTTCATCATGTCAAACTTGTACTAATACATCTCCTCCACCCAAAGACACTATCTCCACAGCATATCTATAATGATTAAACTATAAATTTATCATGTCTGAGGAAAAAGATTTATGTTTTGAGCATTTTTTTCAGAGATCAACAAAATTAGGCTTTCCTTAGTGAGAAATGTTACATCATATTTTAGTTTTGATCTTTTTAAAAGGTTTGAACAGTTAGATTACTACAATATAAATGTTTCTTCTACATATCCTAGAAATATAATCAGTGCTTTTTTTTCTTGTGACTAGTCTGATAGTAAAATAAATAATTTACAGACTTAGCTCTATCAACTGAAAGTGTAAGTAAAGAATTAATTTTAATATTAAAATGTTCTTTATTTATTTAATTCAATCACACAACTGATATTTATTGAGCAGACATTTAAAATCTGTGAGATTCAATTGTAGACTGTATATCTTGAACGGAACAATCAAATAACACATTGCGTGCTTTAAGAAATCAACAATCCTATGATAACATTGTTTTGCTTTGTTTTTTTTGAAGTGGGCTTTGTCAATTCTCTGTTAATAAAATACAAAAATGTGTGTATTTCTGAGCAGGACAAAAGTGACTGAAAGTTACTGGCTCCTAGGGAATCATTATTTTTCCAGCAGCTCAATCTTGTAATATGGAAGTTTTGAATAGTTGAAATTTTAAATAGCGTTTTATGCGTAGTCCAAACTAATGGGATACATGAAGATAAACTTGTTCTCCACTGAAAATTACATTATTATGTTGATTAGAATAAAATTAACAAGTGATTTTTTATTAAAAATGATCTTATTGTGCTTGCAGACACAATGATTGAACAAGCACTTTGTTTTGTGCAGCTGTGTTTGTTGTTTGATGAACTGAATGGTTATTGGGACATTCAGTCACCTGCTGGTGTCAGAAAGTCAGAAAAATGGTACAGCTCACTCTACAAGGAAAAAAAACCCAACACAAACTTTCAGATCAATGTTCATGTAGGATCACAAACTAATTCAGATTATAGCCGGTCACATTATGGGAGTAGCACCTCTTGAATGGAGTTCGGAAAAGATTTTATTTAGCAATAAAATACTTTATAGTCACAGTACAATTGTTACACTCTTCAAAATCCCTTTGTTGGTCGGCAACAAAATCTTGTAAGAACATGTCTGGAAAACAGTTTTGTCACATTGTGGTTAGTTTATAGTTTGACAAGGTTGTAGTTATATATTACATCTAACAGTTCAGGATAAAAATAGAACTGAACTTTATTAATTTAGATTATCTTTTATAAGTTCACACGCACTTATTTTACAAACTATGGCGCTTGGAATCTCCTGCAGTAAGAAATGTTTTTTTTTTTGTTTGTTTGTTTTGCTTTTTCTTGAAGAAAGAATTTAGGAAAGAAAAAGTTTAACTCAGAATATATCTAATTTCATTCTGTTGATAATTAAGTGAAAACAAACAAGCAAAGTTGGTGATCCAGTGGGTCAGAAGCAGACGGGTTACAAAGGGACAGGAAGGCATAAAGTTGAAGGTAGGCCAGGGTCACAATCTGCTAACTGGTGGTCAGACAGACAAATAATAATCAGACAGGAGATGCGCACTGGATTGGAAGTGTTGGGCATTCAACAACCATGTGACGTACAAATGAACAAACAGAGGTTTAATTAGTGAGACAGACAGGTGTGGAGAGTGAGTGTGATTAGATCAGGACAGGTATAGGTCATAAACTAAATTACTGAACAAGGCAAGGGAGTGAGTGTGCTGAAACTAACATGATCACGGAAACAAAATACACGGACCACTACAACAGAACCTAAACTACAAAACTACTCAAAGACAAAAAGGTCTAGGGACACACCGGACACAGACAAACAGGAAACAGAACAGAATAAAACATGACCGACCGGACAAAAGGCTATTTTTAAGAACCATCTATTTTATGACTGCATTTATAAGACCACCAGCAGAAAGACCAGAAGCAGGGAGGTACTGATAGCTTTTTAGGGTCCCATTGTGTTCAGATGTGAAGAAGAATCTGGGGAGGCCAGAGGCTATTCTGTTTTGCATATTCACAATCTGCATAAATTAGCCAGGACATCTGAAGGCGTTTTGATGCATCAAAGGTTTTATTTAATTGAAAATGCAAATTTAATTCAAAAATGTGTTTTTAGGAGTTTACTGAATGCTTGCAGAAAACCTTTAAACCAATGGCGTCCTGTCCTGGTCCTCAAGGGCCACTACCCTCCCTGTTTTAGACATTTATTTGTTCCAACACAGCTGATTCAATGTCTTAATTATAGTTAAGGCCAAAATTATTAGCCCCCTTATGAAATTAGACAGCACTCTTGATTATGCCATGAAAATGGCCATTAACGACAAGTGTTAGTTATTTTGGAAACAGATACACTATAAAAAATATCCACTAAGTTTAATTAGGATATTTTATTGATGCGCTGAGCAGAAAAAAAGGGCAAAAATGAGACATCCAAAATGATTAGCCCCAGGCTATTAACCCTTACATACTGCCTGCCTTTGGACTACGAGTTTAAATAATCAATTTGATTGCTGTTTGTATTTGCCCTTGTGAACCTACTTTGGATTGTTCAGTTGAATTGTGTAAAATACCTTGTTTCTGACCAACATATCACAACTGAAACCTGTTTACACCCAACAAATGTAACTTAACATGTTCCTTCTCCAAACTACCATTCCTTCCTAATATAATCAGCGATGTGATGGAATCACTAACTAATCACTTCCCATGTAAGATCCATTCATCCATCTTGTTGCATTTGTTCAAGTTCTGGTTGCAGAGTCACAGGGAGGGAAACCCAGACATCCCTCCCCCCAGTAACATCAGTGACACTCCCCAGTTCATCCTAGGGGATCTCAAGGTGTTCTCATGAGCATGTTCTGGGTCTGCCTAGGGGTCTCCTCCCAGTGACAGGAAGACCTCCACAGGGAGGTGATCAGAAGACATCCTAATCAGATGCCCACTTGATCTGACTCATTTCAATGCAGAGCAGAAGCTCTACTTCAAGCTCCCCCAGGTGACATAGCTCCTCACTAGACTTAATTTTGCATAGTGTATTGATATGACTTTGGTTGTGAATTAGTGCTCTATCACTGAAATAATAAAAAACGAGTTCATTCAAAAAATGTCCTTCCTCTTGTGTCCTCTGTTTGTGTGTTCTTGCAAAAATTCTTCACATTGCATTAAAGGCATATAGTTTAAACTTGGGAACTTGACACGCTGCACTTTATTACTGCTATCACACAGAATGGATTTGAGTCTTTTTTTTTCACTAGACTGTGCAAAGTGCCCTGTTGCATACACACCTGTCCCCAAATTAGATAAACCTTTTTGTTTTTTTAAAGCGCATGATAAGACTCTACACAAATAATTTTGAGATTACTTTACCTGCTGTTTTGCCTAAAAAGGACACTAGATGAAAAAAAAGAAACTTTCACATGCAAACTTTTTTTTTTTCCCCCAAATACCCCTAGGGGCACCACAAAGTCTCATGTGCACAGAAGAAAATGCTGTATTGTATTTATTTATCTATTTTTCTCTGTTTTTCCCTTAGCGGTTCCATAGATCTCCAAGAAACTGTGCAAAAAGACAATTCTGGGAAACTGTGCTTTTTAGTAAAAACTTCTGTTTCAAAAAAACATAAAAAGTATGTGTCATAGTTTCTTCTTTCAAACAAACTTCCAAATAAAAAATAAAAAAAACCTTTCTCTCTTAAAAATACCTTTCAACGTGATTTAAATAATCTGTCTATTTGTTTGTTAAATAAAAAAGGGGAAAGGTTTGACGGTTCCATTTAATTTCCTAATGCTTTCAGTAAAAAGACAAGCTTTGCATTTGTATATTACAGAATAATTTACCTGCAAGAAAAGCTTTAACTTTAGGTTCACTCGCAGTAATGTTGACTTGAAGAAAAAATTAAGGGCTTCCTAAATAACCATGTGAAAAGAAAACAAAAAAAAAATCCAAATAATATTAACTCATTCAGTGCCAGCCACCTTCAGATTTCTATCCCCCTCAGTGCCAGAGATATTTAGCATTTTTACTGATTTTTGAAGGCCCACAGAATATTTTGTGAATTCTGAAACCTTCGTCACAAAGACTAGTTCAAAACAAAATAAAAAATGTTTCTACCTCTTTCTGTTATTTAGTAATCTGCAGTACAAAAGAGCAACTTACATGAAAATCCACACGTTTCAGGACTAAAAGCTGAGATAAAGAGTGTTTTGTGTAAAGAGGTTTTTCAGGCAGATCAGTGACTTTGATGCAAATATTTCCTGTTTCAATGATTCATGCAACATCTGAACTATGTTTTACTACTATGAAAGTGAAAAAACAACCGTAAAAAAGTACTTTTGATAGTTTATTTAATGTCTAAAAGAGTCATTTATAGACAATTTCAACATTTGAATAAAATAGAAGAAAAACAACGACAGATTTATGTTTCAGATACTCTGTGTGTGTGTGCGCGCATGTATGACCCCCCCCCCCCAATGGCCATTCGTTCGTCTATCAGCATTTACCGTGTGTTTTATGCGGTGAATCGTTCTTTATTTTGCTCCCTGCTGCCTTCAGAAGATCCTAACAGGGGATACTGGTCGGATGAATCCACCTCAGCTTCACTAGAATCGCCAGAAGAACCTCAACATCAGGCTGAAGACATCACATGTCCAAAAATGATGAGCTGGATCAAAAACTGTGCCACCTTCATCACAATACTTGTTCCCGGTAGATCCGACTGTCATGCTGGAGGGATTTTATCCATGTCGTAAACTCCACCACCTTCTCAATTCCATCATTCTATACTAGTTTGTAATAACTCTGAACAACAAGATTGCTTCCCAGCCACTTCACAGACTCTGAATCTCCCTTCCGTATTCACCGTCTGTCTCGTCCTGAGTGCCTGGCTCCTCCGCCGCTCCAACCGGCATTGTTACACGGTAAATAAGGGTGATCTCACCCAGAGAAGTCCACCACTGCCCCCTCCTGGATGATATGACTAAATACAGCCTGTAATGAGTTCAAATTCAGTGAGCAGCTGCCCCAGAATGCTTTGCGGGATTTAAGCCAATAAAAGCTGTAGAGATGCCAAGACGTCAATGGCACTGAGCGTTCGGATTCAGTTTGTGGTCTATAGACGTCTATGGCACTGAATGAGTTAATGAGTACTTTTTCCTCCAAACAATTTAATAAGTTTAACATTCAATAACATTAAATGACAATAATAATGGGTAAAATGACAGATAAACATCAAAATCCAGTCAAACTGCCTTGAAGCCTACTGCTTATTAAAAACACACAAAAATCAGACAACATATTCTATGAAAAGTAAAGTATTTTACTGTATATTAAAACAAGGGGACATACTAAAGTTTGGACACCCCTAAGGTCTCATAAGCTGCTTGACATATACATTAATTTGGTTATCAAAGAAAAAAGATATTTCAGTGAAGATTAAGAGATAACAAAATACCTCCTGTGATGTCTTGGTGAGGGGACTCTGACAGTCATTGCAAGTCCTTTAATTTGATACTTTTAAGGGTGTCTGAGATTATGAATTTTGATGGGTGTATTCAGTCATTATCCTGATGTTACCACTCTCTTTATGTTTAAGTTTTTTCCAACATTCCCTTCAAAAATAGTCAAAAAAGCCTACTGAAAATTGAAAATTAATAGTTCATGTGTGAGTTTGTGTGTTGTAAATTATTCAGTAAGTTTAATGTCTGCTTCATGATGAAAATAACTTGTGCTTTGACACTTTCAGTGTGATCATATGACCACAAATCTTTTAATTTTCCATTTATACTTAAAAGCTGTGGGGTCTGCATAGTCATTGTTTTCAAGACAAGAAGCTGGGTCCTAAAAAAAAAAAGTGTTAAACCTATCAGAGTGCAAATATTTCTTTTTAAAAGATTGCTGTCTTCCCAAATCAAATTCAAACATGAAAATGTCTTCAGCTGGAAGCGTCTGCATGGCATAAAGAAATTTTGATATCAAGAGGATGTCAAGTATAAATGTCAATTTACACTAAATAAGATAAAGATTTTCCTGTAAAAGTGATCTTAATTGGGTACCAGGTTAAGGAAGAAAAAAGTAAGCTTTAAATTACAAACAAACAAAAACACTGGCAAAGCTGTTTGACAAAAGTCTTTACATCTTCCATTGTGGTTGCTATCTCATAAAAGAGGTAAAAGATTGCTGCTTTCTGCTTTGCAGCAGACATGATTTACGCCCCCAATTCCCAGCAGAAAAATATAGTAGATTGTTGAGCTGCCCCTCATGTCTATGCTTCACCTGTGTCACTGAGTCTGGATGCCTCAAAGTTAAAAGATGTCAGAATCAGTCAAGCAAATCCCTAACACCACTTTTCTTGTTTGCAACTGCTGCCAAAAAAGGGGGAGTAGCAACTTTGATCTTTTTAAAATGTAAAAACTAAAAACTGTAACTAAATCTCTCTTCGATTTACTTTGCTTTTGAGTTCTTACCTGGGAAAGTGTAATTATCTCTTATAGTCTGTACACTGTGTTATCAGAGGTATGTTACCTGCTACACCAGTGTTAAATCATTCAAATAGCTTTTACCTCAATTATCCAATCGCCAAGAGACTTACGTATTCAGATTTGGTAATAAGTAATTTACCTTCTTAAAAAAAAAAGAAAAAAAAATCCACCTATAGGTGATTAATACAGTGCTCTGCAAAAATATTTGCCCTCTTACAGATTTTTTCTTTTTTTTTACTCTTGAATGTTACAGCTTACCAAACACATTTTAAGATAACACAAGAAAATAAAAAGTGCCATTTTTAAATGGTGATTTTATTTATGAAGGGGAAAAAAGCTATTCAAAATAACCTATCCCTATGTAAAAAAATAGTCCTTATCACAATATAAGAACAGATAAGAAACAAAATCTTTGACAAATATCAGTCTGAAAAGGGTTAGAAAGGCATTTCTAACATTTTGGGATTCCAGTGATCATTATCATAAATGGAGAGAACATGGAAAAACAATCATGAGAGAATTCCAATTGAAAACCACTGCTGACAGAAAACAGGGCTGTTTCATTTTTGCCAGAAATAATACCCCTACAACATTTTGTGATGCCTTTAGACTTTTGGCATATAGTACTATTCTGTGAACTAATAGACAATCCAAAAAGTTCTACTTTTATCCCGTGTCCTGTTACATATCTGGCATAAAAATAACATTGAATTTTAGAAAAAAAAGATCATCAAAGTGTGAGTCAAACATGAAGGAACATGAAGGATTCTGCTCTCTGATGGAAAATCTTGAAAGTGAATATCCAATCATCAGTTTGTGACCTTAAGCTCAAGCACACTTGAGGCATGCAGTACTTAATGATCTGAAACACACCAGCATGTTCTACTTGAAATGAAAACAAACCAACAACATCAATGATGAAACGAAGGATTTTTTTTTTTCCAAGTCACAGTATGGACTAAAATCTTAGACATGCGCTGGTAAGACCTTCATTGCCATTCATATTCCATAGGTCTCCGATGTGGCCAAAAAACCATTCTGCAAAGAAGCGTGGGCCAAACGTCCAATTCACAATGATGTGACTCTTGCCACACACACTTGATTTGAGTTTTTGCTGTAAAGAGTGGCACAACCAGTTGTTAGGTTTAGGGGCAAATAGTTCTTCACATAGGAACAGGCTGGTTTAGCTACTGTTTCTCCAAATAATTTGGGGCAGCAGGAGCTCAGGAGGTAGAGCAGGTCTTCTTGTACCCAGAGTGTGACCAGCTTGATTCCCACTTGCTCCAGAAAAAGATTGCTTTGCCGTTGTGTCCTTGAGCAAATCACTTCACCCACTTTGCCTGTTTGGTGGTCAGAGGGTCAGGTAGTGCCTGTTTCTGGCAGCCTCCCCTCTGTCAGTGTGTGTCCCAGGACAACTGTGGCTACAATATGTGTGTATTTTATCACCACCAAATGTGTGAGTGTGTGAATGACATACTTTAGTGTGAAGCGCTCTGTGCCCTTTGACTTGACAGGTGTTATACAAATACAAGACATTTACCAATAAATGAAATAAATTAAAAGTTACATTTTGTACTTTCTCAGGTTATTTTTTTTTTAATTTTAATGATCAGACACAAATGACAAACAAGTAAAAAAGACAAAATCTGGATGGGGTAAATACTCCTAAACTCCAGTAATTAGCTTACTGTATGTAATCCAACTGTTGTTCATGTGTATATCTCTCATCACTATTGCTAACCCCTGTTGCCACTTAGGTTCCCTGCCTGCTCCATCCCCTATATACATAAACATAGTAGATTGTCTGTTCCAGTGTATTATTTAATAAATCATTGGGTCATACCTGCTTTCCTCCCTGTCCTGCTACTGCCTGCAATCTTGGGTCCAACTAACAGCAGAAAGGCAAGAATTGCAGGAATTAAGTAAACTTCTAAAAAAATATATATATTTAAGGTGAATCTTTTCCATCACAAAAACATCCCATCTATTTACAGTCCTTGGGCTCCTCTGTCATGCATGTTTTAGATGTATCTTTACTTCAACACACGTGATTTTAAACAATGACTCATTCGCAGGTTTCTAGTGACCTTGTGTTAAAGCAGCAAACAAATAAAATATGCAGGACAGGGGAGCCTGTTGATCAAGATACAAACAGTTATGTAGAAAATCTGTTTTGTTTGTTGTTGTTCCACGGAAAGGTAATCTTTACCCTCTGGATACCAAGGGTTTTTTGGAGAAATAAACCTCGCCTGACTTTTTTTTGTTTAAATGCTACTAAAACACCACCTTTCAATGCCCCATAATGTCCTATACCTTGTTTTTTTATTTTGAATTGAAATATCATAAACTGCTGTGTAAATTAGGCTCCTTTGCTTGAAATAAAGAGTATTAGAATAAAAAATACAAAAAAAATTAGGCGAAAATTAGAATATCACACTTTATTCAAGAAAATAGATATCAATACCAACTAAATATCAATGAATAAGAAAAACAACACTTGAAAATGAGTCTTTAGGTTCTTGTAGGCAAATCTGAGTCAAATTTTCCTGGGAAAAAGTCTCAAATGTTACCTGCTGCTTTGTGATAGTTCAAAAAGCAATTTCGATCTAGGATCACACAGAGAGGAACATCACACTTCTGGCATTTCCATGGAGTGTTCATCTTCTTCCCCTCAGTCTGCCTGCAGTAAGCACAGGTTCTCCTTCCGAAAGAGGCACGCTTCGATGGGTCTTCTTGGTCAGAGATTGCAACAGGTAGGTGTACTGCTGGCGCTGCTGGAGCAGGAGAGATCTTTATGGTGGTTCCAAGCAGTTGGGCTGTCAGCTCTTCAGGTAACTGCTTGTGCGTCAAAGCCTTCTGTCCCCTGTTCTGGCTGATTTCCTGGTGAAGAATGTAAGCGTTGGTGGTGGCGATGTCCAAAAAATGATAAAAGAGAGTCCGGTACCAGCGCATGGTTTTGCGATGAGCTGTGTAATATTGCATGAGCTGGTCAGACAGATCAACTCCTCCCATGTGTTTGTTGTAGTTTACAATGGGGTTTGGGCAAGGGATAAGCTGTCCCCCCCATGTGCCTTGCTGGTCTTTGGTGCGCCGAGTCACTTTGTCACCAGTGTAAGCGGGGTGGATTGTTGAAGAAACTGAAACCTCCCGGGTGTCCATCCATTTTACAAACACAATGGGGCCATCCCGGATCCACCTGATTGTGCCCCTTGGATCCTTCTTGGAGAGGGCATTTTGCTGTGTTTGGGGGCATCCCTTTCTGTTTTGTCTGTACGTGCCACATGCTCCAATATTGATGTCCAGCAAGTCCTTGAATAAACACGGGCTGGTATAAAAATTGTCCACGTATAAATGGTAGCCACCTCCCAGGTAATTTGGATTTACCAGTGACATCACAGTGTCATATGACAGTCCACGCCCCTTGGTGAACTTACACTTTCCTGTATAGATTTTGAAGTCGACTGTATAGCCATTACTGCTATCTGCTAGGACAAATAGCTTGAATCCCCATTTCACAGGTTTTTCTT
>SSNP01000094.1:0-16939 GCA_006937955.1 Pachypanchax playfairii | reverse complement strand
GGGGGGGATGGTACCTGGCCCAGGTTTGACGCGGTTGGCTCTTCAGCTGGAGTTGGTGAAGTTTCAGCAGAGCTCAGACTGGATGATGGTGCTGGAGATGTTGGTCGAACAGGCTCAATGCTGTAAAATAAAAGTAACTTTATCAATGAAAATGAAATGAAAATGTAATGAAAATGAAATGAAAATGAAATGAAAATGAAATGAAAATGAAATGAAAATGAAATGAAAAATACTTTATAAAAAAAATTATTTATCAAACATGTGTGTCAAAGCTGCACAGTATAAAACTAGAAAGGCACTCAGAGAGTGCAGACATCCGCCACGCCCCATTTTGGGCACCTTTCTAGATCTCAGATCCGGAATATGATCCGGATCAATCCCAAAATGTAATGGTGTCTTCCTACACTGATTTCCTATTGACCCACCAAATTTCATCCAAATCCGACCAACAGTTTTTATGTAATCTTGATGACACACAGACACACACACGGAGATGATTACATACCCTCCTGGTGGAGGTAACAAACTTATTGACAAAGAAGCAATGCTTATTATGCTTATGCTTTTTCTCAAAATAATATATTTTACTTACTCCTCTGCTGGATCCAATCCATCCAGGTAATCCAACTCGTCACCAGATGAAAAGCTTTCAATGTCTGACTCGGGTTCAGCATCACTGTCCATCAGCTGAGCTAAAACCTCCGCCGCAGTAAGCCACTGTCTTGCCATTTTGCGCAAAAAAGATTTTGTTCAAAACAAGTCTGAAAAGAAATTTCAGTTGTTTTTTCTCTCCGTCGTATGCAACTCTTCTTTTTCTCCTTCGTATCCCTCGCTGGTCTTCTTCTTCTGCGTCTCTGGTCTGCGTCTTCTTCTTCTGCGTCTCTGGCCTTCGTCTTCTGCGTCTCTGGTCTTCTTCTGCTGCATCTCTGGTCTTCTTCTGCTGCATCTCTGGTCTTCTTCTTCTTCTGCATTTCATTCTGCGTCTCTGGTCGTCGATGCAGAGTGATTGACACCGTTTGAAAGGGTGTTTTCTGAAGCATAATCAGCTGTGATTTGACAACCGCGCGTCATGCGCAAAAGACAAATGCTCTGATTGGAACACCGACTTTGACACGACACTGTATCCCTTGTGAATGGGCTAGAGCGATGCCGGAACTACTGTCTGAAAGCCTGGATTCTCCCGATTTAGACGGAAAAAAAAGTAAGTTTCTATCTTTTATGGTTCGGAAATTATGTTCGATTAAACACAACAAGGTCCCTGGCATCGTCGACGATGCCGGCGTCCCCAAAGGGTTAAAGGTGGATGGTCAGTGATCCTGTGCCCCCATGGAGTTGTTTACAGTTTAAAATTCAACTTAAGGGCTGAGTCACCAAGGGATTTTGCTGACCTACTTTTGTCCTGGAAGCATCTACCAAATGTGTCAGTGTATGATTTTGCAAGGGGCTTGGCAACTCATTCAAACCTTAGCCTCCCTACCTCACTAACTTTTAAACCTCATGTGGGGCGACTGGCTGCATCTAGTCATGAAAAAATTGCAGCAGCACAACAGAATAAACTTAGCATCCGTCTGCCATGGCTAACTGAGAAGTTGCAAAGTCCTGAGAAGCATGGTCATCCACTAACTGGTTCATCAGACCATTATGTGCTATATGACAAGTTCCATGAGGCCAACACCAGAGACCCCCAAGAAGTATTAAGGAGAATAAACTTGGTCCCTGAACTTCAGGGTTCACTATATAACCAAGTGGCTGAGCAGCTTTTTTCAAGCATGAAAAAGAACAACTATTACCTCAATAATATGGCACCCTCGATGCATATTTTCTTTATGAGAAACCTCAATCACCACAGAAACAACAACACAAATGCAAGGCTTATGGCGCAACAGTTAAAGAGAGGACACCAGTCTCATCATTGACAGGACATCACCCTGAATGAGTTGGGGCAAGCGGTGCTCGGTAAATATCAAGTCAGATCAATGTATCTTGTAACTTGCTGTGAATGCTTTTAATATTGCGTTTATATGCCACAGGACAACCATCCTCTGGAAAGTCTGCAAAGCATCCACCCCTACCTGGTGATATCCCCCCACAGACACAAGGGCTTCATTCTGATCCAAAAGAAGGTGGGTTGTGGGTTTTCAAAATGATATATTTTTTTAACAGGCCATGATTTTGAATCATTCATTTTACGGTATCCTTTATAGACACTGACCCATGTGGAGCACAATGTGAATTGCTCACAAAATGTGACCAAAAAACACCATGCCGAGCATCATGGACAGTGCGAACTCATCCTGCCCAAGAGCAGCTGGTAAGTATTACATCTCATAGAGGCTGATGGTTATTCTATGAAATTTCAGGAAGGGTTGTCATGCTATTCAGCTGACCAAGTACTGACAGAGCTAAGCCTTCAATGTTATGTGTTTATTTATTTTCAAATTGTCATTCATCAGTTAGAGTACATCTTGGATATTCAGAAGCCAGAGACGGAACTGATTGTTCAGACGCAAAAAGGTTGCCTGACACGAGATGACTTTTGGACCCTTGGCTTAAAAATGAAATGGAATCTACTGTAAGTTTACAGTCAATGAATCTTTTACAAATTTCTGAGATATCTATGTGTATATGACAAGTTTTAAATATATGTCCTTTTTTTTACAGATAGGAAATGTTTACAGCTGATTGAACAAATTGCTCAGTCAAAGGTAAAAAATACCAAACAAAATATGCCTTTATTTATTCATTTGTTTTCTGGTCTGAGCTTGTGATTCCATTACATTCCCCAGGAAAGGACCATATTTGTGGCAGACCGCTATGTTGTTCCAACATGGCGATGTCCAAAAGCATGTGACCCTCTCTCAAGTTTACCTGTAAGAATGTCATAGCTTACCACTGGCTGGAAAGTATATGATGTCCTTGATAATAGGAAACAATCCTTACATAAAATGTTAAAAATAACAAAACTTGCAGTGAACATTGTTTACCTTTAGAGTGATGTCCACATGAGAGACGCAATTGTCATTCCCATCTGGAAACCAGGACATTTCCTGTTATCTGTAAGTACAGAACCTTAATTCTGATAAGTAGCTCCATACAAATTCATCATTATGAATTAATAAGAAAAATATTAACATGCTACCACTCTAATTTAACAGGAGTGCAGTTCTATTCATTCATTTTTAATTGTAATGACTTAAGCACTTTCTTTTTTTCCCAACTTTTTCACGAGATTAAATTTTATTATCTGCAACTGTAGGTCTTGAAGCCAGCCCAGAAAGAAATAGTCTTTCTGGATTCCAAATGTGCACATGCACAATTTGGATTCGGAGATCAACAAATGAGAGACGTGTTGAGGTTTCTTTTATTAACAAAGTCTGTTTGGTTCTTTACCCATGTTCATGTTCCAAGGCTGTTCTTATGCCTGTCTAAAATGGTATGCATGACATACCAGATCATGTTCAGATCTGTGTAGTAGCAATTTGTGGTGCTGTCAAAGTTAACTGCAAAAAAGTAACTGCATCTATTGTAATAGTATTATATATCCTCCATGTCATTGAATTAAGAATATGACTTTAATTTTTCTTCAACCAAAATTCCGACTTTGTGCAACAGAGTTTGTACACTGGCACCATAAAAAGCAGTTAAAATGCTGTGTGGGACTGCATGAAGATTCCAGACTTCTGTGATGATGTGTGCACTGGGGTTTGCATGGAAGATTACCATAGTTTTCAGCATAGTTTGGTTATAATACAGCTGTTTTTCAATTTCAGAAACCTTTGCAAGTCAATTAATCCTGGAGTGTGGAATGAGAAGACTGGCTTAAAAATACAGGTAAATGTATGATGATGATAATGATGATGGTAGTCATCAACTATCTTCTGTTTGACTTGTTAGGGATTTCCACGACAGCCCTATGGGAAGGACTGTGGCATCTTCATGCTGATGGTAAATGAGATAACTGGTCAAATCTATGTCATTATGGCCTTTAAATATATATTAAGATGAAGTTTTTCTTTTGTTTGTAGTATGCCCTTTACACAGTTCTGGATGTTCCATTTGATTTCACCATAGTAAGTTCAACTACTCGTTCAAAAAAAGATAGTAAATTTTTGTTTGATCTCATATGAAATCAATATATTGGTATGTTTTGTAGGCAAGACATGCCAACCCTGCGAAAATAGTGGTGTATCATGCTCATCGAAAACTTTGATCTTGGAAGGTAGTTATAATTTAATTAAATGATTGAATTGACTTGAATGATTTTTATGCACATTTGTGTCATCTGTCTTCTCATTCTCATGCTTGTTGCCAGAATTGTCTGGCATTGCTGGGCAGCACCTATAAGTTTAATTGTTTTACCCTTTTTTTTTTAACCTATTATTATAGCCATGGCAAAATGTTTGCCCATTGGACAAACATGTCAAAAGCCCTTCTGGCAGGTGAGGTGCCACCAGTTTTTAGACTCAAGCGAAGATTGGAGGACATGACTGAGGTCTGTTGTTGTTTTCAGTTAATCTTATGTCACATTTCCCATCCCACTACATGGTTTGTAGACTGACTTTGTGACCTCTGCTTATACTTATTGCAAAATAAGGCTTTTTAGGCTGAAGAGAGGAACAAAAGGTGGGACTAAACGGCTGCTCAAGTTGTGCAGGAGGTGGAGACAACTGAAGAAGAGGTAGGCCTGACATTAATGTTGTTAATCATGCCTTGACAAAAAGCTGACACTTTTTTTCACTTTAGATCAGTACAGTGATCACTGCAAGAAATCAACGGACTGGTTGCAGAGTAACCTGCAACTGTTTGCAGCCATGGAGATTCCTGCAATTTTAAACATGGATGCCACTTGTACTGGGGAAGCTGTGCAGCAACTGGCAAACCTCTTCAATGACACCCTCAACACAGAAGATGAGGACAAAGAATGTTTTCTGGAGCCTTTCATGTTTTTCTTTAAAAACACGTTTGTCTTCTGTGAAGAATCAAATCAAAAATACTTTATTAATCCCCGAAGGGAAATTCAAGTGTTGTTGTAGCTCAGTTCTTTTTCAGGGAGCCATGGAGAGTTCTAGCTGTGGACAGGAAGGATCTCCTCTAGAGGGTTCTAGGTGTGGACAGGAAGGATCTCCTCTAGAGGGTTCTAGGTGTGGACAGGAAGGATCTCCTGTAGAGGGTTCTAGGTGTGGACAGGAAGGATCTCCTGTAGCGGTCTGTGCTGCAGCGGATTATGAAGAATCTTCTGACTGAAGACACTCTGTTGTTGAGTTACTGTGTTCTGAAGAGGATCATGAGGGTTTTCCATCATGTTCTTCATCCTCCTTTGGACAATCAACTCAAGAGACTCCAGTTCAGTCTCCAGGACAGAACCAGTCCTCCTTATCCATCTGTTCAGCCTCTTCATGTCACTTGCTCTGATGCTGCTTCCCCAAAAGGTGACTGCAGATGTGATCAGCTGACAAACTCCTCTTCTTTTGCAGCTCCTCTTCAAATCTCTGTCTGCTCATATTGTTTGAAAGCCAGGCAGAGACACGCTGGAGTCCAGGATATGTTCCTTTAGCCATGTCTCAGTAAAACACATGATGCTGCATTCCTGATACTCTGGCTGGGTCTTCAGCAGAGCTTCAAGTTCATCCATTTTGTTAGCAAAGAGATCTCACATTTGTCAATATGACTGATGTGTGTGATGACTGACTGAAGTGAAGGTTTAAACTTCCTCTTTCTCTCTCTTCACTTTGCTCCTGCTCTGCATCCTTGTCTTCTTCTTTTGAGCCTTAGAAATGTCAGTTAGCTGCTCTTTCTTGTAAACAAAAAATTGTTAAGAAATTGTGATAAGAGAGCGTATATCATGTACAGTGAAGTAAAACCGTAATAAAAAGTTTGAAAGTTTATTTAGTGTCTGCTGTTCTAGGTCATTTAACTAGGTATTCAGTAAATTAATCAATGGAGTACACAACATTAAGTTAATTAATCCTTTTGATCCTTTTCAAGGACAAATAATAGTATAGAGCCAAAGAACAGTCAGCAATTGGTTGGTGTGTAGCAGAATTATGTCATCACACATATCAGGGTGCGTTTGCACAGATGTTATGTTTCAAAACAAATGTAAAACAACAGCTGTTCTTTTAGCTAATTAAATATAAAATACTGTCTGAAGTAAAATAATGCAGTAATGTTTTAAGGGGATCATAATAGCTGTACTTTTCTTGCATTTTATCCAGTTGAAGTGGAAATATATTTTTTTTTAAATCATTACAATTATTTAGACACATGCCCCAAGAACTAACGTGGGAAAACTACAGTCATACATAAAATAAGGCCCAGGAAATAATGCATATTAACATGGGGAATGAGAAATACGTGCTTCCAGTGCGTCTACTTTTATTTTGGAAGGCTTTGAATAAACTTCCGGTATGACCGCTTTTATTTTGAAAGGCTTTGAATAAACTTCCGGTCCTGACAGCAGAGCTGGTCCTGAGAGTGGAGGTCTGGGGGGAGGGTCCTGACAGTGGAGGTCTGCAGGCAGACTCTCTTGACCTCCTTTGCAAATCAGCTGGTCTTATCACCTTCCTCTGGACTGTTACTTGCTCCTGTCTCCTGCCACTACTCTCTCGCTAACCATGTCAATTGATGGAGGACCTTGAATTATTACCCCAACACAGGACGTTCTTTCAGAACCTGTGCTGATCCAGCCTGATGCTGAGTGGATTTTGGCTGAGACCAGACCCAAGACCTAGATCCTTAGCGCTACACTGAGTCGTTCTGGTTCTCTGATGCCATTCTCTTTGTGTGAGGTTGCTTGCCAAGGTTGGATACAGACACGTTCTCCATCTTTAGAACCATTACAGCCTCTTCTGGAACTTTCCAACCATTTTTCATCTAGTGATGCAGCAGTCCTGCTGTTTAGGCCTCAACACTCTTGCCCCATGGAGTGGCAGCAGGTACTATACATGTGGAAAATTGAACACAGAACAGTTGCAAGTGAAAAAGCCATCTAGTTGTTCCTCTACTCATCATCAACCACACCCAGGGATTGGCAAACGTCAAACAGATGCATCCTCAAGTCATTTGACAGGTTGGATAAATGGGTTAGCTTGTCTGGTCCTGTTTTTAAAGTGTCTCGAATAAGTTCAGGTCTCAAAACATTTAGAAACATTGGAACCTTGTTTAACAAAACATGGTGCAAATGTGTGTTGTTTGACACTTATAAGGCAAATAAGAATGTCCTTATATGCTTCAAGCAAGTCTCAATTTTGCAAGTGCCAAAACATAAGAATGTCATGGATATTGAAAATTATTTGTGAACTTGTGTTTTGATTAATAAAATAGTGAAATGCTGTAAAGCCGATATTGCAACATTGCCTCCTTAATCTCATTTTAACCTCATGTTTGATTTTCTGTTTAAAAGTGTGAATATCTTTGTTTTCTAATGCTAAAAAAAATTAACATATCAGAATGTTATTTTGAACAAGTAACAAACCAAATTGTCATGACCTCTGGGATTTTTCTGACCCACATGCAGAGTCACACATGGACTCTCAGCTCACGTGAAAAAAGTGAAAGGTTTATTTACAATAAATAGAGTACCTCTGCAGGGAGAGGTAGTCCGGGTTGTGTGCCGAGTGAGCAGGAGTCAGAGAGCGGGCAGGCAGGATGGAGGAACTTGGGAACCAGGCTGACATGAGAAGGTTTAGACTCGGGAGGGATCTTCACAGGGAGCACAGGAAACACAAGAGAGTCCAGATGTAGATCCTGGAGAGAAACAGGTTACTCACGAACACACAATAGAATATACTTCTTAAAACTTGAACACATAGGAAACTCAGAAAGTGTCTTTGGACTGTTACCAGTTAGGTTAACAACCAGGCGACAGATGCTGGTCAGCCTGCTGCTTATGAACGCTCCCGCTGCCTCATCAGCCTGATCACCTCCAGGTGTTGACAATCAGCCTGCACCGACTCTCCAGCGCACAAAAACCGCTGCTCACTGAACTTGACACAAATATAAAGCATGGCAGTTCAATAAATGATATGCAGTATAAAAAATAAATTAATAGTTGAAAGTATGTTGATTTTATCTTAATTTAATTTCCCCAGCAAACTGACAGACCTTTTGAGATTAACCAGACACAGTTCTCCAATCAAAGTAAGCAGCACAAGGTATTCATCAACCAGTTACCCCATGTGTAATGAAAGCCATCTCACATTAGGTGCTCAATTCAATAGCTCTAAAATGCTCCCTTTACCAACCAGACAACTTTCTTATAAAAAATAGAACTTGCCTTCTAAAATACTGCGCTGCAAAATTTCAGCAAACTCAGGCAGACCAAATGACTTAATTCTGTAGTATGACACATTCTTTGCAATTTGAACATCAGATTCATCTGACAGTCTTTGCTCAATAACATCTGCAATATCACTTTGGAGCATATCAATAGACACTGAAGAAACACGAGTTACCACCAACAGCTTTTTCTCATTATATGAGTGCAAATGGGAAGCAATTACGAGCAGGTGTTTTCTGGCAGGTGTAAGAGATATGTTTTTCAAACAGTTGGTATGGCAAGCAATCTGTTAAAAAAGCTTGTATTCTTCCAGGTAAGATATCTTCTGTCCGCCCACACCTATTCACGTCAGCTTCCCCATTGACTATTGACAAAATGGTTTGAAAGTTTCAAAGACCCGTAAATGAACAGCCTTAAGATTCTTGTTTTTATTCTAAGTGAGCTAAATTAACCGATCAAAACCTCCTAAAAAATGCTTAGCACAGAGTCCCAGTAATTTCACTGGCCAACAAAAACTCAAACAATTCAATGTCCACAACTATATTTTTATCCATTTGAGTAAACTTCAATGAAATGCTTTTTGGCAAGGGAGCATGCAACCACTGAATTAAAAACAATTAAAATCACTTTGAAATAATGCAAAAAGGTCAAAATTAACTTAACCTGACTTTCCCTAATTTTGAACAAATGGATCCAGTGTGTTGGTTGGAGCAGAAGAAAAAAATGCTTTATTCTGTCCTGATCAGAGCTAAATTCTGAAAAGAAGTTAATCCTTCCTTATCAAAAGTAAATCTACAAAAGGGTTAATCCTTTTCAATCGGGGTGAAACATTCCTGTTCTTGTGTCTGTGAAAGAAACTCTCCACTTCAGAAAAGCCTTTATTGGGAAAAAAAAATCTCTGATTATTTTCTTAAAAGACTCAGATCTTTAAATGTGAATAATCCTGTAGATGTTCTATCTGCTCTTGATGAATCATCATATAAACTTATTTCCACACACACATTGTCTATTTTAGTCAAATTTTAAATAACATTTGTGTTTTTACATATCAGTGGTTGGATTTGATTGCTCATAGAACCTGATAAAGACTAGAATAACCCTGGACATAAAAGTGGGGTTACTTTCTTTTTCACAACTGTATTAAATTAAAACCAAAAGTTGAAACTATAAATTACTTATCAATTTGTCAGTTTTATAACAGAAAGACTTTATATTCTGACATCCCACCAAACCAGGCTTAAAATGTCAGTGTTTTTTTCCCAGTAATCTGTATAAAAGAAAATACCTCAAAACAGGTGAAACTTGGAAGAAAATAACCGAAAAGGCTGCCAGAAATGAAATTAGATCAGTCTGGCAGGAAGCTTCCCTATCTACATTATGTAGGGAAAGGGGTGACATTTATTTGTGTTTTTTAATTTTCTTGTGGAAAAAAAATCAATTAGCCACTTGCCAAAGAATCTCAGCACTCTTCCTTTCCTGTTTCCATGGAGCTCTTGTGGTTACTAAATGCATCTCTTATTTCAGTTAAACACTGTAATTTCTCAAATCATTCAGGGAAGATTGAATCACTACAAATTATGAGTTCATTAATTCCTTTCAAGAGGCAACACAGAGGGTTCTGGGATGAGCTGCTTTTTTTACCCCCCTCCTCCTCATGCTGCACAAGTATTGGATTTGAATTGGATTTAGAAAGATCTTGTTTAAACTGAAGCATAATCACATGCATTCACAGGTTCAAGCACCATATAATAAAACCTTTAGAAACTAGAAAGTACATGAGTAAAAACATTTAATTTAACTAAATAGAAAGTAAATGCAAACAACCTACTTTGACTGAAATCTCCAAGAACTCTCGCCATTTAGCTCTCTTAAGTGAATCTGTGAGAGATGCAGCACTTATCCTCAGAAAACACCAACACGCCTTAGAAAAGCCAATGTCCTGAAGAGACTTTACCAGGATAGACCTGCTACATTGAATTACACTGTTCCCTGCACACTGCCTTGATAAAGTGTCTGTTTGAGCCTGGAGCATTTCATTGTTTGTGTTCCTCCAAATTGAGCACTTAGTCTGGTGTACAAGTCCACAACAAACACCAGAGTCTGTGCCTTCATCAGCCTCCTGTTTAGAGGCAATTACTTTTTTGTCTATCTTGTCCAAAAGACTTGAGTGAAAATATTAACATGTTGGAAGGGGTGCTTTATAAATGTAAATACAGCTCAGTTTGTGTCTCATCAATATTTGTGTCAGAGTCTAAGAAAATTGTGTGACATGTCAGCCTCTGTTAAAATTGAAGTACTTGTTTTAATTTAGCTTAGCAGAATCTTGTGTAATGAAAAGTGATGAAGAAAATTTAAAAAAATAATTTCAAATACTAAGATGCTATCAAGCAGCCACACGTCTAGTATTTGAAATACTTAGGCATATTAGTATTGTCAATCTGTTTAAAATTATTTGGATACTGTACATTTAGAATCAGATAAAAGAAAAGATTTATTCATAATTTGTCATTCTTTTCGATGTTACATTCACTGCAACTTAATGACACTGAAGCAAAAGAGTAATAAGGTATGGTAAGGTGTGCAGGACAGCATTGACACAGGATGGTTATAACATGTTTTATTTTTTACATCTGTATTTCTATCTGTGTTAGGACCATTTTATTGAAATCCATTCATTTTTGTAGCCTGATCCTAACTTGTATCAGTGTGTGCCTAACAATAAACCTAACCTAACCTAAACTCAATTCATAGCCTACCTTAACTCTACACCTAACTTCTAACCCCAAAATTATGTTCCACTGTATTAAGACTGAGCTTTTGTCACAATTATGCCCTCCTGACTAGGTCAATGGTTATACCAGAAAATGGCCTAATATCCAGCTATTTCCTAGATATCCAATTGGTTTCCAAGCAACTAGCTCTAAACACAATATTGGCCACAATATAAGGACTGTGCACCCATGTCCTCTGGACGTATTACCACAGCCAGTGTAGTGTCCACAGTTGCCTTTGTAAACCCTCTTTTACAGTTTTTGCTTGCTTTATATGAAACTCTTCTGCTGCTGTTAAATAGATAGGAACATTTAATAGGAGATATTTTTTAATGGTAAGATCAAGTGGCTCATGTAAACAAGCTTTAAAAAAATGTAGGTTAGATTTTACCTTTATTTTCATTAATATTTTAGCCCCAAGATGTTGACAAATATAGAGGTTTGCTTATTGTCGTGGGGTCAGAGTGGAAGACACCATCATACACCTGCTTCAACAGACCAACTGTCACCTGGACAACGCAGGCAGCACTGTGAGGATCATGTTCAGTGCCTTTAACACAATTTTGCCTGAGCGATTGTGTCACAAAATCCAGAAGACACAGGTGGAGGCCTCCACAATCACCTGAATTAAGGACTACCTCACAAACAGACCACAGTTTGTGAGACTGAAGAGTTGTACGTCTGAGCAGATGATCAGCAGCATAGGAGCACCACAGGGGACTGTACTCTCACCATTTCTTTTCACTCTGTACACTTCAGACTTTCAGTACAGGTCAGAGTCATGTTATCTACAAAAATACTCAGATGACTCTACAGTTGCTGGTGGATCAGAGATGGACAAGAGACTGAGTACAGAGAACTGGTGGGTCACTTTGTGTCCTGGTGTGGAAACAACCATCTCATCTTGAATGTGAACAAGACCAAGGAGAAGATTGTGGATTCTAGGTGGAACAGCAACATACCAAAACTTATTTCCATCATGGGAGAAGAAGTGGAGGTGGTGGAGGAGTATAAATACCTGGTGTTCACCTGGACAACAGACTGAACTGGTGACACAACTGTGATGCTGTTTTTAGGAAGGGACAGAGCAGACTGGACTCTCTAAGCTTAGATCCTTCAACATTTGCAGCAAGATGTTGAAGATCCTTTATAATTCTGTTGTGATCACACCTGCAGTCACCTGTTGGGGGAGCAGCATCAGAACAAGTGATGTAAAGAGGCTGAACAAACTGATAAGCAAAGCTCGTTCTGCTCTGGGGACTGATCTGGAGTCTCTTGAGTTGATTGTCCAAAGCAGAATACTTCGACAAATGAAAAACTTCATGGGAAACCCTAAGCATCCTCTTCACAACACCTTAACTCTTCAGAGTGTCTTCAGTCAGAATCTTCTTCAGATCCTCTGTAACACAGACCACTACAGGAGATCCTTCCAGCCCACAGCTAGAACCCTCTACAACGGTTCACTGAAAAAGACTGAGTCTCAATATCTACGTTCCCCTCAGGGATAAATAAAGTATGATTGAATTGAATCTAAATAACGAAGCAGGTTGTCAGGTTGTCAGTCCAATGACAACCTGTTAAACCAAAGAAGATTGTTAAAGGAACTGCAGCTGTCCCTGGTACCAAGGGCATTAGAGTGTATTCATATTTGTAAAAACCTATTACAAGTCAAGGTTATTTAAGTAGCACATTTAATACAGCAAGTAAAAATCAATATGCATCAAATAAATTAAAGCAATAATAAGTACAGACCAATAACATTACTGAATGGAAAAATAATAATCTAAGACATTACAGAAAATCTGAAAATTAAAAAAATAATAGATAAAATGGACCCATTGAGTAAACAGAAAAGATGTTTTCAGATTGCATTGGAAACAAGATAATAATGGAGCTCACCAACCAGAGTTCCAGAGAAAAGGAATATAATTACTGAAGGCACCAAAACAAAAATTCTAATTTGTCACCAAGCAGTACCACCACCTTGTATTTAACATGTCATAATGGTGACCACCAGTTATTTCCAAAATGTACTCCAGTATGTTAAATCATTTGTGTTGTTGTGACTGCCAGGATGGTTAGAAGAGACCAGTGATGGGCTGTTTCGGGGGGGGGCTTTTGATTGATGCATTTGAATGCCCCATCAGGTGCAGCTCGGCTGCTCAGTTGGAAGAATGTGGTGGTTTCTTACTTTTTGCTGCTGCTCGATGTGTAATTACAGCTGCTTGTGTTGAAGACTTGGCAGCCTTGCCGACTTACATGTGATTTGTTACAGTCTCAGAAATAGAGGTACGAGACAAGAACAGTTTTGTACCTATAGGTAAATTGTTTTAAAATGTTCCCTTAAAAGTACAATATTAGTCTTTAAAAGGTCAGAAATGCCCCTTAGAGTGTTCAAATTGATATAAAGTACAAATTTGTACCATTTTAACTGCACCTGCAACCTTGGCCAAGGCTGGTTAGTCTTAGTATTATTAAGTTTCTTCCATCATTTTCAATATTGTAATATTATGTTTCAGAATGTTGGTTTTAGACTCAAACCTTGGCATAACTTTGCTGTTTTAGTGGAACAACTTCATAAGGTACAAAAGTGGACCTGGACTACAGGGTACAACCCCAGTGACAAGAATTTGTACCCTTCTTGTTGCTGGGGGTGTACCCTGTAGTTAAACCTGTTCTGTAGTAGGTAACTGCCCGATTGCTGTATTTCTAGCACACAAAAGCCAGTAAACAAAAGAAGTCCACGGGAATCTTCAGTGGCCCTTAGTGAACTCAGGGAAAGATTTCCCTCAATCTAGTGTTGGGAAGAGGTGAAGGAAGCTTAAAAGCAGAGTAATGACCTCATTTGTCTTTAATCAATATAATGCCGCAGCACTGTGAATAAACTCAAGATTATTTGCTGTTTCTTTATATAGCTGTTCCCATAAAACATTTAACATTTTTTAAAATCAAAGATGTTTTATGATTTCATATTATTACATTTAGCCGGTGAATATATCTACTGTTTACATCCAAATAAATTTCATGTGCATGTAATGTTTTTTCCCCTGTCATTTTAGGCCAGATGTGTTCCAACAAAACATCCGTGTGGACTTCCGACACAAATTAACTAGAGCCAGGGTGGTCTGTTTAAAAATGCCCGGAAGCATGCATCACTTTCCCTTGTTACAATCTAAATAAATATTTGGCTCGTTCACCTGCCCTTTTTTAATTGTTCTTTTGGGGGCTGAGCCTCAGCACCACAGTGAGATTCAAGTAAGATGAAAGCACAGGACATACATGCCACAGCCATCTTCATTAGCAAACATCTGTTGCTGCACACACACAAGTCAAGCACCAAATGCATAATGCAAAATATCTACATTTCCCCAAAGTATAGTGGGACAATAACAATATCCCATTGTGCAGCAATGATTGTGAAATGGTGATTATTCAGTAGTGCAGTGTCATTATCTCCAGTGGACTTATTCATATATAATACATTCAAATCATTCCATCTTTTTATCATTTTCTGGGTTACAATGCCTTTTTTAGCAAGTCAGTGAAATATTAAGCGCTGTTATGATTTGATATTTTTGTTCATAGTGGACTTTTGTTTTGTTTTTTTTTTTACTTCCACTTTCATCTCTATTGTGAAGCAGCTTCCTCTAATGTCTTTAGCCAGCATGTTTGTTTACTGGTGAGGTGTTTGATTGGTTAATGCAGAGACAATGATCAGTGAGGCAGACAATCAATTCCAGAGATCATCAAAGCTCAGGGGCCATTGATTAACGAGAAGACCCAGCTCTGAACTGCAGCTTTGGCTTACTACAGCTTATTAGATTGAAATTAGAGGGTTCTATGATGCTATTCTTTTTCCGTCTGCCCTCAAATTTCAAATATCAACTGTGTGACTAATGTAAAAGAAATTAAAGGAAAGGCTTGTAGGGGAATGTTGAACTACTTGCACTAGTTGTTTTTTGTTGGAAGAAAACAGATGGCCTGTTGAATGTAATTTTGCCCAATTCTTTTTTGTTTTTCTGGGTCAGGCTATACACAAATTAATCTGAAGCTAATTTAAAATGTATTACAGTCACCATTTTGTGAAAAATCATTCTCTATCAAGTTAGGGTACAAACATGTCACTAGATGTGTCATGAATCATAGTTTGCCATTATGCCATGTTTGTACTTCTTAAAAGCGCTCCTTGTCTGATTCAGTCCACTTTCTGTTCCACATCACTTCCTGTAATCATTTCACCACTTTCACCTGTTCTTTTTTCAGATCTGACACTATTTAAGCCACAGATTGTCAGTGCCAGATCGTTTGGCCACCTTTGGGTTACATTTTTCCATTGGTTTTTGTTAAAGCCTTGTTTTGATCCTTGAGTGTACCGACTCATTTTTGAATTCTGACCAGTTTTTCTGCCTAGCCCTTGTCTGTAGTGATGGTGAGATGAAGCCTCATGAGGCATTGAACCACTTTAGCCAAATGGTGAGCCAATTGAACCACTTGAGCCAAATGGTGAGCCAAATGGTGAGCCAAATGGTTCGAGAAACGGCTAATTTCTTTATCCTTCATGTGCTCATGAAACCACCTACTAGTCAAATATAATTAGAAGCAGCTGTATCTGAACACATAATGTGTGATGCATTCAATTGTTGTGTCTGTTATGTCGGTTGGGAATGGCTATGAATTACAAAAGATATATGACCAAATAATTTCTGTACATAAAGTATCATATGTGTACAATACATTTTTTCAATGTACTCTCTTTGTGTACAATTTTTACAAAATGGGAATATCACAGGTTGTGCAATGTTTTTTTCTGAAAATGGCATGGGTGTAATCAGGCAGAGGACAGTGAAAGTGCTTGTGGAACTAGGAAAAGGGCACAGAATATACTTATGTAACTTGGACAATGATGTACAGGACAGGGGAAATTATATTCATTTTTATTCAGAAACAGTTTCTCAACAGTTTTTGATTTAAAATTATTTATTTTTAGCTTACATTGTTGTTAGGCAATATCTGATCAAAGGGTTCCCACATAGGGGAAATCCTCCTCTTCCTCCCTGGCTCCATCCTATCGCCTATCATTTGAAGAGGAGTATCTGCGGCCAGAAGAAGTGGCCGCCTCACAAGGGGAGTGTCTGTGCATCTCTTCCAAGTCAAATCTCTTGTATTGTGTAAATGATACTTGGCAATAAAGCTTGATTCTGACTCTGAGTATTGGATAAAGAGGAAAGTTCAAGAGGATTTGTTTTTTTCATTGTGGATTCATGAAGAATTGGATACTGTCTCCATTCCTTGTCATTAATCACACACACTCTCGCTCAGAAAATTCAGTTACACTATCATTTGCCTGTTTCTCCCCGTTCCATGAACGCTGTTTATCTCCAGAACTATTTTTCCTGCAGACCTTAAAGGTGTGATGACATCACTGTTTAAACTGGCGTAAAGCTATTTCATGTAGTAGATATGCCCGCATATGTCAACTCACAAAAGAATTTGATTAAAAAACTAACACGGCGGGGGTGTACGGGCAGGTCAGAATCCTCTTCTCAGCAACACGGTTCCTTTCATTAATGATATGTGGGTCTCCCTGGCTGACTTCGCTCTGATTGGCTACAACCATATTTGGGAAGTTAGGTAAACACGCCCTCATAAGCCCTTGCCCGCAGCAAGCCTTTTTTCTCGGCTCCATCAACAGTCCAGTAACATGGCGAGTGGACGTTTACAACCATATATGTTTGAGCCTGAAACGTCTTCTGAGGAAGACGGAGCTACTGTACCTGCACGAAGACGCCTGGACATGGTTGTTTCTGAATGGTAATTTTGAAAGTACATAATATTATAATTGCCAGTGACCCATGTGCACTAAAAAGAAACAATGAACAGTAATTTCATA
>SSNP01000093.1:2176882-2307122 GCA_006937955.1 Pachypanchax playfairii | reverse complement strand
GATAAAAAGCTATCTTGGCAGCCTTTAAGCATGATGTGAAGCTAGAGAGCATTTGCTGGTATTCGGACAAGTCAGAGAGATTTTTGGATTTGCGCCATTTCCTTTCAGCTGCTCTCAGACCAGCTCTGTGATCCCTCAGAGTGTCTGTGAGCCACGGACTAGGACGCTGCCGGGCGGCCAGCTTTGACACACGAGGGCAGACTTCGTCCAGAGAAGAAGCTAGTGAGGAGCAGAGCGTCTCTGTTGCGTCATTTACAGGCAGAGTTGAGAGCACCGAGTAGGAAGGGAGGGAGGAGCAGACATGCTCCGATAGCTGCGAGGGAGTGAGAGATTGAAGGTTTCTGCGGTAGGAGACAGTCTTTACTTTTGCGTTAGGTACGTAAGGGATGGAGATGCAGAATTTAATTTTAATTTTTAATTTTTATATACAATATTTAGGTTTCTAAAAATCAGTTTACCAATATGAGAACATTACTAATATAATACAATATTTCTATTTTTATGTGTTTACTTTGAACATGATAGTTCCAATACATTAATATTTATATTTTAACATCATCATGTTATACTAAATGATAATAAAACATTCTCTTCATTGTCTGAAACATCTTGGATAGGAAAGTAACATTTATTTGCAAAACAAATTAGGTACAAGGCTTCCTTTTACAAATATACAAGAATAAATACATTGTTGTGCTCGCTGAAGATCAGAATCCTGCACTAAAGTCGGACATCTTCACTGATCAAGAAAGCCTGAAATGTTCTGCATCATAACACAGGATGTTTATAACAAACCAAACTGACTGTAAATAATATAACTGTATAACTGGCGCTATAGTAACCGTGATCCACAACTCCACGATGCATTATTAAGTAGTTTTTTTAAAGAAAAGCTGCAATTTTAACCTGTTCATGCATCTAGAATTATAGTCACGTTAAAAACATTTGTAAAACATCAAATCATTTGAAAATCCGTCCAGATTTCAGCGAGATAAGAGTGTTTATGTCAGTGCAGATCACGTACCTTCATTCACTACAACACGTTCTGCCAGAGAGCTTCTGTTTATCAATTGAAAATAGGAAGGACGAATGATACACAGATTCAGAATTACCTTTAACTTTTACTACACATCCAACCAAAGAAATGGGAACAAGTTGAGTTTTTGTGACAGGTTGCTGGTAACAATGTGTCTAAAGTCTGTGTTGATGCAACACTGGCTCATTACTTGAGTTTTGGAAGTTTTGTTATCCATTTCATTCATAGTTAGAGTTTAGTGGTTTACCAAACAAGGAAATGACCAGGAACTGGGGTGAGAGAGAAAAACAGCTGAAGTCCTGCATAACAAACTTTTTAAAAACAACAATCAGTTAATCAAACTTTATTTATAAAGAGCCTTTTGTACAAAAAATGCAGTTCAAAGTGCTTTACATAATAAAATGACCGCACATATATGAGCCCGCCTCCTGGTCTTTGTCAGGACACATGCTGCTGAATCATGTAGAAGCTGTAAGCAGGATATGTTCTTTTTAGGAAGCCCAGAAGACAGAGCATTACAGTAATGAATTCTGCTGGTGATTAAAGCATCAGTGTTTCCAGACTGGCACGAGAGAGAATGCAGCAGATTCTGACAATGTTCTTTAACTTAAGGTTTTGATTTTGGGACCTGAGACTTCAAACATGAATCTGAAATCAGTGAAATCCACCTTCATGTTGTATTTGGTTGTTTATATGTTTTGGGAAAAATTTACAAAGCAGATCACAAGCTCAGAAAAACTGGGATAAAGAATCGAGTCGGTCCTGAAGTTTGTTTCTCATTCTGGTGGACTGAAGTCAGGTTGCAAGTCTGAAAACCATCAGATTTTGCTCACTGGTCAGCTTATAGCTGATAGAAGCATCATATACACAGACAAAACAAGAAATCACCATGAATGGAACTGATTTATTGAGACCCAAAATAACTAATGAACTGTTTATTACAAATACAATCAGTTGTTATTATTACAGTTTATTGGGAATTATTTTCACACAAGACAAAAAAAGATTTCTGAATTGCACCAAAGAAACTTTTTTTATTACACTCTTTATAGTTTCATCACAAATTTAAAAACAATAAAAAGGTTAAATCCTCGTAACTGTTGCAGAAACTGAACAGCTACATTTAGCTGCCATGTCTTAAAGGACAACTTATTCTAATAAATGTATGTGAAGACAGAAATACAGCACAGCATTTATAAAGTGAAAAACCAACTTGTGTTTCAAGCTTTCTGGGACCTTTGATCAGACCCACAGCGCCGTTTGGAGGACAAACAGAGCTACTACACTGAAGTCAGAACACTGGATCACTACAACCAAGAATTTATAAAGTCCTAATGTAGCAAATAAAACAATAACTCACACAAAACACGTGTTTTTATAAGAAAAGGGAGGTTTTAATCCAAAACAAATGCTTTGTCAAGAAATCCACTGTACAAGGTTAGTTTATTTTACATTAAAATACAAAACCAACCAGTTTGAACCAGATAGTGTGAATCCCACATGGATTCACTGTTGTGTTGGAAACATCAGGCAGAATGTAACAAAGAAATAAGGTGCAACTAAACTTTCATGTAAACGTTATATAAATGTTTTACTCTGATTTGTGATTTTGTTGTTTCCACAGTGTAAAGAAAGAAAATGTCCTAATGTTTCATGTTTATATCACTGATTTACATCAAAAACAGAATAAGAACAACAAGACTGGAGAAAATTGTGGGTTTCACCATAAATAATGTTTCACACAAAGTATTAGCTCTCAAAGAGAGAGACAGTATTAGTTCCCAAAGAAATAGAGTATTAGTTCCCAAAGAGAGAGTATTGGTTCCCAAAGAGAGAGGGTATTAGTTCCCAAAAAAATGAGTATTAGCTCCCAAAGAGAGAGAGTATTAGCTCCCAAAGAGAGAGAGTATTAGCTCCCAAAGAGAGAGAGTATTAGCTCCCAAAGAGAGAGAGTATTAGTTCCCAAAGAGAGAGAGAGTATTAGCTCCCAAAGAGAGAGAGTATTAGCTCCCAAAGAGAGAGAGTATTAGCTCCCATCTGAGTCACAATGTGTTTTTATAAACTCAATGAAATATAAATGTAACAGAATCACAAAAAGAATGAAAACTTTCTTAAAATCGGGTGTTTTCAGAGCTGAAGATGTGAGGAAACAATTCACAAAAAATACAATGAACTCAGTCTCAGTATATAATGAAAGAGTACAGGAGAGCAGGTCTGTTAGTGTCCATCAGAGATCTGTATCATCAATCACTTTCTACAGCCCTTCATTTAAAACTTCCTCAAAGCGTTCCTCTAACCCTCTGCCCATCCAGTTAGGATGCAGCAGTCACACATTTCCAACACTCAACCAGAAGATTCACATTCAAGACAAAAGGAAACTATCTCCACCTGGTTTCTCTGTTCTGCTGAGTCTGATCCATGTAACTGATCAGGTTCCAGTCAACTGACGTCTCACTGAAATAACTGAACAAACATGTTCCCTTCAAGAAATTTATATACTGGGAAATCTACTTCTTGATGCTGAAAATCTGAGAGTGTTGCATCAAATTCCACAACTCACTATAAACCAGAAAATCAATCCAAATACGAAGGCATGAACATATTTACCAGCATGAGTTCAGACTGAGAACATCAAACATTTTACTTGACTGATGACTGACTGTATTATTACATAACTTGGGTTCATGTACTGGTACATGATGAGAACACTGTGTGAACAGCTGAGCCTTCCTTCTGGTTTTAGCATCTTTCACATCCTGTAAACAGAATCACATTATGAGAATAAAACACCAACCTGTGATCCGACTCTCAGAATGCTGCTGTTTAATAACATATAAACATCCCTTCAAATTTCACTTAAACATCAATAAATATCCCCATTAATGTTCATCTGAAATCAAGAAATAACTGCATCCAGACCCTTTCATATATATCCTGGAAATGTGACAGTTGAACGATTTATCAAAATAAATCCAGGTCTCTGGTTTCATTTATAAAGCAGAGTGATTTTCAATCAGGATTTTTTTAAGGACAAAATCGTAGAATATAAAAATGTTCAGCTCACTGATTGGAGATCAGCAGCTTCCACATCCAGTAAACAGAGTTGTAACATCACGTACCAAAAAAATCAGACTTAAAAAAATACATTTCAAACTTCACAGTTCCCACAATCACTTCTTAAACCTCCAAATCAGAAGAAAATATCTAAAATGAGTAAACACTATTTAAAACTGAGCAACATACAGACATACACTGTGTTCAGCAGCAGGCTGGAAGCTCTCTGCTCTTATTTTTCTAATTCAGTAACTAAAAAAGACATTTGAAGTGATAAGTGGTAAAAGCAGAACTAAGACAAAGTTTTCACTGTGTGAAGTCCTGAACACTGTCACCATCTTCACATGAGGACAAACACAGTATCAGTATTACTATTCTCTATATAATTACAGTGTTCCAGTTAGTTGAACTGGGTCTTTATCTGCTGGTAATGCTGAGGACAGTCGCTGCTCTTCAGGTTTCTGGTTCGACTGAACTGGATGAATCAGCTGTTTCATAGTCACAGTGAAAATGAGTAAAAAACAGACGAGCAGTAACAACATGAATACAGTCCAGGTCCAGTCCCAGATTAGAGGAGGACTTGGGTCTTACTGAGAGGTCTCCTGAGCAGGAGACAAAACCATCCTGGATACGGAGGACGAGTCCTGCTGAGTGAAGACAGACAGAGGGACATAAGTATGAAACTAATTATCAGTGGTCACATTAAAACAGGACTGATCCTGCAGTCACTAGAAATGTACATGGACTGAGATCTAGTGATGAAGATGACAGGAGGAAGACTCAGCTGAAGTTAACTGGCACATTTTAATAACCTCATATAAATTAAAAACTGGAACGACCTGGACGGTGAATTAAAAACGGTTTAACTTGGTCAATTTAATACATTTATTTATTGAATAATGTTTAATGTCAGCAAGGTAGGGTGATGGTTTGTAGCCTCTTGCAGTCCCTGAGTCGACCATGAGCTCCTCTACAGTCAAACATCTGACCCTCTGAAACTGAGTCACTCAACATGGTAAATCTACTAAAAATAACAGAAAAAGTAACGATCAAGTCACAGTCCAAACCTCAACTTGACTAAAATAATATGCTGGAACCTTAAGCTAGCTGTTCAGGAACAAACACTGTTGTATAGAAGAGTGGGCCAACATTTCAGCACCATGATGGGAGAGACTGAGTCTCCAGCTGAAGCTGGTTCTACAAGATGGTTTCAGGAGGTCTGGATTTGATTTTCAGACCTTCACCTTTGTTTTAAGGGGTTTATTTAATAATGAGATGGAGGAATCTGACCACTGGTTTTGTACACTTCCAGCAAGCGTATAAAGACAATTTTTTTTAAAGTGGACAACCGTTATATACACGACCTTGGTGTCCAGCAGTTTTGTACATATAAGCGTTGTGTGTATTTATCCGTCGGTGGTCATTTGGACTGTAAACACGAGTAGCAGTGTTCAGTATTAATAACAGATAACATATAACAGATAATTAATAACAGAAATGACGTAATAACGCAATTACAATATATTAGGAGAATAAAACTCTCAAACAGACTGAGTTATATACTCGTAGAGCGGATACAATATAACACTGGTAACAGATGCGCCAGATACGCGCGCGCATGGACACGACGGTAACGACACAGATTAAGTAACAGTTAGTAACAGAACAGAACGGTTTTCTACATCGGATATTAAGAACTCATGATTGGGCAATAAAAACTAGAACAAATGTTACATGTGACACTATTTCACACTGAAGAAGTCGTGATTATTTTTTGGTGACCAGACACACGTGTGCATAAACACCAGAGCGGTCTAGTTCCACACCAACCAGCGATGGTGTGTGTGAGAACACCAGCGGAGGTTTACAGTCATGTAACTAGTGACAGTCGACCACTGTATTATGTTGTGATAAATGAAGTCCTAGAACTGAAAGCTGGTAGTGGTTCTTTACATTCAATGTAATTCTGTTGTTATAAAATTAGGAAACAAAACAGTTTTTCATTCATGAACAGTGTATATTGTTTTTCAGACTTTGTCAGTCTAGTATTTATGGACTGAATACTGATATTCATCCATGTAAAGAAAAATAAGTGAAACAAATGAACATAAATTTAACTGTGAAAGAGAACGCGTGTGCTGAAAACACTGGGTTGTACATTCTGAAACATGTTGTCATACCTTGAAAATTTTAAGTGCTTCATCGTTGTGAAAAGTAAATTCTGGGTTTCTGACTACCAGACCTGCTCTCCCCATGACAGGACCAGTCATCGGGCTGTTTACCTGTACGTACGCACAAACACACACACCCAAACACACACACACACACACACACACACACACACACACACACACACACACACACACACACACACACACACACACACACACACACACACACACACACACACACACACACAGAGAATGGCATTTAAAGACTGTGATATTTCTGTTGTAGAATCAAACTTTATGTAAACGGGCACAAACTGTAGATGGAAAGAAGAACTGAACTGGGACCCAAAGAACCAAGAAAACAAGAGGAAACTAAAGGAATGTCTCACCGTCTCCAGGACGACGTTCTCTTTACCATCCCTTCCTACGGCTTCAGGGGAGATGTGTCTGACCCGCCTCTCTCCTGTCAGCTGCTCACCTCGAGCTTTACGCTTTTACAGAAAGATTCATGAATATCAGAGTTACTGAATGTGTTGCAAATAAAGACAAGTGAGAAAAACATACAACTTTGACAAAAGAAATAAGAGGCTGGTCACCAGAAGCAAATCTTTATCACCCACTGAGCGTGTAGGTTTCAGATTCAGTAATATTATTTACTGCATATTGTTTATTAGTTACTTTTCAAAAACATAAACTCTTGTTGTGCCACTCATTCTAAATCTTATGTATTACCTTGATGAGGCCACCGAATGAACGGGAGCGAGGGTGTTTCTTAGTGGGAGCTGCGGGGACCAGATGGACTTCTTTAGTAGGTGTTCCAGAGGTCGTCTGTTTGACTAACTGTACATAGAACACACAGACCAAAAATATCACAAACACATCAAGTCTCTTGTGCTTGATTGTAAATTTATGGACTCCTGAACAAAACACAAAGATCCTGGATCCAACCTGTCGAACAAGCTTCTTCTTCTTGGCAGAGTCGGGCATATTGTGGTGAACATGTCTGAAGAGCTCCTTTAAGGCCTCTTCAGTGTATTTCTGTGCTGGTGACTGGACCTGCTCCAGAGATCCAGGACCCAGAACAGCTGTCCTCTTCAGAGGCAACGCTGTCCGGTGAGCACAAGAGCTGCTTGCAGCCAGCAGCTCCAGATCATCCTGAGAAAGAACAGAGCAAGTCAGACTGCAGACTCCACACCTTGTGGTCAGAGTGTTACATCGATGCATGTCAAACAGTCAAAATTAACCCTGTAAGGCCCAACCCATCAAAAAATACCCAGAAAATTATCATCTTTTGGAACTGAGAAGTTTATGAACCCTTATAACAAAATTCACAAATTGTTTGCTATATCATGTTTATGATATTTTTTGTGTTGCATTTGATACATTGGCAGTTTGATTGTAATGTAAAGAATGAGTTACTTTATATATATATGCATTCTTTCAATTGGTTATTTAAAAATATGTTAGATTTTTGGTGTTGCTCTTATTGTAACTTCTCAAAACATTAACAATGATTTTCCTGAAAAAGGCAAGTGGATCTTTTACTGGGAGCAGCCATGTTGGAAATGATCCAAACTCAAGTTGAGCTGCCTGTAATGGCATGATGATCCACCAGGGAGCAAAACACGTGTCAGATCATATACAACAGGTTTTTAAAGCAAGTATTCATCATCATGATGAGATAGATGTCTCAGAAACTCAAATGTTATTAAAGAGTTAACAAACTGCTCATGTTTGGTAAACACAGACTGTTGTCCTCATTCTTCACTTTGGTCTCGCTGAATTATGAAAACACTAGCTACGTTTACATGCGCCAAATTTCCCCAATCTGATTAAAATCTTGGTCGATTGGAATTCCCAAATCCCTGTTCACATGGACACTAACTGAAATGATCTGACCATGCCATGAGTACACATGCACCAAGCACTCAATCAGGTTAAATGAGTTGAGCATGCGCACAGCGAGTTGTCTTTCCGGGGGAAGAAAAAAAAGTAAACAAACTCTGTCCTTTCTGCACGTCTTTCCCGCCCCATCGTGTGCTCGAGCTGACTCACGTTTTCCCCAATATGGACCTTCTGCGGGTGATTACCGTTATGTTTGGGTTTTTACTGGTCGCATTAACCAAGCTAGAGGCTGAATACATATTGCTACTGCTCCTCCACCACAGGAGAGGAGAGCAGGATGACAGGATGACTGCACCAGCAGACCACTTCTGTTTACTTCCCGCTATGTTTTCTACTTGAGTCTGTGAAAGCAGAAAGACGTCACGCTGAAGTTGTACGCGTGCGCAGTGGACTCTTTTCACCCTTTCATTCCGAATGGGTGTGTACATGCACGTCTATCTGAATGAAGATCAGACAAAACCACCCCTCTCGATCAGATCAAAACATTCTGATTGACATGTTTACATGATGTATTTTTTATCCGATTGGGCGTTTATTCCGATTAAATGTGCCCATGTAAACGTAGCTAGTGTCTCATTCTTCATCAGTGATATAAAAGGATTCTAATGGATATTTGAATCTCTGTCCTTTTATCTGAAGATCCCAAACAACATTTATGTTGCTTAACAGACTTTATTGGTAATTAAAATGTTGACAAGCAAAAACTATCTGATGTAAATAGTGACAGGATAAATTATTTATTCTAGCTTTTGCCTATATTACAATCAACATCTCTAGAGTTGCAGAAGATGGAACCGAACAGCCTCCACAGAAACGGTTTGGATTTTTCTGTGTTAATGTGAAACTCATAAATTGACACAACGATAAGAAGAAGTAAACAGTGGACTGTTACCAAGCTTGACAAGACGTCTTTGTGCTCTTTTGTATTCAGGACAGTTTTATGTACTTTAAAGTGTCTCTGACACACTCGGGTCTCAATAAAACATTTAGAAACAACATACAGTAACTTTGTTTAATGAAACATGGTGCAGATTTGTGTTGTTTGACTGTGATTGTTTCAAAACTGGTTCTCTTCACATCGTTTTTTTCTCATTCAGAAAGAGACACAAACTCAATAAATCACTTTGTTTACATCCCCCATTTTAGCTTTTCATCATTTCCAGTAAATGCACCTTCATCAAAACTGTGCTGTGATAATCCAGAAATCTGCATATTTGAGACTTTATTAGTGAAAATCCCAGTTTATGTGGAAAATTGTCTACTGGGTATAAATGTAATATTGATTGATATGAAGCAGTAAAGCCTCGGTCGCAATGACCTGTACAAACGCATTGTTCAACATAACATGTAAAAATCACATCAGAGACACTTTAATACTGTGTGTATGAGTAAGAGATAACTACCACACCATCGGCACTCTAGCTAGTCAAACTTCACTGTGTGTGTGTGTGTGGGTTTGTATTTCTGACCTCCTGAGGACCAGTTTCCTGACTTTTACTATCTTTCTGGGGTCCGAGGGTTCTTGTGGGGACCGAAGCCTGGTCCCCATGAGGGGGACTCCCCTTTTTAGGGTTAGGGGTTAGGTTTATAGGTATGGTGTGAATAGAGTATTAGTTAGTCTTAGGGTTAGTCATAGATCAGTAATGGTTAAGGTTAGGAAAAGGGTTTGGGTTAGGTATAAATCTAGTTACTAAAATCAATGGAAGTCAATGGACGGTCCCCATAAGGATAACAAAACACACTTGTGTGTGTGTGTGTGTGTGTATTATTCCATTCCAACAGAATATCAAATACAGAAATATTGTGATCTATTGCAGTAAGTCTTTACTGACCTTGGTCTGCAGAACTTTTGTCCCATTGAAATGGACCCTGGCATATTCCCGCAGGTAGACTGGAGCCTGAGCAGAATGACATGTCAACAGGTCTCAGGTCTGCGTCACCAGACTGGATCACTGAACCAGATTTACTATGAATAATGTAGATTGATCTGTCGTATGTGTGTGTGTGGGGGCTCAATAATCACCCTAAAAAGTTTTTGGGAGTGTTTGATGAGAAAGGCCATGCTGTTGTTCAGCTTCTTCAGATTGTCTTTGAGGTCACCAGCTGTCATCTAAAATAAGAAAAAGAACATTTTAAAGAAAATCAGATTATTGATAGAAAAGTCACATCTATTTTAACTAACATGCTGTAAAAGTAGAAAGAAAAATGAGGTTTGATAATATTTAAGTTATTATTCTGGTGCTTGAAGTCTTGTGTGGTACTTTGATGCAAATTTGTATTTCTTATAACACCTAACTACAGTATGGCGTCACCTCTCTGCCCAAAATCTCAATGGAGCACACAGCTCTCACTCCGGGTGAATAACTAAATTTACGGGGGCATTTATTGATCAAGGCGCATGCAACAATATGATGGCGAGCATTCCTTCTTTCTCTCTGGCTCATGAACGCAGCATGGCGAGAGGTAAAACATCCCCCTCTGTACGCTCTTGATGAAAAGTTGCGCTCGCTCTGTGTTTTAAGTCTGTGATTTGTCATTTGGGGGCAGAAACTCTTCTGATTAGCCAGATTTTCAGCTCAAACCCAGAGACATGAGAGGAAGAGCAGGAGCGACATGTGACATGGAATTAATGTGGACGCAAACTGATTTTAGTTGTAATCTAAAATAATGAATGTCACAGAAGAAGAAGAGTTCATTTGTTCCATTTGTTTCTGCTTTATAATCCACATCATGTGGCAGCTCTTCTTCTCGTGTCTCCGGGTTGGATTAGAAGAGTTACCACTACTAGCTGACAAATACCACAATCAGAACTTCCTGTTCCCTCACAATTTTCGGCAGAAATCTGACACCATACTGCAGCATGATGACAGAAAATTAACAGCAAGAAAAAGACGTTTGTTAATTTTTATTTTGTATCACTTTGGATCAATTTTTAAAGCTCTAACAATGTTTTAAAACAATTTTGATTTTTAATTTATAACAGTTCTAAAAGTCTTTGTATTTAATCCTGATATTCATAATCTTACGTGTCTTGGCCAGAGGATATGAGGAGCAAACATGAGGGCCAGGTTGTAGGCAGACATCTTGTTCTTGTCCTGAAGCTTGGCCGTGTGGTAGAGCAGATCCAGCAGCAGTTTGAGCAGTGAGCGGTTGGTCTGAGGTAACAACAAGAAGAGAAGCTGCAGGGCCTCAATTTGACGCTCCTTGTTTGGCATCGTGGTCTTGTTGCCTTGTTCATCCAACAGAGTCATGTCTGGAAGAGGCGGTAAAAAAAATACAGACTTTGATCTGTTATAAAGTAAAAAGTATTTTAGAACCTGAACTAAAACATTAGAAATGTTTGACAAAAAGTCTGTGTATTCCTACCTGCGATCTTAAGGTGGACATGGAAGTGTCTGTGTGTCAGCAGGGGCTCTGGCAGCTCTCCCAGAAAGGTCTTCAGTAGTGTGGCCACATCATTAGGGTAAAAGTCTCCAGAGTCCAGGTCCACATCAGTGCCACTGTTGAGGAGCTCCTTTAAGGCTTGCTGTCGAACACTATTCCCTGGCACCCGAAACAGCCCCTCCACATGCAGATCTGAGCAGGTACCAAGTAAAAATACATGTTCCAGCAAGTTAACCAAGGACATCATTTGCATTCACCAACTGCTCCTTCTCAAAATCAGAGTCACAAAGCAAATAGTGCTAATGGGTGTGAAAACATGCTCATGAAGTTCAGCATGGTGTGAGGGTTTTTTGCACCCCCATTGCTTTGCATAGATTAATTTCTCTGTTCACTGACTGGAAATTGGTTATAAAAAAACAATAAAACCTGTATTTTCAATCACAACACTTAAAATAAAGAAAATAATAGACTTGCTGCAAAAGATTTACTGGCTACATGTTTAAACTGTTTAAATAATCACATTATATACGTTATATACTGGCCTGTTATATCTGCAATGGATATATTACTGATTTGTTCAGTAATAACTTACCAGTTGTAGAAATACAGATTTATTCTGACTGGACTGAGTAAACAGTTTAATTACAGTTAATTACTGCCGTGTTAAAACAGCCACAGTATAAAAAATGTTAGTGTTTCATGCAACTGGTGATTTTTAAACCTTTTACACCATCAGTCTGGCATTTCATGGTTATTTACGGAAATACACACACAGACACACACGGGCGTGCGCGCAGACACACACACACAGAGAGACAGAGAGATGCACTGCTGCCTCTTTCTCATTAGTGGAACTTGATCAATAAATTTGCTAAGAAAAAACACCTTGCAAATCGTACACAGAGAAAGTAACGTTACATGTAACAGTTCGCATTTACCGAAAGCTGGCAGGTCCGCTCACACACACACACGTGCGCATGCATTTTACCTGTCTAAGCGCTACCTGCAGGGAGTCAGGAGGCAGGGAGGAGGAAGCGAGATGTTACGCTGTGGGTTCGGTATTCTCTGCTTTTCTACACTGACTGATTGAAACTGCTGCATCATGTTGTCAGATACGAGTACTACACGTGTCGCGCATTTGCCACAGAACTCACATGTCCGCAGCTTTTTGTGTAGTTTAGAGTGGCGAGTCGTGAAAGCGCTACTCTAACTTCACCTTGCCTTTACGCTAAAAACTAAAGCAGCTCCACCTCCTTGCTGCCTGCCACTGTGTTCATGTAAAACAGAGAAGCTAACGCTGCTGCTTCCAGGAGCAAAAAAATAAATAAATCTCGGCGTTTTGCAGCCGTGGCGCTGGAATCCGCAACGGTTAAAACAACGTAGGGGAAACATTGGAAAGAGTTGTGCAGTGCAGGACTGGGTAGATGCCAGTGGAAAGGGGGCACCTCTGACCCCGGGGCTACGTTGTTTGGGGTGAGGCCCTGATAGGATCTTCCATGGCTAATTGAGAATTAAAAAAAAATATGACGCTTTACCTACATTATATTACAGAACCGAATTAGACTATCACTTTTATGGAATTTCAGAAAAACAAACATAACTTCTGAAAAGTGGAAAACTCTGGATTGCAGCTTTAAGGTGTGTAGTTTCAGATCATGTTGTAGATCATTCAGAGATGAAGGGGTAGTGTAGGAGAAAGTCTTTTTACTATGATCTATTTATATCAAGGGTTTGATCAAAATAATGGACTCTAAGCAGAACTGGATTTCTGGAATAACTGGACTTCTCAGAAGACAATCCGCAAATAGTATACAGGTATGTTTAGTGTCAGCTGAAAATTAAGAATCTGACATCACACAAAGGCCAGTCTCACTATGCGGGCTGTGCAGGACTTACATTTTATACATATTATCTCATTTTTTATTCAGTTTTACAGGAGATATACAGGAGAACTAGTGTCTGTCTCCAGCAGGCCCAGAGTAAGAAGCTGAGAACAACCTCTACAGATCACCAGTCCTTCATTGGGCTGCGCGCGAAAACAAAAACATTCACACACAGTCACTCATTTAGAATCACCAATTAACCTAGTTTGAATGTTGTTGGTCTGTGGGAGGAAACTCTAGTATGTGGAGAAAACACACACATGCATGTGGAGAACATGTAAATGCCACACGGCAGACCCCAGCTGGGATTTGAACACAGACAACAGTACAAACCAACTGTATCCCAAATCAATATATTTTGGATGACTTACTTTTGCTGAGGTACTCAATAAGCTGACAAATCTGGGCAATGCAGCTTTCTGTCAGTGGAGTTCCAAAGACAATTCCTTTATCTGGGAAAAGATGAGGACAAATCAGAGTGATCATGCTTCAAGTTTCAGAGAGACAGCCATTACAGAGCATGTGGACTCTTCTCATTAAACTTTATACACAAGTTGTTTATATGTTTCATTTGGGCTAAAATGTAAAAGATGTGTAAAATTGAAATACAAGCAGAATCCAATAAATTGAACCCAAATTTTATTCCTGATAATCGAACATAAACAACATCTTTTCCTTTCAGCTGCTTCCTTCAGGAGTTGTCACATCAAGTCATCTAGTTTCAGTCTTGTTTCTATGACAGCTTCTACCTGAGCATGATGACAATATAACGTGTATAAATCAAATCCACACAATCACAACCACTGCAGTAAAAATGAAGTCTTTGCCCAGATTTCATTATTCTTTTACTGATATTAGTTATTCTCTTTGTCCTAGTTTTCAGCCAGTTGCTCTAAGTCCCTGTGAGCAGCTCTTTGGTGAGAAGCTGGAGTGTGTCTGTCTGATAGATGTTTTTTTTTACCCCAGGGTGCGTGTCTTAGAGACAATACCTGTGATGTGAAGAGTGGAAAAGATGCACCACTCTCAGCCAATCGCAAAAGTCAAATGCAGTAGCCACATTTCAACCCTAAGAGGGCAGCACTAAGACGTTTTTAGACCAAAAAGTGTAGAATTTAACAAGTTTACACAAAATTGTTTAAAAATGCCCAGAAACTGAAAGATTGGATTGTTAAAGACCCACTAATACAGTTTAAAAGCAAAAAAGCTGTTTTGGGGGTGAGTTGCTCTTTAAGTGTATTTACATTCAAATATGAAAGATTTAAAAAAATAGGAATCCTGTTATTTGGCTGCTACATGAGTAAACTGATGTAACACGAAAGGTTTTGATCTTTTTGTGTGCAAAACCTGCTTACTGTCAACTCATACTGGGTTTCTGCATCAGTGATTTCAAATCCTTTACTGCAAATACTTTCAGTACTTTTATCTCTATCTAAAGAAATACAGCTATGTTACAGTAACTGACTTCTTGAACTTTAGTGGTTCCTGTAGGTTTCACTGTAAATCTGTACAAAGAAGTTCCATTAAACCAGTTATATATTTCATGGAAATCCTCACATTTATGTAAAAAACAGAACATTCCACTTACCCTCATCCCACTTCAAAAATCTCATAATAATAAAAAACATTATTATGCTATAACTTAAATAAATGTTGATAAAAAAGAAAGAAAAAGGGTGGTTTTTATAATTCCTACACATCAAATGGTATGCATAAACAAAAACACGCCGCTACTGTGTTGCCAGTGTGACCTCTAACCTTTGCGTTTAAGGAAGTTGAAGGAACGGAAAAAGCCTCCATTTCCACCAGTTGGGGTCTTTGGGCTCTCCTCACCCAGGAGCTGGGCAAACTCTGTCCCCGGGAGATCAATAAGGCGAGTTATATTACTAAGCACCACCTCCAGGAAAACATCAGGGTTCTCATGGCGAAGTTTCTCCACAAAAAAATCTGGGTTGAAGATGACTGGTGGTCGACCAGAATGAGAGAGGCCAGGTGGTTCCTCGTGATTGATCACCATATTGCACACTGTGCCTCTGAATAGAAGACACAGACAGATTAAGTTATTAAAACATAATCACTGTCTTGATTAAGATCATGACAAGTTGCTGCATTTACCACTTTCATCCGAAAGCTCTTAAATATTCTCTGATATACTCCAGTGTCAATGAGTTACTGAGGATGACAACATTAAAGGTCCTATATCATGCAAAGTCAACTTTTTGGAGTATTTAACCATGTTGTGATGCTATTTTCTTATTCAGGACTAGTGAATATAGAACGCCAACGGTAACATTTTATCATGTGTCTTTCCCAGATGTTGACAGCTGTAAAATAGCATAATTCAGGACCTTTAAAGTAAGAACTCCTGTCAGGGGTCACCTTTACCATGACTGCTATCAGAGTATTGTCACATCAATCAAACTTTATTTATAAAGCACTTTTCATGCAAAAGTGCAAATGATGCACAACATTCATCTATTTATTTTCAGTACCCATTCCTGGTGTCTATCTCCAGCAGTCACTGGGTGGGAGGCAGGGCTACACCCGGACAGGTCACCAGTCTGTCACAAGGCCACATAGAAACAAAAAACCATTCACACTCACACTGGCTGGTTTCAAACCCAGGACCTTCTTGCTGCAAGGCAACAGTGCTACCAACTGTGCTACTAGCTGCACAGCATTACAAAAATGTATTACGACATCTATTTTGCAAACGTTTTCAATATAAGGCAGACACAGCATTCCAAAAATAGAGTAAATATTTGAGAATGGGATGTGGACCCCATCTCCCCTAAAAACCCAAAACCTCTACCTCTGCTAGAGCAGTGAAAAGTTCAGCAAAAACATGTACATCAGATTTAAAGAAAATGTGCATTTTTTTTAATGAAGTGCACTGTGAACACAGTGATGATAGAACATGTGTCTTTGCAATAATCAGCAATTATATTATGAAACCCTTACTGTCAGCTTTATAACAATAACAATAATACTATTAATAATAAGGAATTATAGTGCTTTCACACTCTGAGCTTTACGGTGAATCTATTATTCATTCAAACACTGCTAATCTTATTTTAAACATAACTAGAAATCATTCATTGTCCTTGATAAAGACAGTAGCTTCAGCAGTTTATCTATGAGAAAGAAAAGTGGCAATTCGATGACAGTAAGGCACAATGAAACGGTCTCTTCTAGCTTTCTTTATACAATATATCCGATTTATATGTGCATACTTTAAACTCCTCAGTCAAATCAGTCTATAATCACAGCATAACACCAATTGCAACACGAAGAAAGACAACATATCGTTCAGCTTCAAAAAGCTTCCTAATATATCGAATCCCATGTGATTTTTAAGATTTCACAAAGCTAACGTCATGTAGTTCATTAGCTCCACAGCCTGAACATGTCGCCGATGTCAGTTAAACTCACATTACCAACATAATTTAGAAGTTTAACAAGTTCTGTTCAGGCCCAGATAAAAATTGTCTTCATGTAAAAGCAACTACCAACTAACGCTAAGTAGAAAAAAATCGAATTGTTTTACCTTCTGTTATGTGTGTTTTCATCAACATCCTTCCCCGCAGCCATGTTCCGTTTGAATCCTGCGCTGTTGTCTTCCAGGCACCGCCCACATCTACAACCATTGGCAGTTTGTTGAACGAGGGCGTTACTAAACGGCTCTGATTGGTCTGTTTGAGTTTACTGTCTTTGGAACGTGGAAAAGCAGCTTCTGTACGTGGCAGCATGAAGCTCAGAGTAGTGCGTTCAAGACACATTTCGCCAGCAATTTAATGTTAAAGGCAGAATTTTCAATATTATGCTTTAAAAAAATAAAGTAATACCAAAATAATATAACTAAACATGTTTTTTTTAACCCTCTATGGCATGAATTTTTATTTTATGAGGAAAAAAATTTTCACCCTAGTTTTGGGAGCTTGGGGGGGTCCTAATATTATATAAATCAAAAATGTGCCCCCCCACCCAGCAGCCCCCCACCAGATTTTAGTTTGCTATGAGGGTACTAAAACACCAAGGTTTTCTATTTGAGTCAACAAGTGGAATGAGGAACAAACAAGTAATAAATACATTAGAAGAAGTTTTATTTCAACAACATTGTCTGATCTTGGAAGGTGCCATCCCACAGCAGTGTGTGACTGTGTCACATACTGTCCATGCCCCGTCCTGCCTGTTTTCAGTTGTCCACACCCTTATTGTTTTGTGTTGTTCTCCCCTGTATTCAGATCTCATCCCATGCCCCTGTTCCTTCACTACATTCACATGTTTCGTTCTTTATTTAAACCTCCATGTTTTACCAGTCTTTTGCTTGTTTGTTGAAAGCTACATGCTTCAAAACCCCCTAGTCTGTCTGTTTGCTTCTGATTACCTGAGTATTGTGACTCTGGATTGTCCCTGACTTCCCCTTGGCCTCTCAAATTTCCATTATTAGCAGACATCTGGACTTTTTTACCTTCTTTCTGTCTTTTAAAGAGGTGATTTCATACAAATTTCAGGACTTTGTGGTTATTTCTTAAGTATTAACCAGGAATATGAAACATTTTATATCTAAAAAACATCAGGAAACACTGATTAACAGACCTTTCAATCTATCTGCATTAAAATTCGGGTGGTTCCGGCTCCTTCCGTCAGGCTTCGAGCAGCAGCTCGTTCATATTCAATATTCGAATTTGCTGGACTCTGATTGGCTAACAAACTAGCCTATCTGAGCAAGGTATACTGTTTCCTGCCCCGCGCATGGCAACGTCAGACGTCGTATCTTCCTGTTTGCTACGTCTTATGCTAACAGCTTTTAGCCAGCAGCATGCTAGGCGTGGTTTCAACTGCAGGAGCTGATGAATTCAAACGAACAAAGGAGTTGTGATGAAACAGATACAGGCCGTTGGGAATCGGGAGAACTAGGGTTTTATCACCACCTGCGTAGTTTGAGAGATTAAAACTGAAAGAGAAGTTGTTGACCTGTTTTCACACCCACTATGAAGGTAAGAACACCTGTGGAGCTAAAATATTCAACAGAAACCTCAGAAAAACTGTTTTTAATGGAAGGGTCTTTTTAACATCACCTCTGCCTCCTCCCCTATAGTTGTCTGCCAGCCCACATACCATAAGGGACAATCTTTTTGTCTACTCGGTTTTGAGATTTGGACTGTGACTCGGATATGTTTGCTTGGATGTTCCGGTGTTCAACCTGGACTGTCTGTTTGTAGTTGTATTTTTAAAAATGACAAAAGTATCTTATTCTCGCTCATTTTTAATATCATGCTTGTCAACAATGTAGGTAATGTTGATGTTAAAGGGTTTAATAAGAAAACAACTCTCACCTATTTGTTTTAATAAACGGGATTAAGGCATCTCATTATTGACTATCAGATTAATTTGTTTACATTTATGTTTTGTGGTTATAACATGTCCGTATTAAGTAGAAATGAACAAAAACAATATAAAAAGTTGTTAATACAGAAAAATGTTTGTACACTTGGGTTGAAGTGAAAATTTTGGTGGATTGGTAAAATCAATAAATGTAAGTGGTGTATATGAGGTGTCCATATCAAGCTTATGGGAAACATCACTTTAAATATTGATCACACGGGCTGACCAGTAGACGATAAACCCTCCAAACTGGAGCAATCAACTTGTCTTGGTTGTTTCAGATGTGACACCTCTGCTGTGAGGAAATCAGCCTCCATATGCTGGTGTAATCCTGCCCAGGTGGTCCTGTCTGCTCCTATTAGAGGAGGCTCCAACAGACCAACTCTGAATCCGCACAAAGCTGCATGAGATTACAGCAGATTCATGCTGCTCTGGATCTTCAATGTCTGCTTTCACTGAGAGAGAGACACATTTCTCTATCTGGAGGATCTACTGCAGCACCGCAACAGCTCCTGTGTTTGATGAAAAATGAAGTTGTGATGCGAATGCACCAACAAAATACAATAAAAACTGCTGGAGACTTTGCAAGTAACATTTTGTGCACTTTAAAAAAAATATTTGACATTACAGTTAAAAAGAAACGATTATATATAGAGTTGTATAAACTTTACTCATTACTTCAGAGTTATCACAATAAAGAATACATGTAAAAATAAATAACATCATAAATAAATAGTCTAATTCAGAGTACAATAACTGACTGGAAACTGTCTTAAACTTTCTGGACCTTGTGTTGTCACCAGACACCAGATAGATTTTCACTTGAGTTCACAGCTCTCTTCTCCCATCAGACAGTTAAGCTTCCTCCACCAGGTCTCTGATAAACTCTTGATCTTATCTGGGGTCTTCTTCCTCAGAGTCAGCGTCTGCTGCAGGACACTGGTACCAACTGTCTGCTGGAAGCTGGTCAAGATGGCTGAATCAAAAGTGTCCTTCAGATTCTTCTGAGTCAGAGCTGAACACTCTGCAAAACTCACTGCCCCGAGCTCCAGAGCCAGCTGCTGGCCCTCCTCCGTGCTCACCGGTCGCTGCTGGTTCTGCGCCAGGTGAATCAGCACTTGCACATCTTCTCTCAGGTCCAGCTGGGTGCCAACCAGAACCAAAGGTGCACCAGGACATAGCTGGCGGAGCTCAGGAAGCCATTTGCTGGTAATGTTGCGGAAGGAGCAGGGCCGAACGACACTGTAGCAGAGGAGGAAGACATCTGCGTTCTTGTAGCACAGCGGCCGGAGACGCTCCAACTCATCCTGTATGAAGAAAGAGAAGAGCCGCCGGTGTTCATCAGTCCCACGTCTTCCTCACTGGTAACTAATCACAGTTTTATCTACTGCACAGTCTGCTAAGATATTAAAGAAGTTCATCATATGAGAGTTTGGTGGAGTTTTAACTTTAAAAACACAAACTGTTAAATACTGTTTGGACATTGAACTGTAGTTTTACCATCACTAAACATAGCAGTACCTAAAAGTATACGTACAAACGTCTTACATCAACCACGTGAACCACTGTAGTGACTGTCTGTCCCTCACTGGGACTGATGTGTCATAGTGCTGTCTGCCTGCTGTTTAGGGTCAAAAAGACATGGTGTCTTTTATTACGGTAATGTTTTCATCAGGGTCTGTCTGTCTGTCTGTCTGTCTGTCTGTCTGTCTGTCTGTCTGTCTGTCTGTCTGTCTGTCTGTCTGTCTGTCAGCAGGATAACTCAAAAACTTATGGATGGATTTTGATGAAATTTTCCAGAAAGATTAGAAATGACCCAAGGATCAATCACTTAGATTTTGGGGATGATCCAAATTACCGTCTGGATATAGGAATTATTTTAAGGATACTGACATAGTACATTCTACAATATGTCATCTTGATGGAGGTCTGCACTCTAGTGGAAGATGGGATGAATCTGCACCCTACCTCAGAACAGACTGATCTATCTCTAATTCAACTGATTGTTTCTAGGAAGAGAAGATGTTATTGAGAAAAAAGTGACCAAAGACTCTGGTGGATAAATGCGTTTGTTTCAGACACGATCAGCCAAAAGAGGGCGATCACATGTTGTTTCATCCTGCAGGGTGATGCAGTAAAGAGCCATGACTACTGAATACTTCTGGGGGGGGGGGGGGCACAAACACAGAGGGACTTGCAAACATTGACCTGTGGTGACTTACATTAACTGATCCATCGATCAGCCCCCATTTCTGTCACATCGAGAGCAGGACAAAAACAGTCTTGGTTGAAACTTATTGGACTGTCACGTGGTATTAAACACTGGATATGCAAGAAAAAAGAGGGAGGGCGCAGCTCACCTGTCCAGCTGTGTCACACAGCTGCACTCTGATCGGCTTTCCGTCAACCACAACCATCACTAAGTAAAGAAATGGAAGAAACATCCAACAGTGTTAAAGTACAAACATTTCTCTTCCTCTAATCTCTATGAAACAGACGCTCTACAGACAAATCAGACATGGTGCCAAACTGCGTCAACATGTGCGTAAAGCTCCGGAAGGTGTCACGGATTACCGGTGAAGTTGTCAAACGCTGTCGGAACATATTCCGTGGGGTATCCGTTGGTGGTGTAGCTCACAATGAGACTGGTCTTACCCACCGCTCCGTCTCCAACCAGGACGCAGTTCACCTTGCGCTCAGGTGCGGAGCCGGACCGCCTGCGCTTGACGCTCACAGGTAAATCCCAGTTTCTGCAGCGCTGTGGCGGAACCTGAGCGCAGTCCCCTCCACCGAAAGGGTCCGACACACGGCTGGACTTCTGCTTCCTGATATCCAAAGGCAGCATGTCTCTGCCGGATTTGCTCCTGATGTCTGAAGGTTCAGATTCTGTGGAGAGCCGCTGCGCGCTCCATCCTCAACTCTTCCTGTTTATGCTTTGGGCGTCAGCTGTTAACCTCGGGTGTGTTTTCTGTGAGCTGTGGAGAGTTTGCAGGCAGTTGAGAGTTTCTCTGCTCAGCGGGAGCTTCTGATTGGCACTCTTACATCTGTCGAGGTCCTAAGAGGCTTACCGAGCTCAGCACCATCTGAAGCTCCGGGCTTTCCAAGTGAAATCAAGCTTAATGAAATCCTCTATCCTTCACAGAGAAATATGTCTCTGTCTTTAATCTAATAACAGGCTGTATTATAACTTCAGCCTTCAGATTCTTACATTGACTGTCCAAAGACGGTAAATATATGAATTTCTTCGGATTTGATTATTTCTTAATTACCAGACAGCAAATGACCAAAATATAGGCTCTGAAGGGGAAATCCACCCTTTCTCCTGAAAACATATGCAGTAAAGGCATGAAAAGTACAAATACTTCCGAGTTACACTTTATATATTCTGCTTTTTTAATCACACAACGATTCTAAAATAATATGACAGGATAACGAAGTGTTCTGTCGCCCTCTGGTGGTAGAACAATGATCTGCAGCACATGAATCATCATGTCTGATGCAAACAGCGGAGGTGTTGCTGTGGGAGAGAAAGCAATGAGTTAAAAATAGATTGAAACGTCAAAACAAAAGAGAAAAGGTTGTGATGATGTCAGCAAATGAAAAGAAACGCGCGCAAACAGGATCATGTGCAGTCAATTGTTTTAATAAAGGACATAATTTATGAAATGAATATACAAAGTCAGTTTTGTGTTTGTGTCATACATTTTGATGAAGTTGGATTTGTTTAAATGAATAAAGAATGAGTTTCAATAGTCACATGACCAGATGTGATGGCTGTCCACCTGTGCAGGTTGTACCTGCTCCCACCCAGAGACAGCTGGAGACAGGATGAACAGCATTCTACAAACAAAGCCAGTAAATGAGAACAAGACTCAGTTTAACATGTAATGCATATACATCATTATATATATATATCAAAATGAAAGAGCCCCTCAAACCCTGGCAGCACCTGCGTGGGAGGTGTGTTACCTGTCCAGGAGGCTGCTGCACAGCAACGTGGTGAGCCTGAAAATGTTTCTTTAGTTTTATATTCATAAAGTTTAGAATTTTATTTTGTGTTCCTGCCATAAGATCCCCATTAATACTGTCTACTGAAACATTAAAGACCAATACATAGGAGCAAATTGTCTTTGGCATAAATCTGCCAGAAATAATCTTTAACCAGCTGCCGACATCGCAGCTTAACAGGATTAACAAGAAGTCAGTGAGAAACAGCAGAGACCGACCCGGGCTGTGAATGGATGGAGACACTGCTGGTTCCAGGAGCTGGCACAGCACCCACCAAGCCATAAACCCTATCAACACACACATGCATGAAATACAAAGCTGCTATTCTACTCTTGTACAAATAGTCAACCCCCCCCCCCCCTCCTTCCGCCCACTCCCCGTCCTCCTGTCCTCCAACATCTGATAAACTAGACACCTAATCAGAATCTATCGGGACCTCGGACCTCCTTTTGCTGAATGCAAACCAAAAAAAATACATTAACTCAATTTAGTGTTTGTGATTAAGGTGCTGTCTCCACTGCTTCACAACACACACATGCACCCCCCCCCCCCCCCCCCCCCCCCCCCCCCCCCCCCCCACACATATATATATTTTATAAACACCCCATCCTCCTCACCTCTCTGTTTGGAGGGATCAGCTGATTGTTGCATTCTTTTCTCCTTCACCCTTTTCTAATAGCTTTCTTTTCCTCTCTCTCTCTCTCCATCACTCTCTCCCTCTGTTCCCCCCCGGGGGATCGCCGTTCTCGGACTCTATAGTTATGGGCTGGGGCCATCTGTCACCGTGCACATTCATGCAGCCACCAGAAGGCCGCAACATGTGCAGGTTTAAATGGAGAACCCAACTTTCCCAGGACACACAGGCCTGACCCCGGCAGCCGCTGCAACCCCCTCCCCTCGCCTTCCTCCTCCCCTTCCTTCGCATCGCCTTGTGCCTCAACTCCCCCCCCCCACCCCACCCCACCCCCTTCCTCCTCCTCTGCTTCACTGCATCTCACAACCATCAGCACTATCCAGCATCCTTCAGAGCCAGACCCCACCCACCTGCCACACCATCCTCCACAGCACCTCTAAGAAATATTGTCTTTATGGGAAAGAGTGAATTAAGACCCTTCTGGACCAAGCACCCCCCCCCCCCCAAAAAAAAACCCACCCAACTAAAACACATCCAAACATTGCAATGGCAGAGCACCTTGTCTACACGTGATGATGGATTTCCACTTTGCACAGCAGCTGATAGTGAATGGGAAGGTGATGGAGGAGGTGGGCTCAGGGTGGAGGAGGGTGGGTGGGGGGGTCCAACCCCTGCTGGATGTGTGAGAAAGAGAGAGATCAGCTGATTGGTAAAACTGATTGCAGAGCAGAGGGAGACATGATGGAGCGGAGCGTTTGTGTGTGTTGTGGGTTTTTGTGGATGCAAGGAGGGTTGGAGGGGGACAGGATTGGTTTTGTCTGTGGGACCCAAGGGGAGGACAATGGGGAGCGGCGGGGGTGGGGCGAGTGTCACACGCTTTTGCTTTGTGGCTCGGTCAACAGGCGTGTGCCACGGGTGTCGTCTCGCCTCCCCTCGCCTGCTGTCCAACTCTAAGGATGGAGCAGTGGCCATGAGAACCAGGGCCCTGGGCTCTTTAATGAGGGGCGTCCTGTTTCTTATCAAAGATGGACAAGCCATCATTACAATCATCATTACAGGCTGCACAATGGAGCACGCCTGCCTTGGCTTGTGGAGCAAAGATCCCCCCACAGAGCTGCAGCAGTGACTGCAGCAGTGAGAGGATGACAGTTTCAGAATAAAGTCTGTAAATGTGACAGTTTATTGCAGCATGTTCGGTCCAGATGAATGAAGGAGTTCACTTTGTTCTTTTCTGCTGCATTCTGCTCGTATCCACACGCGCGTGCTCATCCTCAGACATCTTCCTTTCAAACACAATGTTGTAGGATCAAGATTTAGTTCAAACCGATTCAAAATAATAATAAAATAATCACCCGTAAAAACCTAGTTTGACTTTCAGTGTCACCGACTTTAAACACAGTTTTATTTATAACTGAATAAACCTTCTTACAGCCCGTCCTTTCATCTGAAATAAAGATTTATTTCACTGTGATCTGCTTTTCAACATAAAATTTCCTATAAAGTCAGAAAAACTTTTAATTTGACGAAAAATGCATTTTACTGTTTTTCTATAAACAATTTGGTTCAAAGTTTTGTCTGATTTTGTCTGTTTTTTTTACCGCAGCAACCAGCAGAAAGTGATCTGTTGACCCAAAGTTTTAATTTGAACTTCAACCTTAGGAGTGGTGATAAAATATTGACATGTTCTGAGTTTGATATGTGGAAATGTCAAGAGACAGTGTGCTTTACATTTAGTCCCCCCCCCTCTCCCCACACACACAAGATATAGAGATATTTCAAAACAAACACATTTTTTCTTCTTAACATTTGTGCAACCAAATTGAGAACTTGCACAGAAAACTATTGAATCGTTTGTCTAAATATTTGTGACTGACATACTGACATATTGTATATTGTAAAATGGTACTTCCTTTTTAAGCTTGGACAGTTTTGAGCAGTTCTCTCTTATAAAGTGTAATTTGTGAATAGTTTTTCAGACAATCTGCCACCTGTGATGAAACTATCTAACATTAAAGTCTTTAACTGTCAGATGAAGCAGACCCTCAAACACAAACAGATGAGTGGACACTGATACACACACAAGCTGCAGCAGGACTCCTGTTTTCATTTAAGTCCATTAAGTCCATTTAAGTTTCAATGAGTCCAAGCTAGGACCAGGTTTACAAAGTACCTGTTGATCAGAAAAACTGGCTTTATTATTTTATTATGCAACATTTGCTGTGCTGATTTCAACCGATTTACACACACACATCACGAGCTGTGTGTGTGTGTGTGTGTGTGTGTGTGTGTGTGTGGGTGGGTTTGTATTTCTGACCTCCTGAGGACCCGTTTCCTGACTTTTACTATCTTTCTGGGGTCCGAGGGTTCTTGTGGGGACCGAAGCCTGGTCCCCATGGGGGGGACTCCCCTTTTTAGGGTTAGGGGTTAGGTTTATAGGTATGGTGTGAATAGAGTTTTAGTTAGTCTTAGGGTTAGTTATAGATCAGTAATGGTTAAGGTTAGGAAAAGGGTTTGGGTTAGGTATAAATCTAGTTACTAAAATCAATGGAAGTCAATGGACGGTCCCCATAAGGATACCAAAACACACTTGTGTGTGTGTGTGTGTGTGTGTGTGTTTGTGGTACTCTGTTTCAGTGAGGGTGCTGGGAGTCAGGTTAAAATGTCGTACACGGTAACTCAGCCTTCAGTTTATCATCATTAATGTTGGTGAAGAAAACATGTTGCTGCTCTGTGGTTATTCTCCAGATTCCCCTCCAAATTGTTTTTAATGCTCTCCACTGACCTGTGGCCATATCCACAGGAAGCTTTGTCATGCTGCTGAAGGTGGGGATGTGAGGGGGAGATGTGTGTGTGTGTGTGTTTGGGGGGGGCATGACGCTGCAGCAGCGGCAGCTGGCAGCCCAGCTTGCAGGGGACATCTTCTCACAATGGACAGCCTTCCCTTGGGGCCAGTGATTTAGGACAGGGCTCTCTGGACAGGACTCTGAAGAAGAGAGAGGACACTGGCTTTGGATGGACACCCTCCCTCTCTTCCCTCCCACCTCTGCCTCCCCTCCTTTTCCATACCTTCTCCTCTAAAGCTTCACTGCTGACTCCCCCCAGCCCTCCATACACTCTCCTGACACCCTCCTCTCAGTGGTGAAGCTGTCTCCTGGGATGAGGAGGAGACCTCTGGATGGGAGCATTCCTGAGGTGTAGCACTCTAACACACATTGGACACAATGGAGTGAAGACAACAGGTGCATGTGGATCCTCTGTCGTCCAGCGGCAGCTGAGAGATGGAACATGAGGCTATTATGGCTCCATTATCCACCACTGCTACATCAGTGGGCTGTTGAACCTCTTTTCTCAAACAAAACAAGGCTTTTATATGTAACCTGGTCTTGTAGCGACTCTGCCACAACAAGCCTCCCTTTCATCCTGCTATCCCAGCTAACACCTGCTACCGTAACACCCTCCCAAAAAGACCCAAGAGCCTCTTATCTCAAGTCTGGACTCGGTGCAATCAAACCCCAACTGCAAGAAAACCTGAACTCATTGTTTTGAAGAATCCACCACTTTTAAATAGGGCAACTGATACAAGCAGCCACCTCTGTATACCCCCCACCCCCCACCCGCCCCGCCCACTCCTCTGTCCCTCTGAATAATGTTATGTCTCAAATGAGCAGTCATAAAGCAGATTGTTTGGTGTAGCCACTTGATCTAACTGATGACAATAATTCTAGCAGAGCGCGTGTCCTGAGGGGATAGGCAGTATTTGGTTACTGCATCCATGATCGCTCCCCTTTGTGATGCGTTCTGGGTCCCATAGATGGTTGAAAGGAGGTTTGAGGAGGGGGATGCGTGCGCATGTGAGGTCACAGTGCAGGTGCTCGTGGCTGGAGCGATTCAGAGGGTGAGTCTGAGGAAGAGTGATGGACTTTTTCCTTTTACTCTTAATATTCTTATTAATGATGAAACCAAGAAGGTAAAACAATGTTCAACTAGCAGGAATCATCTACCAAACCTGTAGATGGTTGTTTTCTTGTTTAAATGATGCTTTTATTGAAATAAAAATCAGGATAAACGTTTCGGAGCTTTAGCTTCTTACAGAAATCATCAGCAGAGGTCCTGACCTCAGACCCTTCTCACTGCAAAGATCAGTCTGCAAAACCTTTACTGTTTGTTTACATTAAACATGTTCAGTCTCTGCGCCAGCAGACTGGGCTTTTATATACAAACTTTTTAAAGTTTTCCTTGAAGTCTGAACTTTGTTTTGGGATTCAATGTATCTGTTTTAAAGGCTTGAATCCATACATTTTACTGTGTATGGATGGATCACCGTTCTGTGGACAGGAATAAACTGTGTATTAATATCAAACTTTAATATATCTTTTTTACTCCATTTATTAAAAAACAGAATTTTTGAGAACTTTAATGTTACTGAGATCTGGGGTTCACAAAGCTGTACGACCTTTTAAATCTGCTCAGTCTATTTCATGACAACATTTATAGGTTAGAATCCCATAATGCCCCAAAATGTTTTGTTAGTTTAACCTTCCAGCTCTCAAACATAATAATGGACTGATCATCAGGAGGATTTACTGGGTAAACGCGTTGCACAGTATCAGTTGTTGAATGATCGATTTTATTCATCAGGACTCACATATGCCGTGGCGCGTCACGTGCGTGGCAGATGTGTTTTATAAACATTGGCACGCGACTGGCCACAGCCTGCAGCTCTCTCTTTACCACCCTCCTAGGAGCCCTGTGCTTCGGCGCACACACGCGCGTGCACACAAACATCAGCCCATTTTTCTGTATACACACACACACACACACACACACACACCTCTGCAAGCGCGTCTCTGGGCCCCCCGCGCGTAATTACTGCGACACTGTTCGCATACGCTCAGCACGTCTCCAGTAACAGCAGCGTATGTAAATGAGACAGCAGCCCGGACCGGGAGGCTCGAGGAGTCGTGGGAAGCCAAGGGAAGCTTCGGTGGAACCCCCGAAGAGCCCAGGGGGAACGCGGATCTGGCCTGTGGCCCCTACTTCTGCAGCAGCTGGCCACAGTAATCCGATCTGGACACAAAGGAGTCTGTTGATCTCGTTTTAGCAGATAAAACAGGCGAACCACAGAGGAACCTGTTCAGATCCATCTCAGAAACAAGCTTTCAAAACATTACAAAGTTTGTTGTTGCTTTTGAAACGAGATTTATGCGACAATGAACTTTGTCTAAATTCTTACTTTCACTTTAATCCTATTTTGAAGTTATAAAGAACCTGCGAGTTTCTCAGTTTCAGACCTGCATCCTCTTTTGATGACTCTGCACCCTCCCTTCCCATTTATTTCTGGAGAGTTGAACCATCAACCCTTCCACCATGTCGGTTAATCTCAGTGCTCTCCACCCTGTTACATTAATGAGATATCAGTGGGGGGTGCAAAAAGAAGTTAATTGATCACCAATGTGAGATTCCCCCCCCCCCAAACACACGCACTATCAACGCCTCTTATGATCAATATGGTGTGATGCGCGCCATGTTTACGTTCCCACGCGTGACCATGTGGTGTCTCCTCTCCTAGAACCGTAAAAGAGAAAAAAACGAAGAATCTTCTGGCTTCCCCCTCGCCATATGGCCCCGGAGGGCCCATACCGTTACAGGTCCTTGAACATGCTTCCAGTGGGGCTGAGACCGGGGCCGGCGGACGGAGGCGCTTAGAGACGTGCGCTTCAGGCCGGAGGAGGGAGGACGCATGGAAATAAACGTCCCTTTTCTGGATGTGCGTGGGGGAGGGCGGTAGTTAGTGGCAGATGGCTTGTAAGGGTCTGTCCGCGTCTGAAGGCGTGTCGTGGTCCTTCACTGAAGACCCCCTTCCACCCTCACCCCGCATTCACAATCAATGGAAATGAAAGCGCACAGAATGGATGAATAGTCAGACCCTTTGTGTTTGAGGAAGGTGGTGAGCAGAAGTTAAACTACAGCAGCCCCCTACAGTAGCACTTAAACAGGAAGAACTCCAGCATCTCCGCAAAGAGGAACATAATGTGCAGTTATCACGGGACAAGAGAACATGGAGAACATGGAGAACAGCTCTCAGCTGGTTCGTCTTAAGATGAGAAGTGATGAATATTTTTAACAAAGGCAAACAGTGATGGTCTCTGTCTGACCAGAAAGCAGCTGTGTGTGTGTGTGTGGGGGGGGGGGGGTGTCACTGACGTCACTGGTTACAAGTAACAAATTGTTTGTGGCGTCAGGTGACGTTCCAACCTGAAGATGGTTCCTAACAGGTAGGAGCGCACAGAGCGCGACACAGACCCGCAGCTCTCATGTGCATCTCTAGCACTGTGACGCAACCAGCTGCACGCTCCTCGGTGTGTTATAGTCCGCGCGTGCGGCTGGGTGACAGACTCCTCACATGTAATAAATGACCTAATTAAGCCGCAACAACCCCCACTCCTCCCCCAACACACACCACCACTTTCTTGTGTCTTATTCTGAGACGCGCGCGGACATGCGCGGGCACAGTGATGGACTCAGCTGAAGGAACGTGTTGCTCCAAACGCGCAGACCTCGCTCCCCCGGCTCGGTTTGTTTAATGTGACAAGAAAAGCGCGTGACTGTGAGTTAGGACAAAGTACTGTGCTCGGGGGATGTGGACGCGTGCATCCAAAGGAGGCGCGCTCACGCTGTTATTGATGGAAGAGCAGGTGCTCCCTGAATTACCATACAGCTGAGGACAGAGGGAGCAAACTTACTACACAATAACAAAAGTTCCCCTCATGCTGACCACGCGAACGACTGAAGTGCACGCGCTCACACACACACACCAAAAAACATGCAAACTTTTTTTACTGTGAGTCCAGAAAACGAGAAGGAAACAGGAGCGCGGCCCCGCAGATCTGCCAAGGAATGTTTCTGCAGCTCTTTCAGGCTTTTCAAAGCATCACATTCTTCCCACAGTCACAAATACCGAAATTTAGAGGTTGGGTGTGCAGAGGAGGACTGTGGAGGAAGGTGGGGGGGTTGGGGGGCAATTAGCTGAATCAGGGTTCAAGATTTCTCCTTTTTTGAGAATGGGAAACATCTAGAATCACCGTTTTTTTTTTTTTTCACATTTTAATCACTTCATCCAAAACAAACTCCCCAAAAGTTTCTGAACTCAGCCAGTGAGGCAACAGCTGGACGACCACAGTGATCAGGTCTCAGGTCTCAGCACCAACAACATGCTGCAGATATGTTCCAACGGCTGGAACCTTTTTCATCTAATAACAAGAAGCCAGTTCAGTCTTCAAACAGCAACAAAAGTTAATACAAATCATCATTCAGCCTTAAATGTTGATCAGTGCTCCATCTTGTTTAGCAGCATGACTCTACACACCCTGTTTCAGCTCAGCTGCCGTTCTGCGCTCCATGTTGCTTCAGCAGGGAGGTGCAAGTTGTTGGGTACTTGCATGGGACCCCATTGTGAAGAGCCCGGACAGATTGGGAGGTAAGAGTGGCGCAGGAGGAGGAGGAGGGGCTATTTGCATGTTATTACCATAGCTTGTGTCGGGCCGTATATAACAGGCTGTAGGCGGCTTTTCCAGAAGATATACGCACAGTTCACAGTAAGGAGAGACACCAGGAGGGAGGAAGCATGTTGGACCAGTGATGAATCTGCCCTTGGGTTAGACCAAGAACTTCAACCAAAAGCCTGAATTGTGTCTCTTTTTAACGCTACAGCAGACCAGGACCCAGCTTTACGCACTGGATTAACGCTCGGAACCGGAAAGGGACTTCTCTGTCTTCTTGCGACATTACAAAACTACATTATTGCAACAAGCTCCTACAAGAAGTGGCCATTATTTATTTATTTAGGGGGGAGGGGGGGTTAAGGATTTACCCTCTGGTTGCTCGGGACATGAATCATAGCAGCAGCAGCTCATGAAGAAAACCCTGTGTGGTGACATAAACGTGCCCAATGCATCTTTCTCAGTGGGATTGAACAGGAGGAGGGACCCTGAGGACAAGTCAAGCCCCGAGACCTTCTACTTTTATTTATTTATAATTTATTATGTATTTATTTAATATGGGGCGCTTCGTCCTGCTGAGTCTTGCCGCGATGTCCATGTTGCTGTGCCAGGTAAGACTTTAAATCTTTGTTTCATGAAGGCAACGCGCGCCTCCACCACCGCTTCACGCACACCCAACCACTCCATCACAGCGCGCACTCGCACAGAATGAGCTCTAAGAGTGTCTTTTCTTTGCAGGGGTTCTGTTCGGGAGTGTTTGAGCTGAAGTTACAGGAGTTCTTGAACAAGAAGGGGGTGCAGGGCAACCGCAACTGTTGCAAAGGGGGTCCGGCGTCTTCTTTCCAGCAGCAGTGCGAATGTAAAACCTTCTTCAAGATCTGTCTCAAGCACTACCAGCCCAACGCCTCCCCGGAGCCTCCGTGCACATACGGCAGCGCTGTGACGCCAGTCCTCGGCTCGAACTCCTTCCAGGTTCCAGATGTGATCCCGGAGAGTTCGTTCACCAACCCCATCAGGATTAACTTTGGCTTCACGTGGCCGGTAAACTACCGCCATTCATATACGTTTCATGGCTTATCGTTCCAGCTCAGGCTGCAAACTCGCGCCATTTAATCAAAGTCGTGCGTAAAATCTAGCAGCATGTTTTCTGACCACAGCTTGAGTCTGAGCTGAAAGCGCAGAGTTTCTAGTTTCACCTGATCTAGTTAGTTACTTTGCATCCAGAGTACTGAGTGTTCGGCACAGATGCTCCGTCCTTTACTTAGTGTTATCACACTTCTCCGCTTACCACCTGTCTCATGAAGCCATCTGTGTTCCCAGGGGACCTTCTCACTGATCATTGAAGCGTTACACACTGATTCCAAAGACGACCTCTCCACAGGTAGGACCCCCCCCCCCCCTCCTCTGTTTCCAATGTTCCATCATTCACGCACTTTTCATCTGTACATCTAACCTGTTTTTCTCTGCGCGTTTACAGAGAATCCAGAGCGCGTAATCAGCACCATGGCCACGCAGAGGCATTTGACGGTGGGAGAGGAATGGTCCCAGGACCTGCATACCGGAGGAAGAACCGAACTCAAATACTCCTATCGCTTCGTGTGCGATGAGCACTACTACGGGGACGGCTGTTCGGTGTTCTGCCGACCTAGAGACGACGCCTTCGGGCACTTCACATGTGGCGAACGCGGGGAGATCGTGTGCGACGCGGGGTGGAAAGGCCAGTACTGCACCGAGCGTGAGTTCTTACTGTTGTTCAAGTATTCTGTGCGTGAAACCTCAAATACTAAAACTTCCATTAGACTTTATTACAGCAGATAAATATTACATATAAACAAATGATGTAGGTAAACAAACACATAACTGCGCTTCAAGCAGCGTGAATGTTTACAGATACTCGGTTACATCTGAGAATATTTACAAGTTTCAAAGCTTCATATCAGTGTTTGTTCTGTAGTTTGAACCCCTGAGTACCGTTAGAAAGCAACTTGTGCGTATTCCCCACGCGTAGCCCCTCCTTTCCCCGCTCACGCGCGCACACACACACACACACACACACACACACACACGACCACTTGATTTATTCTAAGGAAAGTTTTTGGGGAATAATCTCACGCGTGCCATAAATTTACATGCTGCCTTCCGATTCGTTACTCCCGAAGTGGGCCGGTTGCTGATTGGCTGAGGGAGGGGAGGTATTGTTTGAAGTAGGCAGCTGCCGGCAGAGAGGAGACAATGGAGCAGCTGTCGCGCACAGGCAACACACTCGCCAGCTGTCCACTCTTATCTGCCCCAATCCGAGACATTAAGGGGAGTGTGTGTGCGCGTGTGTACGCACACAGAATGAATAAAAGAGTTCTGACCCGCAGCAAAGAAGAAGAAAAAAGAAGTTGGAGGGGTGGGCTGAGGGGGGCTGTGTGTGAGCGTGTACACTTCAGGGCACACACACTTTCTTTGTCTCTGTAACTATTTGAAACAGAAAGTTCTTTCATGAAAATAAAGAAACTGAATTCAAACTTGGCTAAAAAGTTTCACAAATGTTCGTGTAAGTGATTTTGATTATGATTATTTGTCACTATTAATATTAAAAAAGACTAAAATGGAATTAATTTGCAGTTTTAAAGTTGAAACGTTTCTAAAACAAGTTTATTTTCTGTCTCTTCTTGTTCAGCAATCTGTCTGCCAGGGTGTGATGAGGAGCACGGCTACTGTGAGAAACCCGGGGAGTGCAAGTAAGTGTTCTGAGCCCGTAAACAGTAAAACACATGAGGTCATGTGACTGATCGGTGTGTTTTCTCCAAATCCAACAACAACAGGTGCAGAGTGGGATTCAAGGGCCGCTACTGCGATGAGTGCATTCGCTACCCGGGTTGTCTTCATGGCACCTGCCAGCAGCCCTGGCAGTGCAACTGTCAGGAGGGCTGGGGGGGGCTCTTCTGCAACCAAGGTGAGGAGAGAATTTCAGGAATCAGAAGTAATGGTGATGATTTGATGGTTGAATGGACATCATGACATGCTGGGGTTGACCTGGGCTTCACCAGCATGTGACTGTCATTTAGGTTAGTTTGGAGATGCACGTCTAAAGAATTCTCTTGCTTGTTGTAAATAAAATACCACAAACACCGCTGGAGAAGAAAGGTTCGTGTGGGAGAAGGTGAATTAAATTCATTGCCACGCATTTCCTCTAGAAATCCATAAAAAGTAGACACTGATTTAAAAACCCAAAAGTCTAAAGTTCAGCATAAAAATCCATCTAATGTGAGGAGACAAGCTGCAGACACCCGATCACTGAAAACTAAACAACACTGAAAAAAAAAAAGACATAGCCAAATTTACTGCAGGACAAAAGGCATTTTGTGGCTGTGGTCCTGCCATGTGTCATGCTGAGGATAATCCACATGTTCCACTGTGTCTCTCCAGATCTCAACTACTGCACTCACCACAAGCCGTGCATGAATGGAGCCACTTGTAGCAACACGGGTCAAGGCAGCTACACCTGTTCCTGCCGGCCTGGCTTCACAGGGGCCAGCTGTGAGATCAAGGTCAACGAATGTGCTGGAAACCCCTGCCGCAACGGAGGAAGCTGCACAGTAAGTGTGCCCGGGTCTTAAGACTGGTGACATCCTGTTGCAGTGAACATGTCACATTCCCACATCAAGTCTCATTTCCTGATAAAAACAAGTTTCATTGTAGAAAATCTATAAATGCAGATTTAAAAGCCAAACTAAACTTGATTTAAAGCCAGATCTACTTTTTCCTCCTTTGCAGGATTTGGAAAATACTTACACATGCACTTGCCCTCATGGTTTCTATGGTAATAACTGTGAGTTGAGTGCTATGACGTGTGCTGATGGGCCTTGCTCCAACGGTGGCCACTGTGCTGACAACCCTGATGGAGGTTATTTCTGCAAGTGCCCCACAGGATATGCAGGCTTCAACTGTGAAAAGAAGATAGACCACTGCACCTCCAGCCCCTGCTCCAACGGTAAGTGGCACGATGCAACTCCAAAATATTTTTGTTTTATTTTAGAAGTTTTGGAGGGGAGGGATCAGTTTTGGTCTGTTATTGATGAGAGGTTTCTACTTTCTGCTCAGGTGCACATTGTGTGGATCTTGTCAACTCATACCTGTGTCAGTGTCCTGATGGTTTTACTGGGATGAACTGTGACCACACCGGTGATGAGTGCTCAGCCTACCCTTGTCAGAATGGTGGAACATGCCAAGAGGGTCACGATGGCTATACATGCACCTGCCCACCAGGATACACCGGCCGCAACTGCAGTTCCCCGATCAGCCGCTGTGAACACAACCCTTGCCACAACGGTGCCACCTGCCACGAGAGGAACAACCGCTACGTCTGCGCGTGTGTTCCCGGCTACGGTGGCAGAAACTGTCAGTTCTTGCTTCCAGAGCACGCTGCGATCCGTGGCTCGGAGGTACCCTGGATGGCCATCGGGTCTGGGGTGGCTCTGGTGCTGCTGCTGCTGGCAGGGTGTGCTGTGTTGGTTGGATTTCTCCGATCTAAAGTCCAACACAGTGGACAAACAGAAACTGTGGGTGACAGAGAAACAATAAATAACCTGACCAACAACTGTCACCGCAGCGATAGGGACCTGGCGATCAGTGTGATGCCAACACCAGGTGTTAAAAATATCAACAAGAAAATGGATTTCTGCAGCAGTGACCCTGATGAAGGCTCTTCACCAGGGAGGAGCGGCTACAAAAGCCACCATCATCCTGCAGACTACAACCTCATACATGAGATCAACTACGAGCAGGCGGCTAAAGAGGCTGTGCTGGAGGCAGCCTGCGAGGACAAGTGTCAGTCCCTCGACTCGTTTGAGTTTGAGGAGAAACGCAGCAAACGTTTAAAATGGTAAATAATGACAGAGAACTTGGAATTTTGTAAAATGAAGTCTAACAGAAACTGTGCTGACTTTGGTCTCTCTCTTCTTTAAAGCGATGCATCCGAAAAGAAAGCCCCAGAACTGTCTGCATGTGCGGACACCAAGTACAAATCTGTGTTTGTGATGTCAGAGGAGAAAGACGAATGTATAATTGCAACTGAGGTAAGTTCTGCCGAAATGTCTGTTTTTAAGTGGCGCTCACAGTATTTGCTCATGTTTTATTTTTCTTTGTCTTTTTCTCTAACTCCAGGTGTAAGAAGCCACTAACGGGCTGCCCGTTTCTCATTTGCTCTATGGGAGAGTTTTTATGCTCCTTCAGATGCTGCTCTAACCCCAGGGGGAGGTGTCCCACCTTGAGACTGCTGCTGATACTGAGACGTTTAACTGATATTCAGAGTGAGCTGGTTCTCTACTGGTAACTAAGTGTAGGCAGCGGCGGCCTGTGGGATAAGAACTGGCAGGGTAAAAAGAAAAAAGAAAAATAAATATAAGTTTACAGTTGAAAGTAAACTGTCACTTAGCTTTCTGTATTGCCTTTCATTGGAGAGTATGTATTAGTGAACATTGTCACATGGCAATTAGCGTACGATGCTACGAGTCTTGTTTTTGCAACATTTGCAGCCAGGCCTTTTCTTTGACCCACACGCCGTTGCTGAGCGCAGGAACTGCATCAAACGGTGGATGTTTGGCCATACTGGCCTGCTCTTCACCAGGCTGTTGACGTGGGCTGTGCACCCATCGCTACACCTGTGAAGACTGTATGTATACGTGATCACTGTGTTAACTGAAGTGCGTTTTCTTCCACAAGTTCTCCAAACCATTTATGAAATAGTATTGTCCTTTTGTTTTCTTGTTTGGTACGCGGTAACTTGTTTATATAAAATAAATATTGTTTTTTTATACAGATTGTCCTTTTGTAAAATAAATAAAAACACACGAAAAATGTTATGATTTAAAATTATGATTTAATTTATGTTAATTTAAGGATTTTGTGTTATTTTTATTTTGTAATGTATATTTGTGATGTTTGTTATGATTATTTAAGTTGCTTTTTTTATCGATGATATTTGCAGAGGCACTTCATGTCAATGGGATTTTTTTTTAAGAAAATGTTATTTAAGAGGAATGTTGTTACAGTAATTAACCTTTGTAAATGAAGGAATTAGCCAAGACTATTTTTCCAAATAAATATTGCTAAATTTATCTTAATTGCATCTGACTGGTTCTGTCCATCTGCAGGCACTCTGTCAAACACTTCTTTAGGGGTCTGTGAACAAAGTTAATCAGTAACATCTGTTGTCTTCCCCTGGCGACCCCATACTGGGCTTTTCTATGCCAACGCTGTTGGCTAATGCCCCGAGTTGAAAGTGTCACCCTGGAGACGAGAGACGAGGCCTATTCATAAAAACAATGTCCCTACACTAGTTTTTCAACTCTTATTCCTTCTCTCACAGAACTGGTCTGATAATTCATGGCTTCAAGCAGCTCCTTCTGAATGTCCCACACTCTGTTTCTATCTAAAAGAACTTTGATGGCATTGCTACTCAAGTTTAAGAACTTTACCACCCTTCAGAACATCAACAACAAAAAATACAACCAGAAATTCAATGTCCCACATTCAACTTTTAAAATTCCTCATAGTTTTTCTTCCTAATTGTTGCACAAAGATGCTGATTGTGTTTAAACACAGTAACTGTAAATCATCAGAGCAGCAGCGTTGGCCTCTGAAGGGGTTTACAACCCCACTCCATTAGAGGAACAGACTTCAGTGCACAATGATGGAATTGACAATGGGGCACACAAAAGACCACCCTTGGGAGAGTCTGTGTCCCTCGGCATGCTGGGAGGAAGAGAGTAACAGGAACAGATGTTGTTGAGTAACAGATGCCTCCTGGCCAGAGTTCACCCTCAACCAGCCGCACCATGCAAGCAAAGGTTCAAGATGCAGAAAAACAAGAAAAGACTGCTCAAAGTTTCTCCCCATATAATATTTCATTTCAGTTTTTTTAAATGGAATTTTAAAAAGTTGAGAGAAACCAAACAGAACTTTTCTGCTTAATGAAACATTCAAAAACTAAAATAATAGATTTTAATGTCTGTATGAGGGTTATTTTGTAGAAATGTGTCTAAACATAAAAATAGCTTCTTTTTTTACAGTATGTTTATTTGAGGGGAGTCCAAAAATGCTATAGGACACATCAGATTTTGACACTCACAAAAAGATCAGAATGCAAATTTTGTGTATGTATATACACTCACCTAAAGGATTATTAGGAACACCTGTTCAATTATCTAATCAACCAATCACATGGCAGTTGCTTGAATGTATTTAGGAGTGTGGTCCTGGTCAAGACAATCCCCTGAACTCCAAACTGAATGTCAGAATGGGAAAGAAAGGTGATTTAAACAATTTTGAACGTGTCATGGTTGTTGGTGCCAGACGGACCGGTCTGAGTATTTCACAATCTGCTCAGTTACTGGGATTTTCACGCACAACCATTTCTAGGGTTTACAAAGAAAGATGTGAAAAGGGAAAAACATCCAGTATGCGGCAGTCCTGTGGGTGAAAATGCCTTGTTGATGTTAGAGGTCAGAGGAGAATGGACCGACTCATTCAAGCTGATAGAAGAACAACTTTGACTGAAATAACCACTAATTACAACCGAGGAATGCAGCAAAGCATTTGTGAAGCCACAACCTTGAGGCAGATGGGCTACAACAGCAGAAGACCCCACTGGGTACCACTCATCTCCACTATAAATAGGAAAAAGAGGATACAATTTGCACAAGCTCACCAAAAATGGACAGTTGAAGACTGTAAAAATGTTTCCTGGTCTGATGAGTCTCGATTTCTGTTGAGACATTCAAATGGTAGAGTCAGAATTTGGTGTAAACAGAATGAGAACATGGATCCATCATGTCTTGTTACCACTGTGCAGGCTGGTGGTGGTGTCATGGCCACTTGGGCATGGTTTAAATACCACGGGCTACCTGAGCATTGTTTCTGACCATGTCCATCCCTTCATGACCACCATGTACCATCTTCTGATGGCTACTTCCAGCAGGATAATGCACCATGTCATAAAACTCCAATCATTTCAAACTGGTTTCTTGAACATGACAATGAGTTCACTGTACTACAATGGCCCCCACAGTCACCAGATCTCAACCTGATAGAGCATCTTTGGGATGTGGTGGAACGGGAGCTTCGTGTCCTGGATGTACATCCCATAAATCTCCATCAACTGTAAGATGCTATCCTGTCAATATGGACCAACATTTCTAAAGAATACTTTCAGCACCTTGTTGAATCAATGCCATGTGTTTTCAGGTATGATTGGCAGCAACTGCCCAGGCAGGCAAAGTAAAACAAACATGGCTGCTGGTGGATGTACTTGTAGAAGCAGCTATTGAATCTGTTTTAGGACTAGAGACAATTTCTTGGTTGAAAAATGTGCAAAGGTAAGAACTTTATGCAGTTCTTGATGGTAAAGATGTTTTGTACTTTTCTTAGTGTTAACGAGGTGTGTGTTTTACTCCCGAATGGATTTGCAAGTTCTTGACCTACTGTGATTGGCTAAAGACAAATCATGACAGGCAGACACTTGCTGGCTCGTCCTCCAATCAGCTTACAATATTATAAAAGATGGAACTGTTAATACTTTTTTTTTTTTGGGGGGGGGGGGGTCAAACATGTCACATAAAATGCATAGCTTTTAAAGCACCTTAAACCATACAAGATAAAACATTTTGACATTGGCAGCAGTGGCAAAGATCTATTATTATTCCAGGTATTAAACTTTTTACCTTATTAGTGCAAGTAAAGTAACAAAGATGCACTACAAAAATATATAAAAATACAAAAAAATATAAATGTGTTTGGGGTGGCCAAAACTGATAGTGAGGTGGCTGCGACCACCCCCTAGCTCCGCCCCTATTCTGACAAAGCCACTAGTTGCCTGGCTGTGTGTTTGGGGTCTTTGTCATGCTGGAAGACCCAGCAACGTTCCATCTTCAATACTCTGACTGAAAATCTCATATACCGTTCACCCTCTCCTTACTACAGATCAGTCATCCTGTCCCCTTTACAGAACACTTGCCAGTTTTGTTCCTGGTGTCCTTAGACTGCTCTCTGGTCTTGGCCATGGTTGAGAGGTTGCAGCCTGACAGTTTGAGGTTGTGGACATGTGTCTTTTATACAGATGAATTCAAACAGGTGCCATTAATACAGGTAAGAAGTGGAGGATGGAAGAGGTTCTCAAAGAAGAAGAGAATGAATGAAGAGAATAGGATTATTAATCTTTTTTATTTTTTGTGTGACTTTAAAATCTCTGGTTTTGGATTTAAAGGTTTTCCAAATTGACATCAGGAAGAAGTGGAAGGTGCCTGAAGAAGAGAAGGTTTCACAGACCCAGAGTCTTTGTTCTCTATGGGGAACATTTTAATCCAACCAGTCACATCATCAGACTGAGAGATGGAGTTATTCCATCCATCTTCATCTTTCTGGTTCATCTTCCAGGAGTAGCTGTATCATCATAAGATCCTGTTTTCATGTCATGTATTAAAACTCTTTTTATTCTCTATTTATTATCTATTTATCTATGTATTTATTATTTATTTATATTGAAATAGTATCATATCTTGTGCTCCCTGCAGATGTTTCACATCAACTTAAATGGGAACAGATGCTGTAAACAATAAACTGTTTATCTTTTAAAAATTTTAATCTTTAATTTAAACAGAAAAAGTAAAAGTTTAATTTTAGGGTTCATCTCCTTTCCTGGAGGGTTATGTGTTTGGTTATTGCATTATGATGATTATTTTGTGATTATGATCATATTATGTTAATATCTCTCTTTACCTGTGATTTTTGATTACTGGTACTATAAAAGGAGTTTTATAGTTTAAAAAGAGCGGGAATTATAGAAGAAATTCAGGTTACCTCATGACAACCATGATACAGTTACAAATAATTAGAACTTAAGACATCTTGTTCTTAGTTTCTTCATCAACAAGTACTTAGATGAGATTCTCATAATCTCATCAGGAAATTCTAAACACAGAGTTCTGATGAGGTCCAGGGTTCTGATGAGGTCCAGGGTTCTGATGAGGTCCAGGGTTCTGATGACGTCCAGGGTTTTGATGAGGTCCAGGGTTCTGATGACATCCAGGGTTCTGATGACATCCAGGGTTCTGATAGCCTCTCTGTTCTGTATCAGCATCACTATAAAACAGCTCATTCTGATGTACTATCATTTGACTGACTGACTCTCAATCAGCATGATTTTATAATAAATCCTTTTTGATAAATTTCACTCGTCTGATTCATTCGTGTGGAGGTTTTTCCACAACAATCATCTAGAGCTGAAGTGAGCCGATCTGTGACCTCACAGGATGCATCACAGTTATCAACCTCAAGACTGATATATTAGTGTGTGTGTGTATTTATACATGCTACTTTGATCTTATGTTAAACCATGTATATACTGTGTTGTAAAACAATATTTTATAAAACCTCTGTGCAGTTATTTCTAATCAATGAGCAATACTCTATAATATAACGATAGAAAACTTACATCTTGTGGAACATATATGTATTTATACTCACACATCACCTCCAAGTTTATATTTTATATACTTTCTGTATACATTTTGCTAATATTTTTACATATTTATCTTTTATACATCTTTTTCAAACTGCTTTTTTTTGCACTGATACTTGGAATGGCTCTAATTTTTTTTCACTGCATATAATAATAATAAAAACATTCAGTAAAATAACTGATTAATAACGTATGCTTCTCTGTTATATTTGTTGTGTTTTACTAAATACTACTTAAGACCACTACTAATCTTAAATTACACTGAATCACTTGTTTATAGCAAAAAACATGACAAAATCCCTCCAGTCTGCTGTGATTACACTGTAATGTAGTGGAGTCTGTACCGGATTCAAGATGGCCGCCAACGGCAACAGCGCCAATAGCATAGACATGTATATAATGTCTATGGTTCAACACCCACACTTTCTCTGCAGTTTAGCGGAAGCACCTTACTTCTGTCGCTGCACTGTTTCTCTGACCGCTCTGTGGCTGCGCGCTGCAGCTTCAGCCCCATCTATGGAATTAAATTTCAGTCAAAATCCTGAGCGAAATTTTCTGCAGCGCGCACGTGCATTTAACCGTGCGCGCGCGCAATCCACAGCACGCGCGTGAATTCACCCCACACGCCCGCGTATGATTAATTACACAAGTATTCATGAACCGCGCACGTGGATCTCCAAACAGGCGCCTGTACATGAAGCTCTCATACGAGCGTGAAGGCAAACCAGGAGAGGCTGCGCGCTCGAAAGGAAAGTAATTATGACTGTTTGGAGGAGGAGACTAAGGCCCAGTGTGATCCTCATGTGATTGGTCATTTTATATCAGTCACCGCCCACCGAAAGAAAAAGCAGCAGCTTCCTGCTAGTGGTGGAAGAAGAACCAGACATAGAACCAGCTGCCGTCGTCCTTTTTTTTTTTTAATCGAAATTTCTGTACAATACAAAGCAACAACAAAACATTAGTATAAAATCTGGAGCTCAAGCTCCCGTTGCAACTGTCGAGAGGAGAGGGAGAACCGTCACTTCAAGGTGGATGACAGGACCCTGTGCACGTCCCTCTCCCCAGCCAGAGTGCCTCCAAACAGGCTAAAACCGCTCTAAAATGATCCATGAAAGCCGGTAATACAGCCCCAAAGCCTAAGCCCCAATATTGTTTTCAAAATCCCCACCAGGGCGGTCCCTGGAGCTCCAGAGCGGGAGGGGAGAACATCCAGCCTCCATGCCCAGGAGAAAACAGCCCAAACAGGGTAAAAATCCCACCAGGGCGGTCCCTGGAGCTCCAGAGCAGACAAGTTCATTTTAGAGCGGTTTTAGCCTGTTTGGAGGCACTCTGGCTGGGGAGAGGGACGTGCACAGGGTCCTGTCATCCACCCTGGAGTGACGGTTCTCCCTCTCCTCTCGACAGTTGCAACGGGAGCTTGAGCTCCAGATTTTATAATAATGTTTTGTTGTTGCTTTGTATTGTACAGAAATTTCGATTTAAAAAAATGTGCAGCTGCAACTGGTTCTATGTCTGGTTCTTCTTCCACCACTAGCAGGAAGCTGCTGCTGGTTCTTTCGGTGGGCGGTGACTGATATAAAATGACCAATCACATGAGGATCACACCGGGCCTTAGTCTCCTCCTCCAAACAGTCATAATTACTTTTACTTGCGGGGGTAAACTTTCCTTTCCTTTCCTTTTTCTGCAGCGCGCACGGTTAAATACGCGTGTGCGCTGCAGAAAATCTCGCTCGGGCTTTTTGACTGAAATTTAATTCCATACCCACCCCTCACTTTCAAATACGACACCGGCTTTGAGTGTGACCGGCTGATGATTGGCTGTTCTGCCTTAAGTCCCGCCTCTTTTGGTGTGTTAGATTTATTAGTTGTTGGAGAGGCGGGAACACATGATTACTTACATCTCGCTTTTCCAGGTTAGGGTTAACGTTTTTACATTTAAGGTTTTTAAATAAGCTTGATATTAGTTTTGGCTTATTTTCTGTGTTCTGAGTGTGTTTATAAACTTTTATAGTATCACTCATTTGAATAGGAAGCTTTTAATATCTTGTATCTTATACCTTCCGTCATTGTATTCATAGTTTTTAATGTTGACAAGCAAACCACACCCATCCCCTACACATTTGAAAAGCTTGCTACACCATTGCTTCCCCTCCACAGCTAGAACCCTCTACGGGAGATCCTTCCTGTCCACAGCTAGAACCCTCTACAGGAGATCCTTCCTGTCCACAGCTAGAACCCTCTACAGGAGATCCTTCCCGTCCACAGCTAGAACCCTCTACGGGAGATCCTTCCCGTCCACAGCTAGAACCCTCTACGGGAGATCCTTCCCGTCCACAGCTAGAACCCTCTAGAACAGTGGTTCTTAACCTGGGTTCGATCGAACCCCAGGGGTTCGGTGATTCGGTCTCAGGGGTTTGGCGGAGCCGCCGCCACGGAGGTCAAAACACAACTGACTCATCATGTCACTTCGTAATGACACGCCCTCTTACCGTCACTGACTGCAGATCACGTTACATTGCTTGGCCAATCAGTGCTGCGGGGAATTGAGTGCGCTCAGTAGTCAACGTGTGACTGTCGCGGTAGTACGTCGTGTGATTTCTTTCTCAATATTTTACTCCATACTAACTATATCGAGCAAAAAAAGAAAGTGGTCGGATGAATATGTACAACATGGATTCACATGTATCACGGAGCGTGATGGGAGTTAGCGTCCTCTCTGCATGATTTGCAATGCCAAGTTTACTACTCGAGTCTCGCACCAGCAAAACTAAAGGAACACTTCTTGAAGCTGCATGGAGATGGGGAATACAAGAACACAACGCTTGCTGAATTCAAGTTGAAGAGAGCCAGATTTGATGAAAAGGCCACTCTGCCTGCTCTTGGATTTGTACCCATTAACAAACCGATCCGCACAGCATCGTACGAAGTTGCTTACCTGATCAGAGCAGGGCAAGCCACACACCATTGGTGAAACACTCATAAAACCAGCTGCGCTAAAGATGGCAAATCTGATACTCGGAACAGCAGCTGAAGGTAAATTATCTCAAATTCCTCTTTCAAATGACACCATCAGCGACAGAATAGAGGTCATGAGTAAAGACATCTTGGCTCAAGTAGTCGCAGATCTGATTTCAAGCCCGGCAAAATTCAGAGAATAATAACTTCACAAACTTTCCCTTTCTGGACGACTGTGTGAATAAGATTGAAGATGTGTCTGGAATCGGGGACATTTCTGTACCCATGGAACTGAAGCAAGCAATTGCAATGCACTTAGATGAGTTTGCAAAGTCTCTCAACGGATATTTCCCTACAAAAGAGCATCTAGCATGGATGAGACAGCCATTCATGTTTGCTGTTGAGACAGCAGATGTCAATGATGAATACCTCAACAAAATCATTGAAATTCAGCTGAGCCAGGTTCAACAGCAACTCTTCAGAACAACGCTCTCAACGTTTTGGTGTCAACAAATGGAAAAGTATCCAGTTATTGCCAAGAAAACACTGGAATTCTTTATACCATTTGTTACAACAATCCTCCTCGAGGTTGCTGGACATAAAAACGAAGAAAAGGAACAGACTTTTCTGTGAACATGACATGAGATTAGCACTTGCCAAGGGGAAGCCACGCATATCTGAACTGGTCTCTCAAAGGTAACAGCAGAAGTCACACTGATTTGCAGGTATGTCATTTGTTGTGAGTGCCGGCACTGTGTTAGTTTTCTTCTTTGAACAAGGTGATGTTCATGCACGGTTCATTTTGTACACCAGTAAAAAAAACTAACCCTAACCCTAATCGATATACCGATGTCTTGAATTTGAAAAAAATCATATTTTATTTTTCACCAGAGGGGTTTGGTGAATGTGCATATGAAACTGGTGGGGTTCGGTACCTCCAACAAGGTTAAGAACCACTGCTCTAGAAGGACTGTGCAGAAACTCCCATCAGGGATTAATAAAATCTGTTTGAATTTAAATGTGAATTATATTTAAACTGTGTAAATGTATTGATCTGTAAGTATTTCTTCTTTTGATTATTCACAATATCGGCTGCTCATGTTTGAATTCTGTGTATTTTTAGATCATTTTAGTGACACAACACACATTTGAATTCATTGTTCACTGAAACAAACAAACAAACAAACAGAAATCTAGGACAAGAGTCTGGCCTGGAGCCATAGAGGTCTCTTTATTTGGAGAAAGAAATCTTTCAAATCACTCATTATCGAAATTCAATTATTTCATCCAATACAACATCTAAGTTCTAGGAAAAAAGTTAAAATCATGCCTTTAGTTTTTTTTAATACATAAAGAAGTAGTTTTAAGATGAAAGGTGATTCTTCTATATATAAAATGACTTTTTTTTTCCTGACACGTTAACCTGTGTTAAAGAAATATTTATGTAGAAAAACAATTATCCGTCGCCACAAAATAATAATAAAAAAAAAAAACAGAGTAAAAGGCGTAACACAGTACATTACAATGCGCTGACATGGCTTCAAAGCACACATATTACAGTACTGTACAAGGGTCCACCCCAGACATAATGCAACGAAAGCACATCCACTGGTGAGGATTGATCAAACCTCTGAAACAGCTCAACACTGCTTATTTACCAAAGCTTGACCACAGAGTGGCATTGGCAACTGGCAAATGAGGTAAATATTTCTAAAAAGCACCGAAGGTTTGGCCTTAACATTTATATATAGCTTATAAACAATAGCAAATCAAGGATTTTTAATCCAGCTTCTGTAAAACCTTTTGATTTGAAAAAAAAAATCACAACACTGGAGAAGCAAAAAACTGGGTCTGAGGGTGAGTGTTGAAGAGCCAATGAGCTCACGCTTCCAGGCCTGTTCTGAGTACATAGGAAGTATCTTTCCACATTAGGCTGGACATTTAATGTCAACATTTATAGTGAAATCCAAGCTGAGACAATCTGTTTATACATCTTCACTGGATTCACTTCTTTAAATGGAAAATTTAATTAAAGTGATTTTTTTTAGCAAATTATTTCATCACTCACTAAGTTCTCAAACTCAAAACTTCTCACATGAAACAGCTGTCAATTAAAGGCTCTTACAAAGCTTAGGTAAAGTACTGCGTATCATATAATGCTTCAGATAAACATTGAGGTAAATGTGTGAACAAAGCAAGCATATATAATGTCTTTCAAAGATCACCTTTGAGGTGTTCAAAAAGGACAAATGAAAACAATCTTGGGCCAAATATCTAACGGGACAACAATCTCTAGATCTAAGTTGTGTGCAAACTTAACTGTGCATAGAGATCAAATTGTAATAAATATTAATGTGATAACTGACAGTACCACAGGTTTAGCCTGAAAGGTGATTGTACTTCTAATATGATTCATTTTGTTTTAAAGAGGCCATTTCATACAAATTTCAGGACTTTGTGGTTATTTCTTAAGTATTAACCAGTAATATGAAACATTTTATATCTAAAAAACATCAGGAAACACTGATTAACAGACCTTTTAATCTGTCTGTGTTAAAATTCCGGTGGTTCCGGCTCCTTCCGTCAGGCTTCGTCAGCAGCTCGTTTATATTTATTATTTGAATTTGCTGGACTCTGATTGGCTAACAAACTAGCCTATGAGAGCAAGGTATACTGTTTCCTGTCCCGCTGCGCATGGCAACGTCAGATGTTCTCTCTTCCTGTTTGCTACGTCTTATGTTACAGCTTTTAGCCAGCAGCATGCTAGGCGTGGTTTCAACTGCAGGAGCTGATGAATACTAACGAACAAAGGAGTTGTGATGAAACAGATACAGGCCGTTAGAACTCGGGTTTTATCACCATCTGCGTAGTTTGAGAGATAAAAACTGAAAGAGAAGTTGTTGACCTGTTTTCACACCCACTATGAAGGTAAGAACACCTGTGGAGCTAAAATATTCAACAGAAACCTCAGAAAAACTGTTTTTAATGGAAGGGCCTCTTTAAAATAATTAAACCTTTATAGTACTGTGAGAAAAAGCTTTTACTGTCTTTTAAGCAACAAACACTTCCTGTGTATGATTAGCCAAGAGTCCCAAAATATTCAGCCAAACATCCGATAAAATCCTAATTAAATGTTTACCTACCTCCGATCTTTCACTTGCATTTTTTTAAATGCTCGTCCTTATTTTTGCACCAAAGTATCACATGAGCAACAAATAGCAAACTGAGCGTTAGAGTAATAAACAGATATTTTACATAGAAGAACATTAGCAAGCTTTTTTCAAAGTAAACGGCTCTGTTTTAGCTTTAGTTTTCACTGTTTCTTTGTTTGATGCAGCTTAAAAGATGTGAAGCATAATGCCTGTCTTTGGACCACCGAGGTAATTGTTGGTGCGTGTGTGTGTGTGTGTGTAAAACATGCTGAAATGTTTTCCAAACAGCTTAAAAGAGAATAGTGTCCCTCTGAGCCGTCAGAGGCTCGTCTTGGTTCGAGGTATATGATCCTGGGGCCGACTGGTGGCGCCTGCGGGAAACATTACAAAGCGTTCTGACAGATGAAGGTGAGTTTTATTCACTCTGCTGTGCTGCGTCTGACAGTTCGCTCTCCAACTCCTCCCTGTAATCTCAATATGCACAAACTGTTCTCCTTCCTCATCCACTGATCCATCATCATCATCATCATCATCACCATCATCATCATCACCCTGGTTTGCTCCTCAATCGAGCCACGTTCCATTCACCTTCAGTTCAATCAGTTCAGCTGCCTGTTTAAAGACCCTGAAGAACAATTTACATTTTACTTTCATTAAGATAATAAGTTGTTAAAATATAAAATAAGTTTTTACATACATTTAGATTAGTATTCCTCTTACAAACACACTAACAACACCGAGCTTCTGATATTCTGTGTTAATAAATGTAAAATCAGTCAGTTTAAGAGTTAAATTCTTCCTTCAGATCTACTGGTTTGATTAAAGTGATTTTCAATTGAAAAAAAAAAAAAAAAAAACTTTTTTCTTGTTTTGTTAGTCTGATACATTTTTTCACTCGCTTGAAGCAATTTGTAATTTTTATCTAAAGAGTTTATAAGAAGATAAAAAGTTGTTTTTATTTTTACACTGTCAAAGTGAAGAAGTTACTTATAACTGATCACATGATCAGGGGCCTCATGCTGGAGCTGTGCTCGGAGCGTGACATCATGACGTACACACGGAGCTCCCGACGACAAACTACAACGTCACTTGTCAGTGTTCATGTGAGTGACTTGCTGGTTTAAACATGCAGAGCGCTCTGCTAAACCCCTGAGTGCCTCTGTGTTTACAGTAGTTATGTTAATAAAGTTGAGAATGCCTCGGACTCCATGTTCTCGGTTCCCTGGAGAACTTCTTGCATTCATGTAAAACATTATGTAATTGCATGAGAGTTGGATTTTGCTGATTGTTTCGATGGTTTGGTTCCATCTTTGTGTCTGATCATATTTTCTAACTTCAAACTGCATGTCGTATTTTAATATTTAAACCCCATTCTTCCTGTGTACTGACGCCATATTGGATGATGCAAACAGAAGAAAGACACGTGGGGCATATCTAGAAGTGTTTACATGTTTAAATGGGGAGACTTTATGTTGATCAGGACGTAATAAGGGAATGTGCTAAGATTCATACACAGTCAACTAGACTCTCTTTGTCTTTGTACACGAGGCCCCGAGTGTTCCAGGTTCTTAACAGTCAATAATCAGAGACAAATCAAACAAACACAATAATCCTCTACTTTAGTCTGGTTTATGTTCTCAGTAAGAATCACTGGCTTTGATTCCAGTCTGGTAAGATGCACAACAGACTGTTTCATTTTAAACATGTTGAACACCTGGATGAACACGTTCACTCATCTCACTCTCATATCCTGAGACAGAGGACTTGGTTTAATCAGTCATGTTCGAGAGCTGAGCGGCCCTGAAATAAATGAACTGAAGGTTAATGAAACGTGGAACTCGGATCCCCCACAAGTCCCAAACCCTGCTCTGTTTTCCAAACTTCTTTGGTGACTCTTTAGTTTTTCTAAAACAGGGTTCCTACACATTTCAACTATTAAAACAAACTCCGTATTTTTTAAATGGCTGTTTAACAATGTGTGATTATTAACCACTTTGCTCTGTAGCTGATGGTTAATCGTCACAGCAACGAATGTCACAACACGGGAGGTAAAGTAGAACTACAACTAATAGGATGGGTTTGGGAAATTGAGTCCCCTCCAGATTTCTAAAGACATTTGTACAATTCCAAAACATTTAAAGAATTACATTTTTTTACAAACTATTAAATGGACTTACAGCCCTGTGCTGTGCAGGAACCCTGACTGAAGGTGGCTTTAAGCGAAAACATTGAGACCCGTAAGCCTGTAAGTGCTCTTACCACCAGAAAAAAGGTCAGCGAGGTTGTTAAGACCAATTAAGTGTTGATTTGAGGAATGGGCTTATTAACATCCTCCTCCTTTCCCCTGAATATCACTTTCTCAATTTTTAGGTGGAGGAAGCTCCATGGCCGGGCACGTTGGTCATGCCGCCAACCATGCCGGCCGCGCCAGCCATACCTGAGGGCCCTCCCATAGTGGGAGGACTGTGCTTGGTAGGTGAGGTCATGTCGGCTCTGCGCCCCTGACCTGGGCCTGGGGTCTGGGGCGGGTGGTGGGCGTGCTGCAGGGCGTGACGCTCCAGCAACGTGCGGTGGGTGAAGGCCCGGTGACACACGTTGCACTGAAAGGTGCGCTCAGCACGGTGAGTGCGCATGTGCACATTGAGTGAGCTTTTCTGGGTGAAGCGCTTGCCACACATGGTACACTGGAAGGCCCTGACTCCAGTATGCACCACCATGTGCTTGAGGAGGTAGTCACGCAGCGAGAAGGAGCGCCAGCAGATCGAGCACTGATGAGGTTTCTGACCTAAAGGGACAGTCAGACACGCCCAAAGAATCTGTTAATAAAACCAAAACATTTCCTACTGTTCACAAAGTGCAATTCACAACACTGATGAAGACCAAGATGGATTCTAAAATCAGGGAATAATTACCTACGCCAAGGGGGTAACGTTTTCATCAGGGTCTGTCTGTCTGTCTGTTAGCAGGATAACTCAAAAACTTATGGATGGATTTTGATGACATTTTCATTAAAGGTCAGAAATGACCAAAGGAAGAATTGATTCGATTTTGGGGGTGATCCAGATTACCGTCTGGATCCAGGATAAGGATATGGACATGGTACTTTCTACAATATGTCCACTTGGCGGAGGTCTGCGCTCTCTGAGTGCTTTTCTAGTTGATACATAAATCTGTTTCTTAGCAACGAGACAAAAACTGTAAAAACGGTAAAAAATTGCAAAAGAAAAAGAACAAAAACAAGTTATTTTCTTTCAACTCTTAGTGTCTAGAAGATGGTAATAAAATGACACTAACACCAACAACATTGACAAATCCCAGATTCTACTGAGTCATTTGTTAACCTACTTGGTTTCATGTCAGAGGTTTAAACTAAAACCATCTTATGTTGAGAAATGAAAGACTAATGTTGCGTTCACACCGGCCCAACCATCAACTTCATAAGCAGCAAGCTTATATGTAAAGTCTATGGTGGACGGGCGTCAGACAGACGTCAACGACTCTGCGTCGCTTTGTGAGCGTTATGAGCAGCAACTTTTCAAGCTTTTCTAGCGTTTCAGGCGTTGACGCTTGAAAAGCTAGAAAAGCTCAAAGTTCAGCTAGCTGAACTTTTGACGTTGATAACGCTCTTGAAGCGGCATGTCAACCAATCAGAGCGTCTCATGGTAGTGACGTAAGATGTCACAGCACGTAGCCGGAAAGAAGCGGGATCAGCCAAAATGGAAGATAAATTAACTTCATCCAAACGTCGCTCCTGGAGCAAATGGTTAAACTCACCAAACTCCGAACGCATCTGAAGAATGGGGTGTATCCACAAACGGCGCTGATGCACCCGACGTCGACGTTGTCTAGATCTATGAAGTAAATAAATCCAAGCCACTGTCTCAATATGATCCGCCATAGCTCCAAACATCCGATAACAAAGGAAGCCCCGCCTTCGCGCTCTTTTTCGGTCAGGCTTTACGAGCTTTAACGCCTATGCGCTCTCACTGGCAGGCGTTATGAGCTTCAACTTCACACGTCAAATTTGGAGCGTTATCAGCGTTGCTTGATGTTAACAAAGTGGCCAGTGTGAATGCACCATTACAAGTCAAATCTTGTTGCTATTCTTGATCACACGAACACTGTAAGATCTCTGCTACCACTCAGACTAAGTGTTGTTACAGATGTTACAACATAACGTTTCAGCTGTAAAACTGAGTTACAACCATTTTTTCTGAACCATCTTTTTAACAGTTTCCAAATCAAAACAAACTGACTTGAATTTCGATCGACGTTTGATTGTTTGCTACATTTTCCCCCTTTTTACACCGTCAACCAATCAGTGTGTGACGTGAACTGACCAGAGTGGATAAACATGTGCTTGCTGTAGTTCTTCCTGGAACGTAAAGATTTGCCACAGTGCGTGCAGTCGAATGAGGTCTCAGATCCTTGGGAGGAGGGAGAGGGTCCTGCAGAACAGGAGGGTGTGGACTGAGGCAGGGCAGGGGTCATCGGGGCTGGGGGCGGAGCCTGCTGATTGGGTGCTGTTCCTGCCATGGTATCAATCCCTCCCATGGGCTCTCCCACATAGAACGGAGCAGGCTGCGAGTGGCTGACTGGGTACTGGAACAGAAGCTGTGAAAGACAAGTACAAGAGTGTGAGCACCAGAACACGTGCACTCTGCTGTCTGTACATGATCAGCTCCTATTTCCAGAAACTTGTTGTGAACTCAAAGACTTTTCTTCTGACTCAGAGACCTGTGCTCATGTATAACTAATGTTTTGATGTAAATATTCATGATACACTGATTTCAAAATAAGAGTTCAATAGGTAGTGACTGCCATCATGATGCACAGGATATATGGCATCATTTTTTAATCAACCCATTAATACAGAAAAGACATCAGAGTAATAATTCCAACAGACCATTTTATTATATATTTCCAAGAGTTTGAAAATAAATGAGGCAAAACAGACAGCCAACCTTTTTTAAACTAGCAGTTGCACTGTTAGTTGTTCCTAATGTGACTTTAAACAGTGTGAAAATATAAAACGATCATGTTACAGGAAACCAAATCAAGCTAATTGTAATGTACAGTAATTTCAGGGTGTAATGATGATTATGATTTGTCTCTGAAATGACTGAACGATAACAAACAGCTCTGCTTCCTCAATCAATCTGATTTCTTAACGTTACATAACACTGTACAATTTACCAGATTGATAAAAGTTTAATTCTGCAATGATTTGATATTTTACAGTACATGGTGGGCCATTTATATGGAACTTTACAAGATGGGTGGTGACCATGGTGGCCATTTTGAAGTCGGCCATCTTGGATCCAACTTTAGTTTTTTTCAATAGGAAGAGGGTCATGTGACACATCAAACTTATTGGTAATTTCACAAGAAAAACAATGGTGCACTTGAATTTAACATAACTTTATCCTTTCATGAGTTATTTACAAGTTTCTGACCACTTATAAAAAATGTTCAATGTGCTGCCCATTGTGTTGGATTGTCAATGCAACCCTCTTCTCCCACTCTTCACACACTGACAGCAACACCGCAGGAGAAATGTCAGCACAGGCTTCCAGTATCCGTAGTTTCAGATGCTGCACATCTCGTATCTTCACACCATAGACAATTGCCTTCAGAAGACCCCAAAAATAAAAGTCAAAGGGGGTAGAGGGCACGTACCCTGCTCCATGTGATGGAGGGCGCGTACCCTGCTCCATGCGGTGGTGGAGGGCGCGTACCCTGCTCCATGCGGTGGAAGGCGCGTACCTTGCTCCATGCGGTGGAGGGCGCGTACCCTGCTCCATGCGGTGGTGGAGGGCGCGTACCCTGCTCCATGCGGTGGTGGAGGGCGCGTACCGTGCTCCATGCGGTGGTGGAGGGCGCGTACCCTGCTCCATGCGGTGGAGGGCGCGTACCCTGCTCCATGCGGTGGAGGGCGCGTACCCTGCTCCATGCGGTGGTGGAGGGCGCGTACCGTGCTCCATGCGGTGGTGGAGGGCGCGTACCGTGCTCCATGCGGTGGTGGAGGGCGCGTACCCTGCTCCATGCGGTGGAGGGCGCGTACCCTGCTCCATGCGGTGGAGGGCGCGTACCCTGCTCCATGCGGTGGTGGAGGGCGCGTACCGTGCTCCATGCGGTGGTGGAGGGCGCGTACCCTGCTCCATGTGGTGGAGGGCGCGTACCCTGCTCCATGCGGTGGAAGGCGCGTACCTTGCTCCATGCCGTGGAGGGCACGTACCCTGCTCCATGCGGTGGAGGGCGCGTACCCTGCTTCATGCGGTGGAGGGAGCGTACCCTGCTCCATGCGGTGGAGGGTGCGTACCCTGCTCCATGCGGTGGAGGGCGCGTACCCTGCTCCATGCGGTGGAGGGCGCGTACCCTGCTCCATGCGGTGGAGGGCGCGTACCCTGCTCCATGCGGTGGTGGAGGGCGCGTACCGTGCTCCATGCGGTGGTGGAGGGCGCGTACCCTGCTCCATGCGGTGGAGGGCGCGTACCCTGCTCCATGCGGTGGAGGGCGCGTACCCTGCTCCATGCGGTGGAGGGCGCGTACCCTGCTCCATGCGGTGGTGGAGGGCGCGTACCCTGCTCCATGCGGTGGTGGAGGGCGCGTACCCTGCTCCATGCGGTGGAGGGCGCGTACCCTGCTCCATGCGGTGGAGGGCGCGTACCCTGCTCCATGCGGTGGAGGGCGCGTACCCTGCTCCATGCGGTGGAGGGTGCGTACCTTGCTCCATGCGGTGGAGGGCGCGTACCCTGCTCCATGCGGTGGTGGAGGGCGCGTACCGGGCTCCATGCGGTGGTGGAGGGCATGTACCCTGCTCCATGCGGTGGAGGGCGCGTACCCTGCTCCATGCGGTGGAGGGCGCGTACCCTGCTCCATGCGGTGGAGGGCGCGTACCCTGCTCCATGCGGTGGTGGAGGGCGCGTACCCTGCTCCATGCGGTGGTGGAGGGCGCGTACCCTGCTCCATGCGGTGGAGGGCGCGTACCGTGCTCCATGCGGTGGTGGAGGGCGTACCCTGCTCCATGCGGTGGAGGGCGCGTACCCTGCTCCATGCGGTGGGAGGGCGCGTACCGTGCTCCATGCGGTGGAGGGCGCGTACCCTGCTCCATGCGGTGGTGGAGGGCGCGTACCGGGCTCCATGCGGTGGAGGGCATGTACCCTGCTCCATGCGGTGGAGGGTGCGTACCTTGCTCCATGCGGTGGAGGGCGCGTACCCTGCTCCATGCGGTGGTGGAGGGCGCGTACCCTGCTCCATGCGGTGGTGGAGGGCGCGTACCCTGCTCCATGCGGTGGAGGGCGCGTACCCTGCTCCATGCGGTGGAGGGCGCGTACCTTGCTCCATGCGGTGGAGGGCGCGTACCCTGCTCCATGCGGTGGAGGGCGCGTACCCTGCTCCATGCGGTGGAGGGCGCGTACCCTGCTCCATGCGGTGGTGGAGGGCGCGTACCGTGCTCCATGCGGTGGTGGAGGGCGCGTACCCTGCTCCATGCGGTGGAGGGCGCGTACCCTGCTCCATGCGGTGGAGGGCGCGTACCCTGCTCCATGCGGGTGGAGGGCGCGTACCCTGCTCCATGCGGTGGTGGAGGGCGCGTACCCTGCTCCATGCGGTGGTGGAGGGCGCGTACCCTGCTCCATGCGGTGGAGGGAGCGTACCCTGCTCCATGCGGTGGAGGGAGCGTACCCTGCTCCATGCGGTGGAGGGTGCGTACCTTGCTCCATGCGGTGGAGGGCGCGTACCCTGCTCCATGCGGTGGTGGAGGGCGCGTACCCTGCTCCATGCGGTGGTGGAGGGCGCGTACCGTGCTCCATGCGGTGGTGGAGGGCGCGTACCCTGCTCCATGCGGTGGAGGGTGCGTACCTTGCTCCATGCGGTGGAGGGCGCGTACCCTGCTCCATGCGGTGGTGGAGGGCGCGTACCGTGCTCCATGCGGTGGTGGAGGGCGCGTACCCTGCTCCATGTGGTGGAGGGCGCGTACCCTGCTCCATGCGGTGGAGGGCGCGTACCCTGCTCCATGCGGTGGAGGGCGCGTACCCTGCTCCATGCGGTGGTGGAGGGCGCGTACCGTGCTCCATGCGGTGGTGGAGGGCGCGTACCGTGCTCCATGCGGTGGTGGAGGGCGCGTACCCTGCTCCATGCGGTGGTGGAGGGCGCGTACCGGGCTCCATGCGGTGGTGGAGGGCATGTACCCTGCTCCATGCGGTGGAGGGTGCGTACCTTGCTCCATGCGGTGGAGGGCGCGTACCCTGCTCCATGCGGTGGAGGGCGCGTACCCTGCTCCATGTGGTGGAGGGCGCGTACCCTGCTCCATGCGGTGGTGGAGGGCGCGTACCCTGCTCCATGCGGTGGTGGAGGGCGCGTACCGTGCTCCATGCGGTGGTGGAGGGCGCGTACCCTGCTCCATGTGGTGGAGGGCGCGTACCCTGCTCCATGCGGTGGAGGGCGCGTACCCTGCTCCATGCGGTGGAGGGCGCGTACCCTGCTCCATGCGGTGGTGGAGGGCGCGTACCGTGCTCCATGCGGTGGTGGAGGGCGCGTACCCTGCTCCATGCGGTGGAGGGCGCGTACCCTGCTCCATGCGGTGGAGGGCGCGTACCCTGCTCCATGCGGTGGTGGAGGGCGCGTACCGTGCTCCATGCGGTGGTGGAGGGCGCGTACCGTGCTCCATGCGGTGGTGGAGGGCGCGTACCCTGCTCCATGCGGTGGAGGGCGCGTACCTTGCTCCATGCCGTGGAGGGCACGTACCCTGCTCCATGTGGTGGAGGGCGCGTACCCTGCTCCATGCGGTGGAGGGCGCGTACCCTGCTCCATGCGGTGGAGGGCGCGTACCCTGCTCCATGCGGTGGAGGGCGCGTACCCTGCTCCATGCGGTGGTGGAGGGCGCGTACCGTGCTCCATGCGGTGGTGGAGGGCGCGTACCCTGCTCCATGCGGTGGAGGGCGCGTACCCTGCTCCATGCGGTGGTGGAGGGCGCGTACCCTGCTCCATGCGGTGGTGGAGGGCGCGTACCCTGCTCCATGCGGTGGAGGGCGCGTACCCTGCTCCATGCAGTGGAGGATGTGTAAAAATAATACCCTCCCACTTATTAAGGAAAGCAACAAGTAAAAATTGCAGACAACCTAAAGCAACTGCTTTGTTGATTGTTCTCCATCCTGCCACTTTCCTGTCATATGTGGTGCCTTGTACAAAAGATTTGGCTTTACATAGCTGATTTTAGCCAAGGTTTGTTGGTCACTGTGGTTTAGTTTGTCTCATATTCAGCTGGATGCCTCTGTTTCAGGTGTTGGAACAGGTTTGTGGTGCTTCTGACTTTGACTGCGATGGCCTTTAGGCTAATGTTGCTGCGTGGGGTCTCTTGCTGCACGTCTGTTGCAGCAAACCCATACCAATTCCAAACAACATTTTGTGCGATTATATTTCTTTCTTGGGGAAAAAACTTTTTGTCTGTTTGTCTGTCTGTTAGGAGGATAACTCAAAAACTTACCGATGGATTTTGATTAAATTTTCAGGAAAGGTCAGAAATGACCCAAGGAACAATCGATTAGATTTTAGGGTGATCCAGATTACCATCTTGAGCCAGGAATTTCTTTAAGGATACGGACTTAGTACTTTCTACAATATGTCCACTTGGTGGAGGTCTGAGCTCTGAGTGCTTTTCTAGTTACAGTAATATATATAGTAACTGTTACAGTATTTACTCAGTAGCAGTAATTGTACTTGAATAACTTTTTAAGTGATGTAATACATTTTTGAATATTGTAATACTATAAAGAGGTAGTACATTTGCTTGAGTTATCACACATTAAAACTTCATACTGACACATGTCTAATGTGAACATTGGAAATTATTATAAAAGCCATTTCATGCCTAACTCACAGATGTCTGGTTGGTGAACGCACTGAAACTGCACTCAACAATTCAGTTGAACTTCACACCTGCATTCATAAAAATGTCATAATAAAAGCTCTTCCTTCTGTCTGCTGGCAGTGGAACGAACACAGACTTTTTAAAGAAGCTTGCTTAAAGGGGTCTGAACGTCTGTGTGAAAAGCACACGGAGGGAAATCATGTACCCAGTCACTTCCATCCACTGTCTGTAGAAAGATGCTGATTTAATGAGTGTGTGTACGCCATTATCATAGACAGCAAAATTCACTGCAATGTACACAGTTTGAATTGTAAGTAGCTCATGAAATGCTCTTTTTTTAAACAAATAGCTTGACTGATAAATCAGAAAAGTAGACCTACATTTCTGTTTTACAGAACTTGTTGCATTTTGTGGTGATTAGATATTTTAAGTTAATTTAAGAGATAAAATGAAGCTCCAGTTAGCTGTAACGAGGAATAAGTTCTGACTGGCACTGAGCCCCAGAGATAAATTACTAAGAACATTTTTGTTTTGGATGTTTGTTATCAGTAGTGTTTTCATACAAGAAAATCTCCCACATGTTGCACAAGTACAAGTTATCAGACAGAGAGAATGACAGGAGGTGCTGTGTTGTGTAGTTGTATGTGTGTATACAAGTTAACTCCCAGAGAGTTGAACTACTCTGTGTGTATAACAAGTGTCTGTCTGCCACAACACAAACACACTAGAAGTATTAAAGAAATTCTTATCAGAAAATGTCTGCTGTGAAGCAAAGCAGCTGCTTTTACGCACGCACACGAGAACACTTCTCGTTTCATAGATTTGCTGTTAGTAATGATGAAGAAACCTAATTTAAAAACATGACTGATGCTGACAGCAGCTGATGCTGAGCATCAGAAGAGTAAATAGTTTTTACTATCCGCACTTATCTTTGTTGACTGGACTTTACTCACTAACTGATCTGCAGTATGCGGCTCATTTCTTTTTTTTCTAAGTGACTTGTGAAACTTTAAAAGAAAAAAAAATATTTTAAAATCATTAATTATATCAGAATATTTGGACTTCTTTACCTCCTTCGATCATTGCAGTTTGGTGGTTTAAAAGAGGAAAGATTTCACCAACATTATCTCCATGGAAGGTGTTTGCAGCTGGTTTGTGGTGCCACATCAACAACCTGCAGCTTAAACTAAGAAAACTGAAAATTGAAGTGGGCTGAAAAACCCACTGAGGGACTGGAATGGTCCCAAACCTGAAGACAGTATACACGTTTTGACTTTACTTACAGATTTTACTTATTTAGAAACACATTGACTTTTTGAATATTTTATTTAACCTTTATTTAGTTACTTTAGCTTTCTAGTTTTATTTTTAAAGACATCTTCTCCACATTCTGACCCAACGATCCAGCTGCTGCCAGTAGAATCTGGACTCATCGTGGAACATAACGTTCCTCCACATGTTCTGGTTCTAGTGCACATGTTACTGATACCAGGCCTGAAGGTGAGGGACAGTCATGTCTGTGACCACCTTATTATAGAACCTGGTTTTCAGTGAGATGGTTCTGTGGTTCACTCCATTTGACCCTGCAGCTTGGTATGTGGACCCCAAGCTTTAAGGTGCCTTGCAGCTCTAGTCCAGTACATCATTCACTCAACATGAAACGACAGGGGTGCACATAAGTGGTCCGCAGGTCCGCACACACTGTCAAAATATAAAATGCGCACCAGATGAAAAGTTGCAACACGCGTTTGCGTATTTAACATTGGTTTGGCTGAGCTGCGTGAATTTTTAGGTTAATCAGAGGCGGTTCATTGTCAAATAAATGAAGAATCCCGTTGACTTCTTTTGTTTGACTGATATGTTTCTCAGCCAGAGCGCCGAAGTTCCAGCTGATCAGCTGATGCTGCGTCTCTCTCTGTCTCTGTGTATCAGTTTGTCAGTGTGACGGATTTTCAGTCAGTCAGATCAGTGCAGCTGACTGCAGGATTCTGCATCGCGTCAAAACTGAAAAAATTCACTGAATAAGACAAATAGACCATCGTGGCACAGACGTGTAGAACTACCTTTTTGTGCTATAAAATACAGAAAACCACCTGTTTTAATCAACAGTATCAGCGTATTTGTCTGTGATCCGCGCCATTTTGAATGCGTGCAAAGCACTATGGGATATGCAGTCAATGCCCCATAACTGTCCAGTGTATCTTTTTATCTGACTGCATCACATTACAAACATCCTCATCATTTCAAAACAAAAAACAGTTACAGTAAATGACAGAAGCTCCAACAGCTGACTAATAAATTTCAACACCAAACTGTTAAATGTAGATTAAAGTGAACAATCAAACCTGTAAACAATCCAACCTGAACTCTGAAGGTTTTTTTTACCAGTATTTTTATATTTTACTGGTTTCTCTTGATTTTTTCAACAATTAAAGGATTTTTATTGAAACAAATATAGAGCCAGGTAAAGTAAACAGACTGAATTTGAAGCTTGATGAAACCAAAAACAAAGCAGAGGAGCTCGGAAGAGACACAGCGAGACACATTTAAAAATGTGAGGACCAAGCAACAACCCTAGGTTCTCTTCTGAGAACCAGGACAAAAATATTATGTGCACCCCTGTGAAACAACAACCAAACAAGGTAAAGCATCAAGAACAGCCCCTATACTGAAACCAGTAAGGTGAGGTGGAATCAGATCAGATCTTATCTGACATGCTTCTCAGACAGAGACCTGTATAACATACAAAAGCAGGTCACTCCACATTTACAAAACAGCTCAATCAAATACTGATATACTACACCAATATTAATCTTTTCTAACATTTATTTTCTAAAAAAGAAAAGTAAAACAAGTAGCTTTGGCTGCATTTTCCTGTGAGTAGGCGGGACTTTCAGCTCCACGTATCTAATGTGCAGATTCTAGCCCCAAATTACAACATGGCAGCACCTGTTAACAGGATGTTAAGGCTTCACTCATCTGCAGTGGAAGACGACGAGCCATCAGTCATGATCACAGAACATGATCTAACTGAAAGAAGAACATGTTGAAGAAACATACTGTATGTTCCTGATGAGCAGAGAGACTCGTGTGAACGGAGAAGCTGCCAGCTTGCAGAGAGACCACACACAGGGGCCTTAGTTCAGTTAGGAACCTTAAGGCCAAAAACCAAAGTAGCAGTAAATAATGTCTTAAAAACTCCCAAAACAACTAACACTGCCTGTTTGGTACAGCTAACAGGAACTGGCCTGTCACAGCAGACTGAATTAATTAGGCAGTCTACAGTTTCCACACAGTCTGGGTAATAGTTCTGTTCTGGTTTTAATCTGTGGCCTGAACCAGACCAGAGCACAGCAGTTTCATTTATTTTAGAACAAATACTACACATAAAATAATCATTTGAGCTGCAGCATTTTTATTATACTTCACTGAAACGTTCTAATTAATTTGAACAAATAAATTCCATAGATGTCTGTTAAAGAAATGAAAGTGAAAGTCATGCTGATCGTCAGTCAGAAAGATGGACGCTGGAGGATTTGCTTACAAAACACGGATGAGTTTGATTGCACCTGAAATAATTTATTTTTAATAAAAAATACATGTGAAACTCTTCTGACAGTCACATTAAGTCCTCTTGCTTTATTTTTACCTGCAGACATTATTCTCTCTGGGTGAGTGCGATCAGGGGATTTGAAGGTGTTCCAACAGTAATGAGTGGTTGTCAAGTTTTCAACAACAACAAAAAAGAGAAATGAAATAAAAATAAAAAAAACGTCAGATCAGCACCAGTTTTACAGCAACTCAGAAAGTTGGACTAAATGCCACAGAACACTGACCTGGTTGTTGATGGACTGTGAGCTTGGAGGTGGAGTCAGCGGCTTGTTGACCCGTCCTCTGGGGTTAAAAGCAATGGCTTGAGAATGTTCACTCTGAGGCCAGAAACTCTCTGAGAACACGCCCTGCTCATCATAGAAATCCTAAAATCAAAACAAAACAGTAAGAACATGCTGGTGGTGTTTAACTTCATCTGTAAACCTGCAGGTTCCTGAGAAGCTCTTCCTCTGGTTTTAGGTCTCAGGTCCAGTTCCACCCGTCATGTATGTATAGTTCTGTAAACCTACATATAGTATGTTGCATAATATTTGGAGTTTAACTGACAGATGGATGACACCACCGTTGTTTGTATGTCATGACATCAATAATTAAAACTGAATTTGGTTTTATGGACTTTATAAAACATACATATGATGGAAAACCATAGTAGAAGTCCAGAACTGGTTCTGGTGAAAACACTTCAGGTTTTGGTTGTAATTTACATGTATGTAACGTCAGGATCAGTTAGTCTTTGTCTAGTTTCTGACTATATGACATGCAGTTATTCCATCCATATTTGGGCTGGGATGTAACGAGGTACACTAGGATATCAACAATCCTCTAATTACAAACTTCACTGTGTAACGTGTTTATTGTAAAGTCTAATAAAACTACTGAAAAGTGTTGAAAATGACTGAACACTTCTAATCTAAACATTATAATCCAAACCTTTACTTTAATAACCTTTAATACTGGTATTTCTATCCAAACGTCAGTTGATTTTGTGCTATTATGAAGGTACTGTAATGCAGTGCTTACTGTGTTTAATTTTTAATCTAAGAAAATTTGCAAAAAAAAAAAAAGAACAATCAAAGGCACTTAATTGTCTCATGTGCTGACAGTAATATCATATACTGGGAGTATAATTTGAGAAACTTTGAATATTATCCACAATGAAACCACCTGACCGTGATCCATAGCTAAAATTCTTTATCTAAGATGGGTTACACTGATCAGCTGATGCAGAGGCCGCGCTTCATGATACTGTCTGTGGTACAAATACAATCTGTATTTTTCTTCTTTTTGTGTTCAGTTTGTTTGTTACTAGATATGTCGCTAAATCTCATGATCTAAGTTATCATTTCATGTGCAACATCTGTCATCTTGATAACGGTTGTCCAGACCAGGTTTTAGTCTGCTGACTGAAAGAAATACCTGGAAAGTAACAGCACAAAACACTGAATTATTCAAAGAGGCATCGCTCACTTACTATTAAAGAATTTGGTTTCAGGACTGCAAGGAGAGTCTGTACCTTGTGATAAAAGCAACTACTAAATCGTTTTATAAAAATAAGAAAAACTAGCCAAGGATGGAGGATTTGATTATTCAAGAAACCTTGGATTAATTTATTATCACCTGCGGTGCTTCATCATCATTTATTCATGTTTTTTCCTTCTAAACTAGGTAGATTATAAATACTGTTCATAATTTAGAGAAATTATTAAAATCTCATCTCTAGATGATCTTAGGATTGAAAAAGTCGGGTAATAGTTAGTTCAGTTCCTATTTAAAAACAAAATGATGAGATCAAACGAACCCTGTGAAAAAGGGAGTTCCACCAGGTCCAGTTTTAGGACCACAGCTTTTTGTTTTTACATTAATGACTTACCTGACAGCTGTCAGGGTGTTAAATACCAACGTCTGCAGACGATGATGTATATGTAACAGCAAAGCCTCCACAACAGGCTACAGAGTTACTGAACCTGATCATATGGGAAGTAACTCTGTGGTTTAGGGATGACGTTATCACTCTGAACCACAACAAACCGTCTTAAAAGGTGCACTGTGTAAAAATTAGACCTCGTCGTCAAATCAGAGTCTTGCAGTTAATGTAAAAAAAAAAAAAAAAAAAAAAGGTCAGCTCTCAGCCACTCACCCCCTTCACTCCCTGGTTTTTCTGTTGGGTTGCCAGTTCTGATGTTGATCCTCGTTTAGTTTCTCTTGTATTTGTTCCATTTTTGGGAATGTCCGAAGGTCTATTAGTTCAGCGTTGAGTTTTCCTAAGTGTGTAAATGCCCCATCAAGTGCAGCTCGGCTGCTCAGTCGGAAGGATGTGGTGGTTTCGTACTTTTTGCTTCAGCTTGTTGTGGAATTACAGCTGCTTGTGTTGAAGACTTGGCAGCCTTGCAGACTCACATGTGATTCGTTATGGAACCAGGAAGTCTGGACGTGTAAATAAGGATTCTGCTCCGTGCCAGCTATTTTAAAATGACCGAAACTAGTGACCATCCAGTCGGCTGAGATCAAGATCTTAGACTGTTGTGTGAGTATTTACCTGTAGAATTCTTACATATTGTACCTTTAATGTCTATTACAAGCTGAAGTTAGGTTTGTAATAACTTCACTGTTTTTACTGACCAGAAAGGAATCCAAAAAGTAAATATCTTTTAATATCTGGGTTTTGATTCTCATCTTAAATTTGAAGCTCATTTGAAACCTCCAGAAATCACAGATGAATCTAAAGCGTCATGAACATCAAGTGTTTTGGTTTATACAGTCAAGTCAAACTCTGCTGAGAATCAGAACATCTTCCACTGGAACAGAGTACTGCCATAATTATAACTAAGAAATACATTTTCTACCAAAAAAACAATGAGGATATTATAAAACTGACTTTTAAATGTGGTTTGGTCCATATGTAACGTGACTACTGAAGTACAAGGAGATATAACAAGCAGAGCAGTTAATGGAGACTGTAAACCAGTGAAATACAAAACGTCAATTAAACAATCTGATTTTCATTTTGAGGTCTCCAGATCCAGAACGGTTTGTCAACAACAATAAGCCTGTTAACTGATCTGGGAGTTCCTAAATCTCAGAGAGACCATCAGAGGGAAACTAATCCAGCACAGCTGTACACCAACCAGTACAGGGACAACACTTTATCCACTTACATGTACTCTTTTTTTATCTCCTCTCCTTATTTGTATCTTGAGTATTTCATGTCAAGTTTTATTGTTATTTTCATTTCAAAGCCAACAGAGGATGAGCTGATTGCATTATTCTAATAAGTTACATTGTTTTTGTGATGTCTTTGTTCAAATAAATCTAAACTAAATTCAGTTTAAATCGTGACTTAATCATCAATGTTCTAAAAAAAATCCTTGACAGGTAAAGCAGAATCCTTTTGCCTGTGTAGCAGATGTTCCCTGTGTAGTCTGCAGCGTGCATCAGGCTGCCGCATAAATCTGCTCCACCGTGTTTCCTGGTCTGTTCACTTCAGGACTTGTGACAGAAATGCTGATTAAAACCAAATGCAAGCAGATCGTTGGAAAAAAAAATTCTGATATATTTTTAAAATCAAAGCTCAACATTTAAAATGCTTCAACTGGTGTCTCTTTCTGTTTAATGGTTGATAAATTATTACATTTTTCAATAAAAGTGGGCTTTACGTTTTCAAAAAGGTTTCACATTCTATAAATCCTTTTGTTTTGTAACATTCCTTTATGTTGCTTCTAGCAACTGCATTTCACCTCTGAATTAACATACCTGCCCAAAGCTGGCCATGGAATCCTGGGCACCCTCCTGTTCCTGATCTCGTCTCCCATCCTCCAAAGAATAGACAGTCCCATCTGCATCCTGTACCCCTTCATCTTTCACCACCACTCCCTCTCCTCCAAGCACCTGAACAGAGGAAAGTCCACGTCAATTTCAAGTGGTAAAAAAAAATCCATTTTGCAACTGTAGCTTAAAGGCAACAAAAGTCTGTAAGAACACTGCATTGACCCAGCTGCAACATCTTCAAGCAGGTTCTAATAAAAGGAATGACCTACAGTTAATATGCAGAAGTCCATAGATTATCAACAAGGATAGGACTGCTGAAGATGAGACGACAGACTCAATTTTGCAAAGTGCAGAAACATCTCAGCGATATACGCCAATGCAGTGTGAGAAGAGGGAAAAGCATATAAAGACAGAAATGGAAAATGTTGCAGCTCTGCATGCCTGAAAGCTGTAACCATAGCAACCCTTCCCCTTATCCCCCTACCTGAAGTCTTAGCGGCTGTCTCTGCTTGCGGCTGTGGCTCGCCCCCCTGTCTCTGTCTCCATCTCTTCCTCGCTCTCTCCCATCTAAGTCTTCCTCCTCGCTGTACCTGTCTATCCCTACGAGGTCGTCAGAGAGGTCAGTTGCGTTGCTGCGGAGGCTGTCCCTGCCGACGCTGTCCACACTGCCCACACCGGAGCTACAGCCTGCAGAGAGGTTTCCTGTGCTACTAGTACTGGCTCCATTGGCTGTCTGTGCCAACAGGTCTCTGAGCTTGTACCTTACATCCTGAGTACAGCTGGAGCTCTGCTTCATGAGCATAGTACCAGGCCCTGCTCCCATCCCATCGCTCACACACATGGAGCTCGGCCCCATGTCGCCCAGCGCCATCAGGCTTACAGTGCTACTTTGATCCATGGGACCCGGGCCACTCTCACTGACACTAACACTGGCACCCCCTAATCCCCCACCCATATTACTACCCCCACATTCAGCCATGAAATTAGAGAAGTTTGCGTAACCTCCACCCCCCACTGCACCACTAACAGAACAGCTTCCACTGCTGCCACTCTCTCTCCCTTTGCCCATAGCACGTTCTTCTTGTTTTGGGAGAACCCCTCCAAGCATCCCCCCGCCTGCCCCGGCCCCTGCAGCTGCTGCAGCTGCTGCAGCAGCAGCTGCACTCGCTGCCTCTGCTGCTGCCTTCCTCTGTGAGATGATCTGGGTACACTCATCAATGACTGTCTTGATCTGTAGGATGCTGGCAGCTGTGAGGATGCAGAGGGCCTGGGATTGCAGCACCACCAGTGAGCCACTGTACATGAAATCCACAAGCTGCTTCACAGTTTCAGCAGGCACCAGCGGCGGCACAGATATTTCAGAGTGACCCAGCAGCAGCTTGTCCTGGAAGAAGGGGCTGCCAGCTGCCAGGACGCAGGCATGGGCACGCAGAGAGGCATCGTGTATCCGCACGGTCACGTCACAGAAGAGGCCCTCACGTCGCTGGGTGCGCAGGGCTTCCAGCACTGACTGGCTGGAATTGTGCAGATGGATGTAGTGCACGGTTTCTGTACCGGACACCATGGCAGGAGGGGGTGAATCACTGGGGATGGGGTGGGAGTGGGGATGGGGGAGGGGGGCTAGGTGCCTGGGGTTTTGCGTCAGCTTGAGGTGTAAGGAGGACAGAGAGGGAAATAGATATTGTGCATGGGCCACAGAGGGGCAGAGGAGCTCAAACAGTCATGAGTTTGATGGAAGCTTTCAAACAACTTCTCTGCTGTGGGAGAAACGTCTGAGGAGTCAGCTCTGTTAGTCTGGGAGGGAGGGGGTTCAATGTCAGACGTCTGCTCCCTCCAGCTTCACTGCATCAGTGAAAACTACTGAAATACAAGCACATTTGACAAAAACTTAAATTAAATACTTGTATTACAGATTTTATTAATGCAAATTGACAAAAAAAATACCCCCAAACAATGATCAATAAGAAGGGAAACAAAATCACTAAAAACAAGCCTGTAGTGAAGCTGTCAGATACGTCACATGCCTAGTTCCTAATTTATGAGCATGAGCTGTCTGTTTGTGGAGCGTTTACAACCCAACATCTTTGTTTTAGAGACTTGGTCTCAAAATGCCCCTTATGAGACATGACATCATGTCTGACAGTGTTTACAGCAACAGTAAGTTCTTGTTGTAGAGTGAAAACTTCACATGAATAGATTTCTCTCCAGAATCCAGTTGGACTGATTGAATCACTGAGTTACTTCATTTTTACACCAGCGTTTGCAAACATAACAATACGTGGCAGAGGTTAACACCCAAACAATGACGGGTTAATGATCAAATGAGTCGCGTGCATCATCTGGAACACCTGTTTCAGACAAATGACAGCACGTGCTGCGCGCGAGTGCAGCGGCTCCTCGGGTCAGTATGTTATTTCACACAGGACGTGGCCGGTACCGCAAACCAAACTAGTTTTACTGCTAGTCGTGAAAAGCAGGGCACGATAGTGACGTTAATAAATAAGCAGATTTCGCTGGTGAATCGTGTGAATGTTACACGGTTAACATGTATGAACATTAACACGCGACGTTTGCGCAATGAGCAGAGGTTAACAGTAAAATGCTAATGCTAGCTAGCGTTAGCTGTTGACATTAGCCTCTTTAAATTTACAAGAATTTTTACAGGAAATACGCCAAATTATTACATGCAAACTAGGATTCGCTGCTGACTGAAACACAAAATGGAGAGTTCTGCTAAGAGTGACGACTGGCAAAGCAACAGTAAACGATGTCGCGCTTGAACGAGATGCTAACCGAGCTACATCAGTAGCTACCGCAAATTACAAGACTACTAGTAAAATTAGCATGAGAGCAGCTCACGCGCTGCAGTCAATGTTGCGTGTATGAACACTGGTCTCATGTTCAACATGCCTCACATGTCATTACATGTATTTTAATCGCGACTACTTACCAGTGAAATATGCAGTGACAGTTCAGTTAGTTAGAAACAGATGGATGCAGCAGGAAGCGCATGTTAAACACGCGCACACACGCACGCAGACGTCCACAGAGCCACGGAAAGCCGTGTGGCTTTTTCTTCCTAATAACTGAACCAACACCGACAGTTTGTTTTCTTCAGATTTTGGTGCTGACGTGGGTGAACAATTTTCCACGAGCCCGCAGACAGGAGTGCGTGCACACTCTGGCACCCGCACACCCCACAGAGTCACGCGCACACATTAGCAACTCGCTCGAACCTCGTTATGCATAGATGCGTTTCTTTACCCGGTTCTGGTTCTGATTGTTTCACATCGGGTGAAATAAGACAGGCAGAAAGTAAAAAACTTATTTTGAAATGCTTCAAATATGTTTGTAGTAAACTGCAGGTTTGTTTTTCCGTGTTGATATTTTCCAACATTTTTAAACAGACCCTTTTCACAGTGACACACTCTGTTAGGCTTGTCAGTTCAAATTAGAGCCTAATTCAATAGTATGGAATACTTTTCATTAAAAACTTGTGAAAAATGCATACAACATTAAAATACTTGTAACTTTACTAAAAAAAATCAACACAAACTAATACTTTCACAAACATTTTGTGTATTTTTAGTGTTTCAGCTTTTCAAGTTTCCAGTCCAGTATTTCAGATTTAAAATTTCTGCTTAAAGGTTTAAAAATGAGAGAGAGAGAATATTTAATCCACAACAGAAGATAATTTAATCAACTATAATTTAATGAGCTAATCACAAATCTGCATGTAAAAAATAAAAGGTAATTCAGATTTCTTTAGTAAGGCATGCAGTCTCCACAGAGTTGTGGACATTAAAAGCTACAGGTCACCACACGATGACACTCAAACACATGTACACACAAAAGCGCTTGTATCCACTTGGTTCTTAGGACCCAATAAACATTTATTCTTTGCACACACAATGAATAAAATTGGGATTGATCACAACACCAAAAGTATATTCAATCACAAATACTTATAAGATACGCTAACTCTTCCTTTTTCTACCTTGTCCACTCATGAGGAATAAATGTGATGGTGCTGCAGGAGGACATCAGCGACACAGTTACACAAACAGGTTAGTAGCTCAGCTAAACATGTGACACATTTTAACAGCCGTGACCCTTTCATGTGACCCTACTGGAACGAGCTCAGTTTGAGCTGGTTTTCTTAAAAACAAGTTTCATCCTTCAGTTAGAACGAGCTCCTTCATTTGGTTTTACGTTGAAATGCTGTCGTATAAAAAGTGCAGACGTTAACCTGTGTATGGTGCAAAATCCTTTTAACTTCAGCCGTTCAAAGCAGCTTCAGCTATATAAACAGTTAAATATTTGCCTCCATATAAAAATAAAATCAGCAATACACAAATATTGCACACCTAATAAGTTTAGATTAATCAGATTATTGACAAGCTAATAAGGAAAATGTACAAACAGGGAAATAATAAATCCTCTGGCAGTATAAATAAATATCTGAATCTTTAGTTTCTACTCTTTATGCAATGCAGCATGTCTCTCTGGCTGTGGGTGGGGCCGAGCTGGCGTCACGGCTGCCAAGGGGAGTTGGATTTGGGGTTGAGGTGGTGAAAGTCGTGGTGGAGCAGCAGGTAGTTCTTGTGGACAAACAGGACAGATCTTTTCAGTGTTGTTGGGCTTCCAGCTCCCTCTGACGGCAGCCCACAGCCGTGATGAGCGCCGCTCCTTTACCGCTGCCGTCCTCAGACAGCAGGAAGCTAACGTCACATTTAGGAGCAAGTTCTTTCACTGTCTGATGGAAGATCCGGGAAAAGCTGAGGGAAGAGAGCAACAAGAGACTGTTCACAAAATACCTTTCATTTCAGAGATCTAACAAAGACACACTGTCTACAACAAGCACATGGCTGTGATTAATATTTTACAACATGTTACAGGATTATATTCCTGGGAAATGTGTTTGTCCCGGTTTTCAATGAGGACTTCCTTAGAATAAAGATCAGGGGCCGTATTCACAAAGAATCTTAGGGCTAAAAGTAGGTCCTAATTGGCAAATTTAGGAGTAACTCCTAAAAAATGTGGGCGTGTCCCTCCTAAATTTAGGACTCCTAGTTTCTTAAGATAAAAGTAATTCACAACCACTTTTAGGCCTAAAAGTAGCTCCTAAGTCTGGGAGTCCTTAAAAGAAGTCAAGAGGACTCCAAACTCCCTGAGACTTATTCACAAAGACTCCTTAAATAGCTGCAGCCAGACGCAATGTGTTGGACACTCTGGATGATTCTGAATCGACCAAACGATACCGACTAAATCGTGAAGGTATTGAACTTTTTGTAGATTTGGTGCGGGATGCAATCACGTCTCCAACTAAACGTAACAACCCGATCAGTCCAGAAATTAAATGTTTAGCGACTCTAAGATGTTTTGCCACAGAAGAAGAAAACGTGCACGTCTTCCAATTTATGCAACATATGTAGGGATACCTATATGACGAATATTATCTACCTGTTTGCTGCAGCATCCTTTTTATAAGCGGCGATCTCGAGCCGACACTGGGACTGTAGAGAATACCATCTCTTCTCACAGTCTTCTGCCGTTCGAGACACCGCTGGATAAGATGCATTTATGTTTCTGCTAAGTTCCACCCATGCCTCCCTTTTCTTCTTATTCGTAATCCCGGCTCCGAATCGCCGAACCGTCCTCCTCTCCAGTACCAACTGTGCCAGAAGTAATAATTGGTCCTGCGACCAGTTAGGTTTCCTTGTTCTTTTCTCGCCACTCATTTTCAGTTCACGAGGTGCTTTTCACGGTAGTGGGGGGGGGTTGGGGTTAGCCTACTGCAATCACTCCCTTAATATGATCCATCCATCCATCCATCCATCCATCCATCCATCCATCCATCCATCCATCCATCCATCCATCCATCCATCCATCCATCCATCCATCCATCCATCCATCCATCCATCCATCCATCCATCCATCCCACTTTCATCCAGTTCAGGGTCGTGTGGAGGGGGGGCTGGAGCGTATCCCAGCTATCAGCAGGTGTTAGACAGGGTACACCCTGGATAGGACGCCAGTCTGTCGCATAATATGATGCATTTCACGTTTATTCATTTTTAAACTTCACCCTCTCTGTAAGTAGGTTATTGTGTTTAAGTTGTATGAAGTGTCAGTCTTGTGGCCGACACAAAGATGTCATCATGCATTATTTCTGCTACTTGCGCTGTTCATAATTACGCTTTTATCGACATTGAAGTTTTCCATTTCCTGGTTTCACACGTGTCATTCAACAACCAATCACACTGCTGTCCGTCTATTTACTCATGCATAGGAAATGACGTTTTCCATAGCAACGGGACGTCACTCTTAGATTACTTTTAGGGATTTGTCCTACGTAAAAGTAGCTCTTAGTGCGATTGTGAATAGGTTTTAGACGACAACTCGTACGTAAGACCTTTTAGCACGAGTTAGGAGTAACACCTAGCGGTAAGATAAGAGTCTTTGTGAATACGGCCCCTGCTTTATAAGTTTTGGTAATAATTATTCGTAATATTAATACTATATAATTATTCCTAAGTGTGTAGTATCATAACTACATCTCTGATGTTTGTAAAAACCCAAACCATCTGAAAATCTGTGTAAATTTGAGCAAGTTATAGTTATTTAAAAAGTTTGCAGCATAAACACTNTGGGCGTGTCCCTCCTAAATTTAGGACTCCTAGTTTCTTAAGATAAAAGTAATTCACAACCACTTTTAGGCCTAAAAGTAGCTCCTAAGTCTGGGAGTCCTTAAAAGAAGTCAAGAGGACTCCAAACTCCCTGAGACTTATTCACAAAGACTCCTTAAATAGCTGCAGCCAGACGCAATGTGTTGGACACTCTGGATGATTCTGAATCGACCAAACGATACCGACTAAATCGTGAAGGTATTGAACTTTTTGTAGATTTGGTGCGGGATGCAATCACGTCTCCAACTAAACGTAACAACCCGATCAGTCCAGAAATTAAATGTTTAGCGACTCTAAGATGTTTTGCCACAGAAGAAGAAAACGTGCACGTCTTCCAATTTATGCAACATATGTAGGGATACCTATATGACGAATATTATCTACCTGTTTGCTGCAGCATCCTTTTTATAAGCGGCGATCTCGAGCCGACACTGGGACTGTAGAGAATACCATCTCTTCTCACAGTCTTCTGCCGTTCGAGACACCGCTGGATAAGATGCATTTATGTTTCTGCTAAGTTCCACCCATGCCTCCCTTTTCTTCTTATTCGTAATCCCGGCTCCGAATCGCCGAACCGTCCTCCTCTCCAGTACCAACTGTGCCAGAAGTAATAATTGGTCCTGCGACCAGTTAGGTTTCCTTGTTCTTTTCTCGCCACTCATTTTCAGTTCACGAGGTGCTTTTCACGGTAGTGGGGGGGGTTGGGGTTAGCCTACTGCAATCACTCCCTTAATATGATCCATCCATCCATCCATCCATCCATCCATCCATCCATCCATCCATCCATCCATCCATCCATCCATCCATCCATCCATCCATCCATCCATCCATCCATCTATACCACTTTCATCCAGTTCAGGGTCGTGTGGAGGGGGGGCTGGAGCGTATCCCAGCTATCAGCCCCCCCTCCACACGACCCTGAACTGGATGAAAGTGGTATAGATGGATGGATGGATGGATGGATGGATGGATGGATGGATGGATGGATGGATGGATGGATGGATGGATGGAGGGGGGGCTGGAGCGTATCCCAGCTATCAGCAGGCGTTAGACAGGGTACACCCTGGATAGGACGCCAGTCTGTCGCATAATATGATGCATTTCACGTTTATTCATTTTTAAACTTCACCCTCTCTGTAAGTAGGTTATTGTGTTTAAGTTGTATGAAGTGTCAGTCTTGTGGCCGACACAAAGATGTCATCATGCATTATTTCTGCTACTTGCGCTGTTCATAATTACGCTTTTATCGACATTGAAGTTTTCCATTTCCTGGTTTCACACGTGTCATTCAACAACCAATCACACTGCTGTCCGTCTATTTACTCATGCATAGGAAATGACGTTTTCCATAGCAACGGGACGTCACTCTTAGATTACTTTTAGGGATTTGTCCTACGTAAAAGTAGCTCTTAGTGCGATTGTGAATAGGTTTTAGACGACAACTCGTACGTAAGACCTTTTAGCACGAGTTAAGAGTAACACCTAGCGGTAAGATAAGAGTCTTTGTGAATACGGCCCCTGGTCTTTAGAAGCTCTTTGACACCAGCTTCACCTCCAGGAATTTCTTTGTAGGGTCATTCAAACTGTCAGGTAAGATAAAAGTATTGTGTCATTTGCAGATTGTTTTAAATCAACCTTATTTAGGATTTTTTAAAAGTTTCTTTTGACTTTCAGTGTTTGTTCTAAAGTACAAACATGAACAATATCTAATTTACTTTAATATAAAAAAGAGCTTTGAACTAGTGACAGTGATTCTACATCATATCATGTGTTTTCTTGTCAGCTGAAGTAACAGTTTACTCTCAGTTATCGTTCTAACCTTGTGATTCTCAACCTGATCATGTACAAAGTGTTTGAACAAATCTCTTTTCCTTTAAGCTCGTCTCTTGGTACCGTCCTGTTCAGGATCTTACTGTGGGTGCAGCTTGTAGAGCGTGCCATCCACGCCCACGGTAATGTCCAAGTGGTCCAGTCCTCTGTTCTCACGGATCTTGTCGACGACGGCAGCCATGCCGGCTCCGCAGATCTGAGCGGCGCGGCGGGACACCGTGCCGCACACCTCCTTGACGATAATACTGTCATCACAGGTGCTGTCGAGTCCCAGCTGCTGTAAGATGGCTCTGACCTGCAGCAGGGCCAGACGGTCACTGCAAAGCAAGAGGAGGTGGGGTGAGACTGAGTCAGACCAGAGTCACTGGATACCTCTCAGCTGTTCCTATCGGCTGAGGTAACTCTAAACCACAGCATCTCCTCATTCTCTGGTGTTTCACTGGATGCTCTAAATCTTCTGTACCAGAACTTTAGTCGCTGATGTCACGCAGACACGTTCCTCTGCAGTAAAGTGGATCACAGTTTTTATTCATCCAGTCAGGTGGCATGTTTTAATCAGTAAATAAAATCAGTCTGTTTGATAATCACAAAGAAATCCTCTTTTTGATGTTTAAATGTTAACTATTTTTCCAATTTAAAGTATGAAGAAATATTTTTTTTATTTAATTCGATCTTATAAACCCCAGAGAGTCGACTGCACGTTCAGTTTCATTGTTCCTTGTCACAATGACGATAAAGATTTATCTTAACTGTAACTTTGTAATATCTGAGTGCATTTTCTGTTCTATTCTCTCTCTCTCTCTCTCTCTCTCTCTCTCTCTCTCTCTTGCTCTCTCTCTCGTTTTACCCTTTGAACTCTGCTAGTGTGATACAGACTGTAGTCCAACACCATGTGCTGTTCATCCCTGAGTGTTCTAAAATGCTGATTTATTTATACCTAATATACGTATGTCCACTGTCTATTTTTAAAACTTGTTTAAAGACCCATTTTTACTTGTTGGCTTTTAATGCAACTGTTACTTGATTTTATTTATTTTAACCAGCATCAATTTTATCAGTTTTATGACTTTGTTTTATTGTTTTCATTGAATTATGATTCTCTCTTGTGTCAATTTTGTGATTTTATTGGATGTTTTATTTCACAGCGCTTTATAAATAAAGGTGATTGATTGATTGATTGATTGATTGATTGATTGATTGATTGATTGATTGATTGATTGATTGATTGATTGGTTGATGTTCAAGATTACTGAATATACAGTATATTCTGATAATATTACATGTTTATGGATTGTTTATGTTTTTAACAACAACATGTTGGTGGTTTGACATTCTGTTGAAAAAACCTCAGTGTGACGGTGAAATGACTCGCTCACCTCTCTATTTGTGACAGGAACTTTGTCTCAAAGATGCCTCTGGTCTTCAGCGTCTCTGAGATTTGTCCCCGGAACAGGAAGCCACGCTTGGTTAGATCAATTAAAATCTGTCGGACAATTTCACCCAGGTACATTCCACTGCACATCTTCTCATATCTGAGGCGGTAAAACAATCGGATAACTTTCAGTCATAAATAAAGAACTGAAGCTTGTTCAACATGATAAAACAGCATCTTCACAATAACTTCATGAATTTAAACAAGAATTTATTTTCTTGTGACCTTTGTTTGCCTTCATTGAGTGAGTTCTCATCCACCGCCTGGTCGTACGTCGTCCTGATGTCATCCAGACAGCCATTATCACCAAATGCCCCCCACTCCATATTGACACACATGCGTCCATCGTTTCCTGGCACGATCTCAATGTTCCTCATCTCTTCCATGTAGCAGGCGTTACTTCCTGTGCCTGTCAGATCACACAGCAACAGTTGGTGATATTATTAATAATGTATTTGATTCAGAACACAATAACTGCACAGTTTGACTTTGTAACCCCCCCCCCAAAAAAAAAAACAATCGTATCTGAGCTTAAATATGTTTCGGAAAACATTTTAAAGAAGTTACTCACCTGCAATCAGTCCAACTTCACATGTGGGTTCTTCATATGCACAAGTCATCATTGTTCCCACTGTGTCATTCACTATGGCAACCACATCCAGTTCAAACTCCTACGGTACAAGAAGAATTAGTCACGTGCAAAAGACAATTAAATTATATACATGTCACAATAAAACCGAGATCTTATGGTTATTTTCATCGCAGGTTGCCAAATGTAAAATGTATTTTTGCATTTCCAGTTGGTTTAATCCAAATACTCTTTCATCGGTTAGTTAACATCATACTTATTGTTGCGTTATTACCAGTGGACTGTGAGTTTCCATGCACTTGTCAGTATTTGGTTTCATTTCTCTGCAAAACTTCCCAGAGCAGCTTGAACTGTGTCCGTTTATAGGCAGTTTTAATCAGTCTGACTGACATGTTGACTTTGTAAAAAAATCTGTGTGTGTGTAAATGAGTAAATGACAAACTGTAGTGGGAAGCACGTGGGAGTCGTCTGCTGTACAAGTACACGCCATTTACCATTCATTATCTTTTAAGGTCAACTTCACAACATGCTTTCATCCATTTTCTAAACCCACTTGTTCCTGTTCAGGTTCACTGAGCTGGTGTTGAGTGGTCATGGAGCAAGAGGCGGAGTTACACCTGTACAGGTCGGTCATTCATCTCAAAGCCATATAGATGCAGGTGATATTCATTTTATTATAAAGTCTGTAACAGTGTTTGCTGGTGGTAATCGCTTGTGTCCTGTTGTATGTACAATATTCACACAGTGTTTAAAACCTGCAGTTTGAGTACGTGCACAACACGATTACATGTTTGGAAGCAGCTACAAATGATCATATTTCTCTGGGATCTTAGATCTTAATGTTATATACTTAAATTTAAAGAAATTAGACAACGACACAGAGTTTGAAGTTTTTGACTCAGATGATGTCTGTCACTCTGCCAAAGGCTGCTCAATATGTTTTTAGTTTTGCGGTGCTTTTTAAGGCCAAACTCAAATAGTTGTCTTTGCTAAAGTGTTGAAAACATTTAAGGTACAATGCAGTAAGTACAGTAAATTTCCCAACCAACAGATTTCTGGAGTTGTATTCACTGTTAAATGTGACTGAAGTCAATGTAGATCTCAGATCTCAGTTACAGTCACAAAAATAAAATCCACCAAATCAAATATTTTATTCTACATAATCTATAAGAGTGCCCTTGTTTTCATTGACCCGCTCATGACTCAAGTGAGCTTGACACAAACAGTTGATCAGACATTCTTCTTCTGGTAGAGAGCAGAATTCATGGTTCCATCAATCTCAGCTCCAAACCATTACACTACCTCCACCGTGTTTGACTGTCAGTATGATGTTCTTTTCTGAAATGCAGTGTTAGGAAAGTTACTTTCAAAAAGTAATTAGTTATAGTTACTCACTACCTATTCCAAAAAGTAATTGAGTTAGTAACTGAATTACTCTGTAAAAAAGTAACTAGTTATCTGAGAAAGTAACTGACTGTGTTACTGAAAAAAATGGCAATACGTAAAAGAATTTGGATTTTTTAGATCAGGGGTCTCAAACTCCAGGCCTCGAGGGCCACTATCCTGCATGTTTTAGATGTTTCCCCAGAAACACACCGGATTCAAATGAACAAGTCGTTAATAGGCTTCTGCAGAACTTGTTGAAATACAGAGGATTTGAATCAGGTGTGTTGAAACAGGGAAACATCTAAAACATGCAGGATAGTGGCCCTCGAGGCCTGGAGTTTGACACCCCTGTTTTAGAAGGTTTCACAAGTCAGTGGAAATGAGTAAAAATCACATGTAATTGTAAATAACTTTCTATAATTATTGCAAATAAACTGTCAATCAAAAATTTGTCCCTTCAAAGACAACTTTCCTTCGGACCAATCCAGACTCATCATTTCTGCTGCTTCACCAAATCTGTTAAAAGTTTGCGAGGAGGTACATGTGTCCTTTCTGATCGTTCTGATGAAACATGTGACTCTTCCTTAGCCACTCGTAATCACTTATCTCATAACCCACCCAGCCTCCAGACAACCATGTGTGTTTATGTTCAAGGTATGGTAAAATAAGCATATGCTTCACGCAAATACACCTTTTTTTGTTTTGATTAGTATTTTTTCCTGTTTTTTTTTAATTGTGGTTGTATTTAAACAGTTGAATGCTAATGCTAATAAAATGTTTCTGTGGGTGTGTGTGTGTGGCCGGCGATGCATTATTATTATCACATTATGCAGTTTATTTTACCAAGTAACACGCTGCATTTTACATTCACTAACGATAACGGCATTATAACGCTAGAAATTGTAATTAATTAGATTATTCTGTTACTGAAAATCCAACCACGTTACGTAACACTGTTATTTTAAACTGCGTTATTCCAAACACTGGTTTTATGCCAGATGTAACTAGACGCACCTTCCAAAAAATTCAACTTTTGTCTCATCAGTCTGCAGAATATTTTACCAAAAGTCTTCATCATCATCATCATCCTCATGAAAATGTTTTTTGGTGAATGTGAGATTTGTCATATCAACACAAACTCCTCATTGGGCTGAAAGCTGACTTGTTCAGCAGCTACAGGACCTGATCACCTTGCAGTCACTGAGTCAACCATAGGAACTCTTCTATGTGCCAAATTATTATATAAAGTCTAATGTGAGACCATCTGTCTGACAGCTAAAGCTTAGCTCAAATCTGCTCATGCAACAGTTCGATGATCCAAACTTTGCACTAAATCTACAACAGATTGGCAGAAAATAAAGAAAGAATGACTCCAGATGTTGCAATAGTCCAGTCACATCTCAGACCTCAGTCTGATGAAGATGCTGTGGCAGAGAGCACTTTAAGGAACTGAAGCAACAGATCAGATTATTTCTGCTAACGGTGGTTCTACAAGCTGCTACACTGCAGGGTGGACTCAGCTTTTACATGTTGCTTCCTTTTATCCATCAATAAAAACTGTTGTGTGTTTCTGAACACGTGGTTAGCTTGCACACCTTTTTAGGTTATTATTTCCCTTTAGAATGTCATAGACTAACAAATATTAAATCATTATTGTAAGCAAATAAAAAAACTTCATCAGACGGCTTAAACATTACTTACTCCTGAATAATGAAGCAAAGTTAGGATCAACACATAAAACCAATGCTGATTAGATGAGCTGACAAACAGATGAACCTGGTTACTTCCTAAATGTCACACTAAACACAATGCAGTTCACTCACGCTTCTAAACAGAGTAGATGATACAGTATTCAAGCTTTTCCAGAGAGACGCAACATGCTTTCATAACAATCAGCACACTCTGCTTCAGTCCAGTGCTGCACTGCTTTACCTGTCCAACACGAATTTACTCTCCATTAATACTTACTGGCTCTTCCACCTAAAAGAGTGAAACCAGTTTACGACTGTACAGAACGAACAAGAAGATTAACAAATGTGTGTGGCGGTTTTGGAAAAATAAGGAACACATTTTAAATGTGATGCTCTAAAGATTATGAGTTAAAGAGATGTTTGTCAATAACAAAGTTAAAGGTGGTAGATGGAATATTTTTATAAAAAGCAATATTTTTAACAAAATAATGTCTCCATGGGTTGTTTAGAGGGTTGTAGAATGAAAATACACTATTTAGTTTGAAGTAAAATATTATAAAATATTAATTTTGACAGGCATGACGTTGGCATTTTGTTTACATCTACCAGCCAATAGCTGGCAGAGCAGCGGGCACCATTTTGGGTTGCCTAATACTGTAAATACTTCAGCACAGTGAGGCTGGTACTGTGGAGTCTGCAGGTCAAGCAGCTGGAAGCACCAGAGACATGTGGTGATTATATACCTTATTTACTTGCCATAGGGGGTTTCCCATGTGCCAAGCAAGTTCTGTGTGGAAACGTTTTTCATTAGCAGCTAGCTAACACATAGCTACATGTTGCTGAAGTGGATGAGCGCTTTGGGCCACTTTTTCGACTGGAAGACACACCACGGAGGATTTTATTGCTTTTTTAATTTTATTGGATAAGTGGGGCATGCAGTATAGTATGTGGGGAGGAGAGAGGATCTTAAGAAGGACTGCAGGAAGTTTTGGAGCCGCGTTGCAACTATGAACTCTTTGCCATGGACTGAATCGATGACTGAGCTACAAACAGGTAGGAGCTGCTTTTATCAGAGTTAGTGTGTGATCAGCGAGAGCATGATTAGTGAACTGAACTCATGATATTTTATTCGGGGATCAGAGTGGGTTTGGTGAGGAATATTCGGCCTGAGCATCGGAGCGTGCCCGGGGGGGGGGTTAACGAGCCTGGCGCCCAGATAGCTGAAGGCTTTGAGCTGTGTTATTCTGTTCCAAGTTCCATATCCCACCTTTAAATGTTAGTTTGTGTCACTGCAGCTGAATTAGTAAAACCCTTGTTGTGTTTTTTCTTTACCTCTTTTCTCTTAATCGCTTCTCGAAGAAGCTCGACTACATCTTCACCCTCACAGTCTGTTGCCTTGAAGCCTTTTGTCCAGGTTACCAGGATTCCCTGCAGAACACAGCAATAAATTAAAATTATATAAAAAAAAAAGATATAAACAGGAAAATAACATCAAGGCACAAGTTTGTTTTGATGTTTCTCTGTGATGGTGCTTAAAGGAAGAAAATTCAAGATGGCATCATTTTTCCATGTAAGTGTTTGGTGAATTTAAATCAAAGCTTGGACACGTCTGACTCTGTCTTCATTATGCATATCTGTATTAAATTGGATATGATATAAAGAGTGCCAGAAACAAACCCACTAAAAATGAGATTAAATCCAGTTCTCACTCATGCAGTATTTCATATTTATGATAATTGTTACTTTTTTAATTTATTGTTTAAAATCTTTTTCCATTCAACCAGCTTTTGTTAGAATCAGAAAAGAATAATCTCTAAAAGACGTTCTGAATTCACATCATGAACAGAGTAGTTCAGGCATGTTTAGGAAATAAATAGTATAAAACGTACTGCGTCCAGGCTAGTCTGATGGCAAGGGAAGGAGAAAGTGAAGCCCAGTGGAAGTCGTGCAGTTTTCATTCCCATGTAGTCCAAAAAATCCGAGATGCAGTGCACGATGTGGTCAAAAAGCTGTAAAGAGCAGAAAGAGTTTATAGTAGCTGATTATGTTTTTTCACTTCCTGTTTCCTGTGGTGATGCACGTGCATTTACCTGGAACAAACCAAAGCTTTCAAATAAAAAACAAATATGCTGAAATATATAAATCTACATTTGTAAATACATGTAGTATTGGAGTGAGTCCAAACAGAAAGACTTCAGTTAAAAGGACAAACAAGTACCTCTTCTCCTGTTCCCTGCATAACTTCTATTGGAATGGCGTAGATTTTGTTATGCATCTCCACTGTTCGCCTCTTCCCACTCCGAATTTTAACCAGAAGTACACGGAAGTTTGTTCCTCCAAGGTCCAGGGCAAGAAAATCTCCATTTTCTGAGAAAAGAAGACACTTCTCAGATCATATCCCAACAAAATAAATAATAACAATATGAAGCTAAATACATGAAATGCCCCCAAATAAAAAGTTTTCGTTGATCTTAAGTTTGTTGGTTAAGATCTTGTAAGTTTAAGATTAAGGCACTTCATTGATTTAGTTCTCTTTGGAATATCTGAGAGTGCAGCTGTGACTTTCCAGCTGTTTTTTTAAAAAAAGAACTCAGTAAAGTGTTGTGTTTAACATATCGATCTATCGTTACATTTAATTTGATCTTTGGTGCAACTTTTCTATTCACACCTTTGAAAACGGACCTAAAAAGAACCGCAAGAGCAAAAGAAAAAAAGCTGTTTATGATCCACAAATATGAACCTTTTATTATTTCAGATGGTCGTTTTTATGATGGAGGAAATTGGCTGGTAGGAGTTAATAGTTGGCAAATATTTACAATAATTGCTCTGAGTGGTTTTTGTTCAGTCGTGTTTATCTGTAGTTGTAGTTTTAGTATGAGGTGTGTAGATACAGTACAGGTACAAAAGATCCTGATGTACTACTGGGTTAGTTTTAATTGATCCAGTTCAGTTGCACCTGCTGCTTGTTCTGTCAAATAAATACAATCTTTAAAGTATTTTAGTGATGTCATAGTCTGTGGAAATGATTCTTAAAGAGGCCCTTCCATTAAAAACAGTTTTTCTGAGGTTTTTGTTGAATATTTTAGCTCCACAGATGTTCTTACCTTCATAGTGGGTGAAAACAGGTCAACAACTTCTCTTTCAGTTTTAATCTCTCAAACTACGCAGGTGGTGATAAAACCAGAGTTCTCCAGAGTTCTAACGGCCTGTATCTGTTTCATCACAACTCCTTTGTTCGTTAGTATTCATCAGCTCCTGCAGTTGAAACCACACCTAGCATGCTGCTAGCTAAAAGCTGTTAGCGTAAGATGTAGCAAACAGGAAGACACGACGTCTGATGTTGCCATGCGCAGCGGGGCAGGAAACAGTATACCTTGCTCTCATAGGCTAGTTTGTTAGCCAATCAGAGTCCAGCAAATTCGAATAATGAATATGAACGAGCTGCTGCTCGAGGCCTGAAGGAGCCGGAACCACCCAAATTTTAATGCAGACAGATTGAAAGGTCTGTTAATCAGTGTTTCCTGATGTTTTTAGATATAAAATGTTTCATATTACTGGTTAATACTTAAGAAATAACCACAAAGTCCTGAAATGGTATATGAAATGGCCTCTTTAAAATCTCATCAGATGACTGGTTTGGTTAAATAATTGTTTAGGACATGAAAATATTTAAGAATTGGACTTCACCCTGGATCACCTAAACCTGGGTTAAAAGATCTGAGACCTAACTCTTTAAAGCTTTTACTTTGCTCCCTTTGGGTCAACAGTGCAAAACATCTACTCAAACAAAGATGTTCTTCTGTTTTAAGTCTTGATAAAATGTCCTGTAGGAACTAAAAGCCATAATACAGAATAAGACACGGACATTTATTCAGTAAAATAAACTTTTTACGTGTTGCTGGTTATTTACCTGTTCCATCTGGAGTACTTCGAACAAAAGTGGGCAGCATTTTGACCGTGGCCTCCTTGTGAGTGTCCTTCTTCAGGCCTCTCTCTATTTCCACTCTCATGCGTTTTTTCACTTCTAACAGCTGAGTTTTGGTCAGCCGGAATTCTGCCATAGTCTGCTGAATCTGGCGCGCCTGCTCCGTTAAACGGTACGCCACTGCCGTCACCATAGCAGCGCCTTTACCACTTCCACTTTCAGACAACAGGAAGCGGACATCTGAGTCTGGAACCAAACGACGAACAGTCTTGTGCAGCCGGCGAGCATAGCTGTTCAGTGAAGAGACGACATGTATAACACGGTATCCAAGTGAATCTTTTTCACTTCTGTTGTTGTTTTTAATGTATCGTTGTTCTGTGTTAACATGCTCCATCACTACATTTAACTGCAGCTGTTATTTACAGCAATGTAGCAGAAATTATGTCATCAATTTCAATCCAAATATTATTTATACTATCAGTATTTGGTAAAATCTCAGTGAATTTTTAAACATTTCTGTAATTAAAATAAAAACAATTTATTTCAATGTTAGACGTGGTTATATTTCACACATAGAAATGTTGTTTTTAATCACAGTTTGGACATTTATAACATAGAAATAAATGCAAAAGAACAGCAATAATTCTGAATGATCTCCCACAGTGATTGTAAAATGCTTTTTAAATGCTTTAACAACTTAATTGAAAACTAAAGTGTTTTTCATTCCTTTCATAGAAATGCCAAAGAACATTATGCCAATCTACACTCTCTCATGAGTCGGTTTTAAAGTTATGTTATGAATTAGGTCTAATTTATAAGCTTTTATTTCAGTTTTTAGGCTTTCAGGAGGGATGGATCCACCACCATTTAGAAACAATCTTTAAGTGTTTATTTAAATACATGTCAGACTTCAGACACTGACATATGGAATACTCACTGAGGGTGCATCTTGTAAAGAGAACCATCAATCCCCACAGTCGTGCGAAGGCGGGCAGCTCCTTTGTTATCCTTGAGACGTGAAAGGATCGCACCCAGAGTTGCAGAAATTAGATTTGCAGAGCGGAAAGACACAATGGTGCATACATGTTGCACGGCCAGGCAATCCTCATCTGAAGGCTCTACACCAAGCCTCGTCAGGATTTCCATACATTTCTTCAGTCCTTCTTTAGTCCTACAACGACAGTCGGTCTTTCTTATAAAATTATACATTTTTACATTTCAGTCCTCAAATCTCAGTTCATGTACTTTAGGAGTGAAGTGGCTGCAGTTTCATATTTCCCTTAATATTCCATGAACTTACTTTTCAATAGCAGAGACATGTTTAGTCTCGATCTTTCCTTTGGTTAGGAGCTCTGGGGTTATTCGTCCTTCAAACAGAAGTCCTTCTTTGGCCATCTTGACCAGGATAAGTCGAACCAGCTCTCCCATGTACATCCCACTCGCCATCTTTTCAAACCTAATCAAACAGTAAGAAATTCACACAAGTTAGAACTTTGTCCTAAAAGACGTGCGTCAGTAGAAACGTGTTGCATCCAGCAACACAACAAAGATGCAACATTAGGACAAGAGAGTAGACAGTACATGTACCATCTGTTCATGAGAGCATATAATACCAAGGTAGTTAAAATACTGCAGTTGTGTATGGGTTGGGTTTAGCTGCAGAAACAATGTGTTTAAAATATCAGTTTCTAAAAGCTCTAGCGCTGCTTGTGGTGTTTAGAGGAAAATCCTTATTTAATCAATCAACTTTACTGACCAGCTAGTTTTGGCTTTTGGCCAAAGTGTTCATGTGTCATTCCAATGTGCACAGGTGGGTTTTTTTTTCAGGAAAAGGATAAGAAAAACATTTAAAATAATTTAATATATGAAAGGTAAAGGTTATGTTTCTATAACCAAAGACTCATCTTACAGTTGTTTTCCCGGGTTGACGGAACCTCTGTCAATTTCACGGTCAAACTCTGTGCGGATGTCTTCTAGAGAGCCATCATCTCCAAACGCACCCCACTCAGTGTTAATGCACATCCGGCCTTCATCCCCTTCCACCGAGTCAATGTGACGCAGTTCCTCCATGTAGCAGGCGTTTGTTCCCGTTCCTAAAATGATGCACATCTGTAGTTATTTCTGTTCTTCTGGACTTCCGCTCTGTGGAGCCCAGGAAATAAACCGCACCATTCTTCTCAGGGTAGAATTAAAACACATATAATGTTTGCCAAACACAAAAACTGATGGCTTGAACACTGATTTTTCTACATGTCTTGTCTTATAGTAAGTCACTGAACCTAATTGTGTCTCAGATGGATACAGGACTGTGTAACTGGGATCTCAGGAAGTGCTGCATGAATGTAGCTCTAAACGCAGAGCACTTACAGAATATTAGGACATAATTTAAAATTGTTTTTGAACACTGTAGTGAGAGTATCAGCTGTTATGAAGCCATAGTTTCCTCTCTCCTCTCCTTCTGTCATTGTGATACTCACTACATGTTCCCTGTTGGAACATGTCTGCCACCATCGAAGGCCGAGAGAGTCCATCTGATGGGCCAGATGAATCACAGCCATGCAGATCATGAATGAAAAGCTATCAGATATTGATTTCAAGACCACAGACATGGTGATCTTTCATTTACATGGTTTTACTTATATAAACATTATTATTAAAAATCCTCTGGTCTTTACAATGTAAATGCAAACACGACTTTCCAACAAATTACAATGAGACTAAAGCGAAAATCTAACACAGTTTTAAAAACTAAGTCTACCGTTATATGAATGTTATAGGTAAGCAGCTGATTGCTGCTAATCAAATGCATTGATTAACTGATCATCTGTGGGCAAGTCCATGAAAAAAGAGATAACTTGTTTCTCTAAAGCAAGATAAACATTGTATAATGATTCTGGTTTGTTTGGTATTTTACAAATAACAGTTTGCTACATGAGACAGTGAAGAGATTCTTTTAAGACTTTGTTAGCGTTATGATGGACTGGCAACCTGTCCAGGTGTAGCCCCGCCTCTTGCCCAATAACCACTGGAGATAGACACCAGCTCCCCATGACCCTGAACGGGAAGAAGCAGGTATAAATACTGACTGACTAATGATTTGTTAGTACTGAGTGCAGAAAATGAGTTTTTTTATTAGATTTTATTGTTTGTCTTGAAGTCGGTGATTATTTTGTAAGTCTCAGTAGGACAAATGACGTGAGATGGACCTGGTGGTGTTCTGACATTTGTAAATTACATTTTTTTAAATCCATCAAATCTTAATTTTTACCTATAATTATTCCCACTTCACAACGCTGATCGTCAAACCCGCATGTCATCATAGTGCCGACTGTGTCATTCACGACTGCCATGATGTCTGCTTGGTAGTCCTGAAAAGAAAAGCAAAATCCGCAGTAATTAAATTAATAATTTCAAACACATCTGTGTCCAGATGAAAAGTTTGAACTTGTTTTGTTGTGTCTGTAAAACGGAAAGACGAACCCTCACCCCTCGTTTCTTGATTGCCTTGTTCAGGAGCTGCACAACGTCCATGCCCTCCACACCACTGGCTTTAAACTTCTTTGTCCATGTCACTAAGACGGCCTGAAACAGAAGCACTTTATAGAATTAATATATTCTTAAACCCTCCTAGAACTGGTTACAATCTAATCAAATGTTTACCTCATCCAGTTTGGATTGGACACAAGGGAACGAGAATGTAAATCCCACAGGGAGCCTTTTATCCTTAATTTTCTGTTTCTCCATAAAATCCCCCAGACATTCAGCAACATGGCCAAAGAGCTGGAGACAAGCAAGAGACTGTCAGACTCAGGAAATACATCGAGAGAGAGGTCAAGTTCATTAGTTTGTGAATTAGTCTGTTGAGCTGCGATATCTGATTATCATTTATTGATTTTCTATTATTTTGAAATCCATATTACTTTAGTCAGTTTTAAGTTATTTCCATGATCATTATACTTTCTTTCTTTAACAGAAGGACTCTAAGAACTCTGTCCACACCTGTACCTGAGGCTGTCCGGTTTGTTTCATATTTTATCTGAATATATTGTTAGAAATTAATAGAAATGAAAATAAAGTTGACTTTAACTTTGAGATTTCCAAACTCACTTTTAAACTTTTTGTTCATATTAAAGAGTCCCTTCCATTAAAATCGGGTTTTCTGAGGTCTCTTTCAGTTTTAATCTCTCAAACTACGCAGGTGGTGATAAAACCCGAGTTCTCCCGAGTCCGAACGGCCTGTATTTGTTTCATCACAACTCCTTTGCTCATTAGAATTCACCAGCTCCTGCAGTTTAAACCACGCCTAGCATGCTGCTGGCTAAAAGCTGTTAGCATAAGACGTAGCAAACAGGAAGAGAGAACGTCTGATGTTGCAATGCGCAGCAGAGCAGGAAACGGTATACCTTGCTCTCATAGGCTAGTTTGTTAGCCAATCAGAGTCCAGCAAATTCGAATAATGAATATGAACAAGCTGCTGACGAAGCCTGACGGAACGAGCCGGAACCACCCGAATTTTAATGCAGACAGATTGAAAGGTCTGTTAATCAGTGTTTCCTGACGTTTTTTAGATATAAAATGTTTCATATTACTAGTTAATACTTAAGAAATAACCACAAAGTCCTGAAATTTGTATGAAATGGCCTCTTTAACCAAAAAAGGAAATCGTTGTTATACAAAATTGTTTATTATATGCACTTCTTAAACAAACCTGTTCTCATTCCTGCAGATTAAGGGTCTCAGTCGTCATGGTAATCCTAAAAGGTCGAAAAAAAGCCAACTGGACCTTTTCTTGATTCTTGTGTCAGAATTAAGGAAAAGTCCAGTTGGCTTTTTTGTTCAACCCACTAGGATTCTGCTCATAGATCATATTACAGGTCTTGCCAGCTGTCTTTTTTACATTTTATTATTTACATTTGTCTTTTTCAGTCCCAGTCTCAATCCCACTGCCTCAGACAAATGCTGCTGTTTTGGTTATTGTGTTACAGTCTACCAGCTGTTCTCTACAAGTTCACTGTAGGTCAGTACTGGTTATAAAGCCGCCTCCTATTACCACCAGCCTTATAAAGGTGATCGTTTTACAACAACAGACTCTAAACCTCTCAGGAAAAGCAACCATAAAGGAGTCTGACAGTTCGTCCAGTGTTTAATGAAGAATTAAAGATGACAGCAGTTTTGACTGTGTTTTTTTGCTCCACACTTCTACAAAGATCTTATTATTCATTCAATACTTCGTTTTACCTGCGTTCCACTTCCATGGATGATGTCATCAGGGGTGTCGTAGACCTGGCTCTCCATTTGAACTGGTTGCTTCTTGTCCTGAGTCACTTTGACACGCAGGATCCGAAAGTTTGATCCCCCAAGATCCAATGCAATGAAGTCCCCCTTTTCTGTCAGATTGAGAATACAGAGAAACATAAACAATTTAAATTAATTTCATCTGCAGTTCAGACAGAAAGGTGACTCGAGTGACTGTGGCTGAAAGTTTGAGTATAACCTGACAAGTGAATGTAAATAAATAAGATTCCATACTGCTTCATTTTGGATGAGTTTAGTTGTAAAAACAAGCAAAGAAAAGAAATGAATACATTTCTCTCAAACTGTGATGCTGCTAACCCTAACCCTAACTATCCCTAATTAACCCTAACCCTAACTATCCCTAATTAACCCTAACCCTAACCCTAAATAACCCTAACTATCCCTAACTAACCGTAACTAACCCTAACTATCCCTAATTAACCCTAACTAACCTTAACTATCCCTAATTAACCCTAACCCTAACCCTAACTATCCCTAATTAACCCTAACCCTAACTATCCCTAATTAACCCTAACCCTAACTATCCCTAATTAACCCTAACCCTAACTATCCCTAATTAACCCTAACCCTAACTAACCCTAACTATCCCTAATTAACCCTAACCCTAACCCTAAATAACCCTAACTATCCCTAACTAACCGTAACTAACCCTAACTATCCCTAATTAACCCTAACTAACCCTAACTATCCCTAATTAACCCTAACCCTAACTAACCCTAACCCTAAATAACCCTAACTATCCCTAACTAACCCTAACTATCCCTAATTAACCCTAACCCTAACTAACCCTAACTAACCCTAACTAACCCTAACTATCCCTAATTAACCCTAACCCTAACTAACCCTAACCCTAACTAACCCTAACTATCCCTAACTAACCCTAACTAACCCTAATTAACCCTAACCCTAACTAACCCTAATTAACCCTAACTAACCCTAACCCTAATTAACCCTAACTAACCCTAACCCTAATTAACCCTAACTATCCCTAACTAACCCTAACCCTAATTAACCCTAACTAACCCTAACCCTAATTAACCCTAACTATCCCTAACTAACCCTAACCCGTGTGTGCTGGAGCCTCTCTGCCTGCTTGTTCTACCTTTACAGACTCCATGACTGTTTGCTGCTTTGAGCTGTTTATCTGATGACCTGACTGGAATGACATGCAGTCAGACTTGACTTGCAAGTGTTACTGATATGTTGTAGAGTATGTGTGCATTTTAAAGCCCCTTTCCAAATATAATCAGTCATAGTGTTTTACTCTTTGTTCATACATACTTTAGGCTGCAGTATTTATTTGTTGGGGTCTCATATTTTGTTGATCTTAATGCCAAAATTCAACTGGAGAAAATCATAAATGGCACAAAATCCTGATGATTCACAGTAAAATTTCTGTTGTTTCTTTCAAAAATAACAAGTTTCCCAGATAGAATTAGACTTCTGGATGTTTGAGCTGCAGAAGTTGTTTTTCATCTATAACGTTTATTATTCTCATTATATCTGACTTTGTTTATTCTGCTCTGAAATATTCTTGATTTCTTTTCTTTGCTTGTGGCTTCAACTTTGACCTTTACATGGACTCTCAGCCTCCTGATGTATTTGTTGAAACTAGAGGCTATTTATAATGTGTGAATGCAGGAGTCAGACTGTGTGGCCTTACCCAGCTTCAGACTGTTCAACACTGCTAAGGGACAGTTTCATTTCACAGAGGAAACATATTCTCAGATAACATGAATAAACACAAACTGCCGTGTTTTAAGTCATGGTTTCTCCAGTTTCTCTTTCCTCCATTATGGGGTGTACGTTATGACGTAAAACCAACAATTCAGCCCAATCGGCTGGTTCCTTAGATAGGAAATGTTTTATTATTAATTGGATGATTTTTCTGTGAAGTGCCTTGAAGTGACTTTGTTCTGATCTGGCGCTTTATAAATAAATAAACTTGAAAACCTCCTGTTTCAGAAATAAACCCACTGACAGTCCAACACGGTGGAGGTAGTGTGATGGTCTGGGGTTGCTTTGCTGTTTCAGGACCTAGACAACTTTAAATAGTTAGTGACATTAAACTTCTGAAGAGCAGCAGGAAGTTCACCTTTGAATGATGAAAGTAAAAAATAAAATAAAGGTTTTGGAGTGACCACAATCCAGGAGTCAATTTGAAAACTCTTCAATGTTGCTGGACTAAACAGTTCTGCAGAACAATGGGCCAAATATCTATCTATCTATCTATCTATCTATCTATCTATCTATCTATCTATCTATCTATCTATCTATCTATCTATCTATCTATCTATCTATCTATCTATCTATCTATCTATCTATCTATCTGTCTGTCTGTCTGTCTGTCTGTCTGTCTGTCTGTCCGTCCGTCCGTCCGTCCGTCCGTCCGTCCGTCCGTCCGTCCATATATATACAGATGTGTGTATATCATGTTTGTTTGTGTATGTATGTAATTGGACAGATCTTTTTCAGCACATTTATATACAGACTGAGAGATGATGCATCATACATGTCTGAATACAGTGTTTTAAAGATGTTGCTTCTGTATTATAGATGTTAGATAAAAAACGGCTTATTTTAACAAATTCTTTTAGAAAACATTAATCATTATATCATATTAGATTAACATAACTGTATAAGATTTGGGGGATTCTGCCAGGTAGTATTAAAATAGACAGGTTGATTTCCTGTGGTAATCCATGTCTCACTTTGACTCACAGCCTACCTGAACCATCAGGGATGGACCGAACGAAGGTGGGCAGCATCTTGACGACAGCCGTGGGGTTTGTGTCACGACCGAGTCCGTTCTCCATCTCTCTTCGGAACCGATTCATGATGTCCCTCAGCGTTTCATCAGAGAAACGCATGGAGTATAGGTACTTATCAATCTGATGAAGAGATGTTCACAGAGACGCAGTGTTGGAGAAAAACTTCCCAAAAAACAAAAGAAAGTCCTTCACAGACCGTTACTATTCGTTAAGATAAACATAAACTCACTTCATGTTTATTTATCTAAAATAACTGAATTTATATATTACCAGTTTGTTCAGAGTGTTTAATAGTATTGTGTAAAACTAATACTTTATTTCATAAAAATAAAACACTGACTGAACCATGTTGTGTTGCTTTTAACTAAAACAGACTTAGTGATAAATAACATTAACAAACATAAAAGTACTTAAACTACTAATAGTACTTTTATAAACACGGTGGTTCTTTGCAGCAGTTACACATGCAACATGAAACATATGGTTCAGTTTTACTTTTATCTGTATCACAGTTAGGATTTATTGAAAATATTCCTTGTTAGTGAGACAGTATGTGACATTTGTTGTGGTTGTTGCTCTGCAGTATTTTCTGTGCAAAGACAGAGTCAACTGGAGTTTTTCATGAAGTGATTTGGATCAAACTAATAACATGAGACAGTGTTTTTATTTTAATGATGAGGGTCACTGGTTTTTAGTTTGACACTGTTTGTATATAAAACACAACGAGTGTATTTGAGACAGTTTTTTAAAAAGTTGTATGCTGAAGCTGTTTCAGACCAACATGGACATTATATCAAACACAAGATGCTGTTTTCTATCAAGCATCATGTAGAACGTTAAACACTGCTGGCAGACATTTTACCTGAATTCCTAAAGTTTTAAATGAAATATATGTAACACTATAAACGTTTAGAACGTCAGACTTAATGAGGTAAAAACTTTTCATAAGTCTGGTCTTTTTATCATCATTATGCACGGCCATTTTGGCTAATGCTAAGTGTCATTACATGACTTAATAATGTTGGAGCTGATCCACTTCCTGCACTTTCTTCACCTTCTTTGTGCCATTAACATATTTCAGTAGAAAAGTGTGCCTGTGCTGCATTGTGACATCACTGGTTTCACCCCACCCTTGTTTCTATTGACTACCCTGAGAGAAAATCCTGTCTCTCTTTTACCCACAGTCACTTTCAGTCAGGGTCAGATTTTAATTCCATTTGGAGTTTTAGTCCCTTTTAAGAGATCATGAAAATTTAATGACTGAGATAAACTGGAAAGCAGACAACAGTCATAAAAAAGCTGAATCTTAGAACTCCGGACTGGATGAAGTGACATCTCTTTTAACTTTTTTTTAATTGGCTCCTGGATACTTTTTATTTGGATGTCATGGCAACCAATGCTCCAAAAACCCTGATGGTGGCGATATGCTGCAGAAGGCAGCATATCGCCACCATCCCTGACCACAGCCCTGCTCAAGGACATCAGTGTCAAATACTAGCAACCTTTCAGCTAGAACCAGACCTGATCCTGGAGAGAGTTCTACATGACATCCTCCTCATTTAGCTCTAAAATCTCCATCCTCATCTCCTAACCAGATACGCCCCAAACATGTTGTCAATCCAACATGTTGGACTGGACTGTTGGACTGCTGTAACATCACAAACCTCTAGTTCTACAGCACAGTTTCAGAATGTTCCGGCTCACCTTCTTGAGCTGATCATCCTTTAGCTCAGTGAAGTAGTAGGCCAGAAGCTGAGCCGCTATCATCCTGCCTGCACGTCCGCCAGGAGCTGTCAGCTGCTATGAAGGGGTTGTAATAGAGAGAGCGAGAGGAAAAGGAAGCCAGTCGACTGTTTGCTTCTGTTCCTCCTGATCCTCTTTTATCCTGCAGTGGATAAAGTAGCAGGCCTAACCTGCGCAGCTGGGCAAGGTTAAAAGGAAAAAGTCTGGTAAGACAAGTGTACAGCAGTGGTCGTGCCTGCTAGGCTGCTACAGACAGTAGTCACCGCCTCTCACACACACACATACAAATATAAACACACACACACAGGCTTGCGTTTACCCTGCCTCCCCCCACTGAGTTGCTAGTTCCCTGTTAGCTCCAGGGAGATGTTACAGCTCTCCACTGGAATGGTGGTTCTGCTACGCCCTGCCCCCACTGATCCTTCTGATTGGCCAAGCTAAGCTATGAAGGAGAGTAAGCAGGAGGAGATGAGGGGGGGCAGCAAGTGAGTGAGGAAGTGTGAGGGGTGACTGAGAGATGCATCTGTATGATAACCTGCCCCCAGCTGGCATGTGTCTCATGTTGCCATGGTACCTACGAGAGGACGTGCAGAGGGGCAGGATCCCATGATGATGTCATAATTTTTCTCCTGACTGCAGCTCACGCTGTATCAGCTGCAAACTGAGGAGCATCATTTACAAAGTCCAACATGTAGTCAGAGATCACACGCAGACACATTGTTAAAGAAACAGAGTCTCTTTTCTCTCCGTCCACAGCAGCACAGACTTCACATGAAAACTGTCCTGTATCACCAAACTGTCTGGACAGACGTGTCTGAAGGACATGTGACCACAGCAAGTACTGTTATTTCCAAACTAAAACCTGAATTAATTCTGTAGTTCGACCCCCAAGATCAGATTCAGAACTTTTCAGTTCATCTGTTTTATGTTTAACATGTGATCTGATGCTCTTTCATGATTCAGTGGCTTGTATCAGTCTCTCACATTGATGCTGAACAGGTGCTTCAGTTCATTGAAATTAGTAGATATTGTTTTCAGCACAGATCTCTGCAAGTTCCATCACAGCATTTCAAAAACAGAGACTTTGGAAATGACCTTTAACCCTTCGTAGATGGATGATCAGTGACAGTCGCTCTGACGTCTGATGTTGTTCCTCCTTTGTGTTCACACACACCTGGAGGCTCCAGAGCAGCAAACCTCTATAGAGGTGTTCACACTGATGGTGATCAGTTAATCAATACATCTGATCAGCAGCAGATACTGAGACTTCACCTCTTAAACCTCATGGAAGAAGTAAGTGGGGACTGAGTTTCCATTCTGGTGGTTTTTGTTTAATAAATAGCAACATGGTGGAATCTGTTGTGTTTTTACTGACTGAATAATTTAAAACCAGATCCTTGTTATTATGCCCTGATGTGTAAAACCTTGAATGAGAGTGGATTTTCTTGTCCCTGTGAGTCTCGCTAGTATCACCCCCCCCCCACCCCCCTCTGCAGCCCTGCTACGTCACCTCGCTGTGCGTGAAAGAAATCACATCCGCTGACTTAGGGACGTGCTAAGCCTTTGACGTCCTCCTTTCACTCCCTTGATTTGTCGTGACTTAAAGCTTTTCTCACTGAGGTGTTGCTTCCCTGCAGCCTCCATTTCCTCTGATCTGTGTCCTTCAGTCCCTCTGCCTTCACAACCCGTCTTCAGACACAAACTACAAGCCAGCGAATACAAAGCATGACCTTCCTCCTCCATCTTTCCTCTCTCTCTACCAAACAGAGAGCAACAGGATGTTGTGTGGAGAGGAAGGGCTGAGCGTTCTGAGGTTGGTGTCATGGCTGCTTCAGGGTGACCTTCTCTGCAGGCTGCCTCATTCTCTCTGCTACAAATAACCTGGTGGCACAAAAACCCCAAACACTACCTTCATCTCTTTGTTTGTACTTTAATCAACACAAACAAGGTTTAATAAAACTGAGTATTTATGCTTGTGTGTGTGTTCGGGGACGTTTTAACTGTTTTAGAGTCACTAAATACAAACATTAAACTCAGAGAGGTTGTTTGTTAGATTAGACATCATCTGTTGTTTATAACTAAGTTCAATTTCTTCTTCACTGATAACTAAGAATCAGTAGAAGAGGCAAGTGAAAAAAATACGCCCAACATTTACACATAATGAATCAATAAACTCTAAAATCTTTCTTTAAAATAAACTCTGTTGCTTTAACTTATTGTTTGTTTTTATTTTCAACAGTCAAAATTGATCATAGATTAAATCAGATTATAAGATGATCTGAATACAGTTGAATAAAGGTGATTTGAATTTTTGCCTTTCTGAGGCTTCATTGTTCAAACTTTGATCTTTTTTGCAAAATATCTTAAAATGAAATTATTGATAGTTTAAAGTTTAAAAAAAAACAATTTTCTTTATTTTGAAAGTAATTAATTTCCAATGAAAAGATGCAATTCTCAAACACGAGTTTACATAATAATGAGAATATAAATAATTATATAAATATTATTATTAAAAAAGACACAGAATCTTGATTCAGATGCATACGGGATCTTTTAATTATTAAGATTATAAAAAAAGGATGTGAGATGAGACTTTGAGCATCTCATGTTCCTACTAAAGTAAACAAACAGAAAAGGAACCAACATTAAAAGAATATGTAGCTTATTTTATGATGATGTCATGTTTTTAATCTCTGTGTTTGACCTGCAGCTCTTCAGTCCATGTTCACTCACAGATACTTCATTTAACTGCATTATAGTCTCATATGACATTTTAGGTTTCAACAGGCTGTTTTTGTAAGTCATGTGACAGTCTGAGTCCAGTGTTGCTCCAACACTGCTGCATTGTTTGTGTTTTGTAAACAAACAGAAATGTTTTTCCTTTTTTTGTTTGACAGAAGAGTTTCTCAGACTGTTGCGTTCAGTGTCACGCAACAATATCTGTCTAAAAAACTACATTTACAAATAACAATCGAAATACCACATCAGCTAAGCAGTGAACTTTTTATTGTGTAGCTTTATTTTTATTTATTTAACCTTTATTTATCCATGCAGGACAGATTAAGAATGATATTCTTATTTACGTCTGTGGCCAGACAATCTGTAGTTACTGTAAAAAATATCTTCCCACCTACATGTTCTGTCAACTCCTTTTTGTTTGCAGTAAATGCACAGAGGGTATAAATAAAAGCAGCAACACTATAAACCAAACAACAAAAACATTCCTAAAATGATTGCATTAGTAGACTCATAGTTTAGAATCATATATTTTTGTAGCATGAGGCTCCAAAACCTTTGTGTTCATCACATTATCATGCTCCAGTAATCACTTTTATTCTCTATCCAAACTTGGGCTGGGGCCAGAGACGGGGCAGAGACTGGAAGTATGCTAACCATTTAAAGGCGCACACACACACACACACACACACACACACACACACCCACAAGTGTGTTTTGTTATCCTTATGGGGACCGTCCATTGACTTCCATTGATTTTAGTAACTAGATTTATACCTAACCCAAACCCTTTTCCTAACCTTAACCATTACTGATCTATAACTAACCCTAAGACTAACTAAAACTCTATTCACACCATACCTATAAACCTAACCCCTAACCCTAAAAAGGGGATTCCCCCCCATCGGGACCAGGCTTCGGTCCCCACAAGAACCCTCGGACCCCAGAAAGATAGTAAAAGTCAGGAAACTGGTCCCCAGGAGGTCAGAAATACAAACCCCCCCCCACACACACACACACACACACACACACACACACACACACACACACACACACACACACACACACAGGTTGACCCTTAACCCTTTATAAATTATACAAAAATCTCTACAGCAACAGAACTAGAGTCAATAAATACCTTGTTAATGAAAGTCTGTGTGTTTTAAAGGGTTTTAATATATTCATACAATATTTGTGTCTAGAAGTTGGTTCTTGTAAAAGATTTCAGGCAGTGTTGGTGAAAAATATTTAACATAATGTGGATATTCTCATAAAGAGATCAATATGCTGCTCGTTGTCCCTCATCCAACAACATATTATTGAGAAAAGTTTAGAAAATATATTGGATTTCATTCAGTTCCCTTCAGATTATTGATCTATGTCCAGTTTATTAAAACAGTGATCTAAAAGCACCTGACTGAAGCAACAAGTCCAGTTCATACAGGCAGGTCCAAATGGCATAAACAATCAGTTCAGTCCAACTGTAAGATGATCAGATTCAGTAGATTATAACAAGCCAATTAGTAATAAATAACAGAATGATTTCTGTTTGTTCCAACATACTGCTGAAATAGAAAATAGATCTAATGCTGTTCGCATTGTTATTCACTGCAGCAGACAGGAGGTGGCAGTCTAAGACCAGCTTGAACCGTGTGGACCATGTGGACGACCAAATATGGACAATTTCATTACAACTGGTAAAACACATCCAGTTTGAAAATCTCTGCACTGTATACTGATTTGTTTTAAGTTTGTGCTACAAACACATACTGTACCATCACAAACTCTGATAAAACAAAAAGATGATACTGGGGTTTAAAGATGAGAGGTGTGTGAGTAAGTTACCTGGTGTATGAGAGGTGTTTACATGAGTTACCTGTTGTATGAGAGGTGTTTACATGAGTTACCTGGTGTATGAGAGGTGTGTACACGACTTACGTGGTGTATGAGAGGTGTGTACATGAGTTACCTGTTGTATGAGAGGTGTTTACACGAGTTACCTGGTGTATGAGAGGTGTGTACATGAGTTACGTGGTGTATGAGAGGTGTGTACATGAGTTACCTGGTGTATGAGAGGTGTGTACATGAGTTACCTGGTGTATGAGAGGTGTTTACATGAGTTACCTGGTGTATGAGAGGTGTTTACATGAGTTACCTGGTGTATGAGAGGTGTTTACATGAGTTACCTGGTGTATGAGAGGTGTGTACACGACTTACGTGGTGTATGAGAGGTGTGTACACGACTTACGTGGTGTATGAGAGGTGTGTACATGAGTTACCTGGTGTATGAGAGGTGTGTACATGAGTTACCTGGTGTATGAGAGGTGTTTACATGAGTTACCTGGTGTATGAGAGGTGTGTACATGAGTTACCTGGTGTATGAGAGGTGTGTACATGAGTTACTTGGTGTATGAGAGGTGTGTACATGAGTTACCTGGTGTATGAGAGGTGTGTACACGACTTACGTGGTGTATGAGAGGTGTGTACATGAGTTACCTGTTGTATGAGAGGTGTGTACATGAGTTACGTGGTGTATGAGAGGTGTGTACATGAGTTACCTGTTGTATGAGAGGTGTTTACACGAGTTACCTGGTGTATGAGAGGTGTGTACATGAGTTACGTGGTGTATGAGAGGTGTGTACATGAGTTACGTGGTGTATGAGAGGTGTGTACATGAGTTACCTGGTGTATGAGAGGTGTGTACATGAGTTACGTGGTGTATGAGAGGTGTTTACATGAGTTACCTGGTGTATGAGAGGTGTGTACACGAGTTACGTGGTGTATGAGAGGTGTGTACGTGAGTTACCTGGTGTATGAGAGGTGTGTACATGAGTTACCTGTTGTATGAGAGGTGTGTACATGAGTTACCTGTTGTATGAGAGGTGTGTACATGAGTTTCCTGGTGTATGAGAGGTGTTTACATGAGTTACGTGGTGTATGAGAGGTGTTTACATGAGTTACCTGGTGTATGAGAGGTGTGTACACGACTTACGTGGTGTATGAGAGGTGTGTACATGAGTTACCTGTTGTATGAGAGGTGTGTACATGTGTTACCTGTTGTATGAGAGGTGTGTACATGAGTTACCTGTTGTATGAGAGGTGTTTACACGAGTTACCTGGTGTATGAGAGGTGTGTACATGAGTTACGTGGTGTATGAGAGGTGTGTACATGAGTTAGGTGGTGTATGAGAGGTGTGTACATGAGTTACCTGTTGTATGAGAGGTGTGTACATGAGTTACCTGTTGTATGAGAGGTGTGTACATGAGTTACCTGTTGTATGAGAGGTGTTTACACGAGTTACCTGGTGTATGAGAGGTGTGTACATGAGTTACGTGGTGTATGAGAGGTGTGTACATGAGTTACCTGGTGTATGAGAGGTGTGTACATGAGTTACGTGGTATATGAGAGGTGTTTACATGAGTTACGTGGTGTATGAGAGGTGTTTACATGAGTTACCTGGTGTATGAGAGGTGTGTACACGACTTACGTGGTGTATGAGAGGTGTGTACATGAGTTACCTGTTGTATGAGAGGTGTGTACACGAGTTACCTGGTGTATGAGAGGTGTGTACATGAGTTACGTGGTGTATGAGAGGTGTGTACATGAGTTACGTGGTGTATGAGAGGTGTGTACATGAGTTACGTGGTGTATGAGAGGTGTTTACACGAGTTACCTGGTGTATGAGAGGTGTGTACATGAGTTACGTGGTGTATGAGAGGTGTGTACATGAGTTACGTGGTGTATGAGAGGTGTGTACATGAGTTACCTGTTGTATGAGAGGTGTTTACATGAGTTACCTGGTGTATGAGAGGTGTGTACATGAGTTACGTGGTGTATGAGAGGTGTTTACATGAGTTACCTGGTGTATGAGAGGTGTGTACACGACTTACGTGGTGTATGAGAGGTGTGTACATGAGTTACCTGTTGTATGAGAGGTGTTTACACGAGTTACCTGGTGTATGAGAGGTGTGTACATGAGTTACCTGGTGTATGAGAGGTGTTTACATGAGTTACCTGGTGTATGAGAGGTGTGTACATGAGTTACCTGGTGTATGAGAGGTGTGTACATGAGTTACGTGGTGTATGAGAGGTGTGTACATGAGTTACGTGGTGTATGAGATGTGTTTACATGAGTTACCTGGTGTATGAGAGGTGTTTACATGAGTTACCTGGTGTATGAGAGGTGTGTACACGACTTACCTGGTGTATGAGAGGTGTGTACACGCCTTACGTGGTGTATGAGAGGTGTGTACATGAGTTACGTGGTATATGAGAGGTGTTTACATGAGTTACGTGGTGTATGAGAGGTGTTTACACGAGTTACGTGGTGTATGAGAGGTGTGTACATGAGTTACCTGGTGTATGAGAGGTGTGTACATGAGTTGCCTGGTGTATGAGAGGTGTGTACATGAGTTACGTGGTGTATGAGAGGTGTTTACACGAGTTACCTGGTGTATGAGAGGTGTGTACACGACTTACGTGGTGTATGAGAGTTGTGTACATGAGTTACCTGGTGTATGAGAGGTGTTTACATGAGTTACGTGTTGTATGAGAGGTGTGTACACGAGTTACGTGGTGTATGAGAGGTGTGTACATGACTTACCTGGTGTATGAGAGGTGTGTACACGACTTACGTGGTGTATGAGAGGTGTGTACATGAGTTACCTGGTGTATGAGAGGTGTGTACATGAGTTACCTGGTGTAAGAGAGGTGTGTACATGAGTTACCTGTTGTATGAGAGGTGTGTACATGAGTTACGTGGTGTATGAGAGGTGTTTACATGAGTTACCTGGTGTATGAGAGGTGTGTACACGACTTACGTGGTGTATGAGAGGTGTGTACATGAGTTACCTGTTGTATGAGAGGTGTTTACATGAGTTACGTGGTGTATGAGAGGTGTTTACATGAGTTACGTGGTGTATGAGAGGTGTTTACATGAGTTAACTGTTGTATGAGAGGTGTGTACATGAGTTACCTGTTGTATGAGAGGTGTGTACATGAGTTACCTGTTGTATGAGAGGTGTTTACATGAGTTACCTGGTGTATGAGAGGTGTGTACATGAGTTACGTGGTGTATGAGAGGTGTGTACATGAGTTGCCTGGTGTATGAGAGGTGTGTACATGAGTTACGTGGTATATGAGAGGTGTTTACATGAGTTACGTGGTGTATGAGAGGTGTTTACATGAGTTACGTGGTGTATGAGAGGTGTTTACACGAGTTACGTGGTGTATGAGAGGTGTGTACATGAGTTACCTGTTGTATGAGAGGTGTGTACACGAGTTACCTGGTGTATGAGAGGTGTGTACATGAGTTACCTGTTGTATGAGAGGTGTGTACATGAGTTACGTGGTGTATGAGAGGTGTGTACATGAGTTACCTGGTGTATGAGAGGTGTTTACACGAGTTACCTGGTGTATGAGAGGTGTGTACATGAGTTACGTGGTGTATGAGAGGTGTGTACATGAGTTACCTGGTGTATGAGAGGTGTGTACATGAGTTACCTGGTGTATGAGAGGTGTGTACATGAGTTACGTGGTGTATGAGAGGAGTGTACATGAGTTACGTGGTGTATGAGAGGTGTTTACATGAGTTACCTGGTGTATGAGAGGTGTGTACATGAGTTACCTGGTGTATGAGAGGTGTGCACATGAGTTACCTGGTGTATGAGAGGTGTGTACATGAGTTACGTGGTGTATGAGAGGTGTGTACATGAGTTACCTGTTGTATGAGAGGTGTTTACATGAGTTACCTGGTGTATGAGAGGTGTGTACACGACTTACGTGTTGTATGAGAGGTGTGTACATGAGTTACCTGTTGTATGAGAGGTGTGTACATGAGTTACCTGTTGTATGAGAGGTGTTTACATGAGTTACCTGGTGTATGAGAGGTGTGTACACGACTTACGTGGTGTATGAGAGGTGTGTACATGAGTTACCTGGTGTATGAGAGGTGTGTACATGAGGTACCTGGTGTATGAGAGGTGTGTACATGGGTTACCTGGTGTATGAGAGGTGTGCACACGACTTACCTGGTGTATGAGAGGTGTGTACACGACTTACCTGGTGTATGAGAGGTGTGTACATGAGTTACCTGGTGTATGAGAGGTGTTTACACGAGTTACCTGGTGTATGAGAGGTGTGCACACGACTTACCTGTTGTATGAGAGGTATTTACATGAGTTACGTGGTGTATGAGAGGTGTGTACACGACTTACGTGGTGTATGAGAGGTGTGTACATGAGTTACCTGGTGTATGAGAGGTGTGCACATGAGTTACCTGGTGTATGAGAGGTGTGTACATGAGTTACGTGGTGTATGAGAGGTGTGTACACGAGTTACCTGGTGTATGAGAGGTGTCTACACGAGTTACCTGGTGTATGAGAGGTGTGTACATGAGTTACCTGTTGTATGAGAGGTGTGTACATGAGTTACCTGTTGTATGAGAGGTGTTTACATGAGTTACCTGGTGTATGAGAGGTGTTTACATGAGTTACCTGGTGTATGAGAGGTGTGTACACGACTTACGTGGTGTATGAGAGGTGTGTACATGAGTTACCTGTTGTATGAGAGGTGTTTACATGAGTTACCTGTTGTATGAGAGGTGTTTACATGAGTTACGTGGTGTATGAGAGGTGTGTACATGAGTTACCTGGTGTATGAGAGGTGTGTACATGAGTTACGTGGTGTATGAGAGGTGTTTACATGAGTTACCTGGTGTATGAGAGGTGTGTACACGACTTACTGGTGTATGAGAGGTGTGTACATGAGTTACGTGGTGTATGAGGGGTGTGTACATGAGTTACCTGGTGTATGAGAGGTGTGTACACGACTTACGTGGTGTATGAGAGGTGTGTACATGAGTTACCTGGTGTGTGAGAGGTGTGTACATGAGTTACCTGGTGTATGAGAGGTGTTTACATGAGTTACCTGGTGTATGAGAGGTGTTTACATGAGTTACCTGGTGTATGAGAGGTGTGTACATGAGTTACGTGGTGTATGAGAGGTGTGTACATGAGTTACGTGGTGTATGAGAGGTGTTTACATGAGTTACCTGTTGTATGAGAGGTGTTTACATGAGTTACCTGGTGTATGAGAGGTGTGTACACGACTTACGTGGTGTATGAGAGGTGTGTACATGAGTTACCTGTTGTATGAGAGGTGTTTACATGAGTTACGTGGTGTATGAGAGGTGTGTACATGAGTTACCTGTTGTATGAGAGGTGTTTACACGAGTTACCTGGTGTATGAGAGGTGTGTACATGAGTTACCAGGTGTATGAGAGGTGTGTACATGAGTTACCTGGTGTATGAGAGGTGTTTACATGAGTTACCTGGTGTATGAGAGGTGTGCACATGAGTTACCTGGTGTATGAGAGGTGTGCACATGAGTTACGTGGTGTATGAGAGGTGTGTACATGAGTTACCTGGTGTATGAGAGGTGTGTACATGAGTTACCTGGTGTATGAGAGGTGTTTACATGAGTTACCTGGTGTATGAGAGGTGTTTACATGAGTTACGTGGTATATGAGAGGTGTGTACATGAGTTACCTGGTGTATGAGAGGTGTGTACATGAGTTACCTGGTGTATGAGAGGTGTTTACATGAGTTACCTGGTGTATGAGAGGTGTGTACATGAGTTACCTGGTGTATGAGAGGTGTTTACATGAGTTACCTGGTGTATGAGAGGTGTTTACATGAGTTACCTGGTGTATGAGAGGTGTTTACATGAGTTACGTGGTATATGAGAGGTGTGTACATGAGTTACCTGGTGTATGAGAGGTGTGTACATGAGTTACCTGGTGTATGAGAGGTGTGTACATGAGTTACCTGGTGTATGAGAGGTGTGTACATGACTTACGTGGTGTATGAGAGGTGTGTACATGAGTTACCTGGTGTATGAGAGGTGTGTACATGAGTTACCTGGTGTATGAGAGGTGTTTACATGAGTTACGTGGTGTATGAGAGGGGTGTACATGTGTTACCTGGTGTATGAGAGGTGTGTACACGAGTTACCTGGTGTATGAGAGGTGTAAACACGAGTTACGTGGTGTATGAGAGGTGTGTACATGAGTTACGTGGTGTATGAGAGGTGTGTACATGAGTTACCTGTTGTATGAGGGGTGTTTACATGAGTTACCTGTTGTATGAGAGGTGTTTACATGAGTTACCTGGTGTATGAGAGGTGTTTACATGAGTTACCTGGTGTATGAGAGGTGTGTACACGACTTACGTGGTGTATGAGAGGTGTGTACATGAGTTACCTGGTGTATGAGCGGTGTGTACATGAGTTACGTGGTGTATGAGAGGTGTTTACATGAGTTACCTGGTGTATGAGAGGTGTGTACATGAGGTACCTGGTGTATGAGAGGTGTGTACATGAGTTACCTGGTGTATGAGAGGTGTGTACATGAGTTAAGTGGTGTATGAGAGGTGTGTACATGAGTTACCTGGTGTATGAGAGGTGTGTACATGAGTTACGTGGTGTATGAGAGGTGTTTACATGAGTTACCTGGTGTATGAGAGGTGTGTACATGAGTTACCTGGTGTATGAGAGGTGTTTACATGAGTTACGTGGTATATGAGAGGTGTGTACATGAGTTACCTGGTGTATGAGAGGTGTGTACATTAGTTACCTGGTGTATGAGAGGTGTTTACATGAGTTACCTGTTGTATGAGAGGTGTTTACATGAGTTACCTGGTGTATGAGAGGTGTGTACATGAGTTACCTGGTGTATGAGAGGTGTTTACATGAGTTACCTGGTGTATGAGAGGTGTGTACATGAGTTACGTGGTGTATGAGAGGTGTTTACACGAGTTACCTGGTGTATGAGAGGTGTGTACACGACTTACGTGGTGTATGAGAGGTGTGTACATGAGTTACCTGGTGTATGAGAGGTGTGTACATGAGTTACCTGGTGTATGAGAGGTGTTTACATGAGTTACCTGTTGTATGAGAGGTGTGTACACGAGTTACTTGGTGTATGAGAGGTGTGTACATGAGTTACCTGGTGTATGAGAGGTGTGTACACGACTTACGTGGTGTATGAGAGGTGTGTACATGAGTTACCTGTTGTATGAGAGGTGTTTACACGAGTTACCTGGTGTATGAGAGGTGTGTACATGAGTTACGTGGTGTATGAGAGGTGTGTACATGAGTTACGTGGTGTATGAGAGGTGTGTACATGAGTTACCTGGTGTATGAGAGGTGTGCACATGAGTTACCTGGTGTATGAGAGGTGTTTACATGAGTTACGTGGTGTATGAGAGGTGTTTACACGAGTTACCTGGTGTATGAGAGGTGTGTACACGACTTACGTGGTGTATGAGAGGTGTGTACACGACTTACGTGGTGTATGAGAGGTGTGTACATGAGTTACCTGGTGTATGAGAGGTGTTTACATGAGTTACCTGGCGTATGAGAGGTGTGTACATGAGTTACCTGGTGTATGAGAGGTGTGCACATGAGTTACGTGGTGTATGAGAGGTGTGTACACGACTTACGTGGTGTATGAGAGGTGTGTACATGAGTTACCTGGTGTATGAGAGGTGTGTACATGAGTTACCTGGTGTATGAGAGGTGTGTACATGAGTTACGTGGTGTATGAGAGGTGTTTACACGAGTTACCTGGTGTATGAGAGGTGTGTACACGACTTACGTGGTGTATGAGAGGTGTGTACATGAGTTACCTGGTGTATGAGAGGTGTGTACATGAGTTACCTGGTGTATGAGAGGTGTGTACATGAGTTACCTGTTGTATGAGAGGTGTTTACACGAGTTACCTGGTGTATGAGAGGTGTGTACATGAGTTACGTGGTGTATGAGAGGTGTGTACATGAGTTACGTGGTGTATGAGAGGTGTGTACATGAGTTACGTGGTGTATGAGAGGTGTTTACATGAGTTACCTGGTGTATGAGAGGCGTTTACATGAGTTACCTGGTGTATGAGAGGTGTGTACATGAGTTACGTGGTGTATGAGAGGTGTGTACATGAGTTACCTGGTGTATGAGAGGTGTGTACATGAGTTACGTGGTGTATGAGAGGTGTTTACATGAGTTACCTGGTGTATGAGAGGTGTGTACACGAGTTACCTGGTGTATGAGAGGTGTAAACACGACTTACGTGGTGTATGAGAGGTGTTTACATGAGTTACCTGTTGTATGAGAGGTGTTTACATGAGTTACCTGTTGTATGAGAGGTGTTTACATGAGTTACCTGGTGTATGAGAGGTGTTTACATGAGTTACCTGGTGTATGAGAGGTGTGTACACGACTTACCTGGTGTATGAGAGGTGTGTACACGACTTACGTGGTGTTGTCGCCACAGACGTGACTGTGGCAGGGGTGACAGCAGCGCGCTCCAGAGGATCCAGAGGAGACCAGGGACAGACAGGAGCCAGAGGGAGAGAGCTGGTTGCGTGTTCCAGCAACAGAGCTCTAATTCATCCGTGCTAAGCCAGTCCTCACGATAGGCGGGTAACTGACCACGCAGAGGCACTGGCACTGGAGGATGCTCCAGGACACGGGACCGAGAACGGGGGAAGAGAGCGAGTCGGAGAGCTCACGACCGCAGAACCCCGTAGGAGTCGAGTCCTCTTTCCGGCGGGTTGATGACCACGCAGAGGCACTCAGAGCTGGAGGAGCGCTCCAGTATATATGACTGAGAAATAAGGAAGAGAAGGCAGGTTAGTAGCAACTAACAAAACGTCTGTCATAAATTACCCTGGCCACTCTGTACCACGATTAGGCTGTGGAAGAGTACGAACTGGCGCCTGTCTGTGGTTCTCCCTCTGATTAAATACCCAGCTCTCCTGAGCTGGGTAACGATCCACACCTGCAACCACTGATGACTGCCACGCCCTGGAAATGACAATTAGTGCACAGAAACATACACCCACCAGCTGCAGAGATCCCCACAGTCACCAGTGAACACAACTACAGTGAAACAACAGCCCTCACATAAACACAAGCCCAAACAAAACCCCAGACCCTGACATTTACATGAGTTACGTGGTGTATGAGAGGTGTTTACATGAGTTACCTGGTGTATGAGAGGTGTGTACATGAGTTACCTGGTGTATGAGAGGTATGTACATGACTTACGTGGTGTATGAGAGGTGTGTACATGAGTTACGTGGTGTATGAGAGGTGTTTACATGAGTTACCTGGTGTATGAGAGGTGTGTACATGAGTTACCTGGTGTATGAGAGGTGTGTACATGAGTTACGTGGTATATGAGAGGTGTTTACATGAGTTACCTGGTGTATGAGAGGTGTTTACATGAGTTACCTGGTGTATGAGAGGTGTGTACATGAGTTACCTGGTGTATGAGAGGTGTGTACATGAGTTACGTGGTATATGAGAGGTGTTTACATGAGTTACCTGGTGTATGAGAGGTGTGTACATGACTTACCTGGTGTATGAGAGGTGTGTACACGACTTACGTGGTGTATGAGAGGTGTGTACATGAGTTACCTGGTGTATGAGAGGTGTGTACATGAGTTACCTGGTGTATGAGAGGTGTGTACATGAGTTACGTGGTGTATGAGAGGTGTTTACATGAGTTACCTGGAGTATGAGAGGTGTGTACATGAGTTACCTGGTGTATGAGAGGTGTGTACATGAGTTACGTGGTATATGAGAGGTGTGTACATGAGTTCCCTGGTGTATGAGAGGTGTGTACACGACTTACGTGGTGTATGAGAGGTGTGTACATGAGTTACCTGGTGTATGAGAGGTGTGTACATGAGTTACCTGGTGTATGAGAGGTGTTTACATGAGTTACCTGGTGTATGAGAGGTGTGTACATGACTTACGTGGTGTATGAGAGGTGTGTACATGAGTTACCTGTTGTATGAGAGGTGTTTACATGAGTTACCTGGTGTATGAGAGGTGTTTACATGAGTTACGTGGTGTATGAGAGGTGTGTACATGAGTTACGTGGTGTATGAGAGGTGTGTACATGAGTTACCTGTTGTATGAGAGGTGTTTACACGAGTTACCTGGTGTATGAGAGGTGTGTACACGACTTACGTGGTGTATGAGAGGTGTGTACATGAGTTACCTGGTGTATGAGAGGTGTGTACATGAGTTACGTGGTGTATGAGAGGTGTGTACACGACTTACCTGGTGTATGAGAGGTGTGTACACGACTTACGTGGTGTATGAGAGGTGTGTACATGAGTTACGTGGTGTATGAGAGGTGTTTACATGAGTTACCTGGTGTATGAGAGGTGTGTACACGACTTACCTGGTGTATGAGAGGTGTGTACATGAGTTACCTGGTGTATGAGAGGTGTGTACATGAGTTACCTGGTGTATGAGAGGTGTGTACACGACTTACCTGGTGTATGAGAGGTATTTACATGAGTTACCTGGTGTATGAGAGGTGTGTACACGACTTACGTGGTGTATGAGAGGTGTGTACACGACTTACCTGGTGTATGAGAGGTGTGTACACGACTTACGTGGTGTATGAGAGGTGTGTACATGAGTTACCTGGTGTATGAGAGGTGTGTACATGAGTTACCTGGTGTATGAGAGGTGTGTACATGAGTTACCTGGTGTATGAGAGGTGTGTACATGAGTTATGTGGTGTATGAGAGGTGTGTACATGAGTTACGTGGTGTATGAGAGGTGTGTGCATGAGTTACCTGGTGTATGAGAGGTGTGTACAAGAGTTACATGGTGTATGAGAGGGGTGTACAGGAGTTACCTGGTGTATGAGAGGTGTGTACATGAGTTACCTGGTGTATGAGAGGTGTTTACATGAGTTACGTGGTGTATGAGAGGTGTGTACATGAGTTACCTGGTGTATGAGAGGTGTGTACATGAGTTACCTGGTGTATGAGAGGTGTGTACATGAGTTACCTGGTGTATGAGAGGTGTGTACATGAGTTACCTGGTGTATGAGAGGTGTTTACATGAGTTACCTGGTGTATGAGAGGTGTGTACATGAGTTACCTGGTGTATGAGAGGTGTTTACATGAGTTACGTGGTATATGAGAGGTGTTTACATGAGTTACCTGGTGTATGAGAGGTGTTTACATGAGTTACGTGGTGTATGAGAGGTGTGTACATGAGTTACCTGGTGTATGAGAGGTGTGCACATGAGTTACCTGGTGTATGAGAGGTGTGCACACGACTTACCTGGTGTATGAGAGGTATTTACATGAGTTACGTGGTGTATGAGAGGTGTTTACATGAGTTACGTGGTGTATGAGAGGTGTTTACATGAGTTACCTGGTGTATGAGAGGTGTTTACATGAGTTACGTGGTATATGAGAGGTGTGTACATGAGTTACCTGGTGTATGAGAGGTGGTACATGAGTTACGTGGTGTATGAGAGGTGTGTACATGAGTTACGTGGTGTATGAGAGGTGTGTACATGAGTTACCTGGTGTATGAGAGGTGTTTACATGAGTTACGTGGTGTATGAGAGGTGTGCACACGACTTACCTGGTGTATGAGAGGTATTTACATGAGTTACGTGGTGTATGAGAGGTGTGTACCCGACTTACGTGGTGTATGAGAGGTGTGTACACGACTTACCTGGTGTATGAGAGGTGTGTACACGACTTACGTGGTGTATGAGAGGTGTGTACATGAGTTACCTGGTGTATGAGAGGTGTGTACATGAGTTACGTGGTGTATGAGAGGTGTGTACATGAGTTACCTGGTGTATGAGAGGTGTGTACATGAGTTACGTGGTGTATGAGAGGTGTGTACATGAGTTACCTGGTGTATGAGAGGTGTGTACATGAGTTACGTGGTGTATGAGAGGTGTGTACATGAGTTACCTGGTGTATGAGAGGTGTTTACATGAGTTACGTGGTGTATGAGAGGTGTGTACATGAGTTACCTGGTGTATGAGAGGTGTGTACATGAGTTACCTGGTGTATGAGAGGTGTGTACATGAGTTACGTGGTATATGAGAGGTGTTTACATGAGTTACCTGGTGTATGAGAGGTGTGCACATGAGTTACCTGGTGTATGAGAGGTGTGCACACGACTTACCTGGTGTATGAGAGGTATTTACATGAGTTACCTGGTGTATGAGAGGTATTTACATGAGTTACCTGGTGTATGAGAGGTGTTTACATGAGTTACCTGGTGTATGATAGGTGTGTACATGAGTTACGTGGTATATGAGAGGTGTGTACATGAGTTACCTGGTGTATGAGAGGTGTGCACATGAGTTACCTGGTGTATGAGAGGTGTGTACACGACTTACCTGGTGTATGAGAGGTGTTTACATGAGTTACCTGTTGTATGAGAGGTGTTTACATGAGTTACCTGGTGTATGAGAGGTGTGTACATGAGTTACGTGGTGTATGAGAGGTGTTTACATGAGTTACCTGGTGTATGAGAGGTGTGTACATGAGTTACGTGGTGTATGAGAGGTGTGTACATGAGTTACCTGGTGTATGAGAGGTGTGTACATGAGTTACCTGGTGTATGAGAGGTGTGTACATGAGTTACGTGGTGTATGAGAGGTGTGTACATGAGTTACGTGGTGTATGAGAGGTGTGTACATGAGTTACGTGGTGTATGAGAGGTGTTTACATGAGTTACCTGGTGTATGAGAGGTGTGTACATGAGTTACCTGGTGTATGAGAGGTGTGTACACGACTTACCTGGTGTATGAGAGGTGTGTACACGACTTACGTGGTGTATGAGAGGTGTGTACATGAGTTACCTGGTGTATGAGAGGTGTGCACATGAGTTACGTGGTGTATGAGAGGTGTGTACATTATTACCTGGTGTATGAGAGGTGTGTACATGAGTTACGTGGTATATGAGAGGTGTTTACATGAGTTACCTGTTGTATGAGAGGTGTTTACATGAGTTACCTGGTGTATGAGAGGTGTGTACACGACTTACGTGGTGTATGAGAGGTGTGTACACGACTTACCTGGTGTATGAGAGGTGTGTACATGACTTACCTGGAGTATGAGAGGAGTGTACAGGAGTTACGTGTTGTATGAGAGGTGTGTACAGGAGTTACCTGGTGTATGAGAGGTGTGTACATGAGTTACCTGGTGTATGAGAGGTGTGTACATGAGTTACCTGGTGTATGAGAGGTGTGTACATGAGTTACCTGGTGTATGAGAGGTGTGTACATGAGTTACGTGGTGTATGAGAGGTGTGTACATGAGTTACGTGGTGTATGAGAGGTGTGTACATGAGTTACCTGGTGTATGAGAGGTGTGTACATGAGTTACGTGGTGTATGAGAGGTGTGTACATGAGTTACCTGGTGTATGAGAGGTGTGTACATGAGTTACCTGGTGTATGAGAGGTGTGCACATGAGTTACCTGGTGTATGAGAGGTGTGCACACGACTTACCTGGTGTATGAGAGGTATTTACATGAGTTACGTGGTGTATGAGAGGTGTGTACACGACTTACGTGGTGTATGAGAGGTGTGTACACGACTTACCTGGTGTATGAGAGGTGTGTACACGACTTACGTGGTGTATGAGAGGTGTGTACATGAGTTACCTGGTGTATGAGAGGTGTGTACATGAGTTACCTGGTGTATGAGAGGTGTGTACATGAGTTACGTGGTGTATGAGAGGTGTGTACATGAGTTATGTGGTGTATGAGAGGTGTTTACATGAGTTACCTGGTGTATGAGAGGTGTGTACATGAGTTACCTGGTGTATGAGAGGTGTGTACACGACTTACGTGGTGTATGAGAGGTGTGTACATGAGTTACCTGGTGTATGAGAGGTGTGCACATGAGTTACGTGGTGTATGAGAGGTGTGTACATGAGTTACCTGGTGTATGAGAGGTGTGTACATGAGTTACCTGGTGTATGAGAGGTGTGTACATGAGTTACGTGGTGTATGAGAGGTGTGTACATGAGTTACTTGGTGTATGAGAGGTGTGTACATGAGCTACCTGGTGTATGAGAGGTGTGTACATGAGTTACCTGGTGTATGAGAGGTGTTTACATGAGTTACGTGGTATATGAGAGGTGTGTACATGAGTTACCTGGTGTATGAGAGGTGTGCACACGACTTACCTGGTGTATGAGAGGTGTGTACATGAGTTACGTGGTGTATGAGAGGTGTGTACATGAGTTACCTGGTGTATGAGAGGTGTGTACATGAGTTACCTGGTGTATGAGAGGTGTGTACATGAGTTACCTGGTGTATGAGAGGTGTGTACATGAGTTACCTGGTGTATGAGAGGTGTTTACATGAGTTACCTGGCCGATGAGAGGTGTTTACATGAGTTACCTGGTGTATGAGAGGTGTTTACATGAGTTACCTGGTGTATGAGAGGTGTGTACATGAGTTACCTGGTGTATGAGAGGTGTGTACATGAGTTACCTGGTGTATGAGAGGTGTGTACATGAGTTACCTGGTGTATGAGAGGTGTGTACATGAGTTACCTGGTGTATGAGAGGTGTGTACATGAGTTACCTGGTGTATGAGAGGTGTGTACATGAGTTACGTGGTATATGAGAGGTGTGTACATGAGTTACCTGGTGTATGAGAGGTGTGTACATGAGTTACCTGGTGTATGAGAGGTGTTTACATGAGTTACCTGGTGTATGAGAGGTGTGTACATGAGTTACCTGGTGTATGAGAGGTGTGTACATGAGTTACGTGGTGTATGAGAGGTGTGTAGATGAGTTACGTGGTGTATGAGAGGTGTGTACATGAGTTACGTGGTGTATGAGAGGTGTGTACATGAGTTACCTGGTGTATGAGAGGTGTTTACATGAGTTACGTGGTGTATGAGAGGTGTGTACATGAGTTACGTGGTGTATGAGAGGTGTGTACATGAGTTACGTGGTGTATGAGAGGTGTGTACATGAGTTACGTGGTGTATGAGAGGTGTGTACATGAGTTACCTGGTGTATGAGAGGTGTGTACATGAGTTACCTGGTGTATGAGAGGTGTGCACACGAGTTACCTGGTGTATGAGAGGTGTTTACATGAGTTACGTGGTGTATGAGAGGTGTGTACATGAGTTACCTGGTGTATGAGAGGTGTGTACATGAGTTACGTGGTATATGAGAGGTGTTTACATGAGTTACCTGGTGTATGAGAGGTGTTTACATGAGTTACCTGGTGTATGAGAGGTGTGTACATGAGTTACCTGGTGTATGAGAGGTGTGCACATGAGTTACCTGGTGTATGAGAGGTGTGCACACGACTTACCTGGTGTATGAGAGGTATTTACATGAGTTACGTGGTGTATGAGAGGTGTGTACATGAGTTACGTGGTGTATGAGAGGTGTTTACATGAGTTACCTGGTGTATGAGAGGTGTTTACATGAGTTACCTGGTGTATGAGAGGTGTGCACATGAGTTACCTGGTGTATGAGAGGTGTGCACACGACTTACCTGGTGTATGAGAGGTATTTACATGAGTTACGTGGTGTATGAGAGGTGTGTACACGAGTTACGTGGTGTATGAGAGGTGTTTACATGAGTTACCTGGTGTATGAGAGGTGTTTACATGAGTTACCTGGTGTATGAGAGGTGTGTACACGACTTACGTGGTGTATGAGAGGTGTGTACATGAGTTACCTGGTGTATGAGAGGTGTGTACATGAGTTACGTGGTGTATGAGAGGTGTGTACATGAGTTACCTGGGGTATGAGAGGTGTGTACATGAGTTACCTGGTGTATGAGCGGTGTTTACATGAGTTACCTGGTATATGAGAGGTGTTTACATGAGTTACCTGGTGTATGAGAGGTGTTTACATGAGTTACGTGGTGTATGAGAGGTGTGTACCCGACTTACGTGGTGTATGAGAGGTGTGTACACGACTTACCTGGGGTATGAGAGGTGTGTACACGACTTACGTGGTGTATGAGAGGTGTTTACATGAGTTACGTGGTGTATGAGAGGTGTGTACATGAGTTACGTGGTGTATGAGAGGTGTGTACATGAGTTACCTGGTGTATGAGAGGTGTGTACATGAGTTACGTGGTGTATGAGAGGTGTGTACATGAGTTACCTGGTGTATGAGAGGTGTGTACATGAGTTACCTGGTGTATGAGAGGTGTTTACATGAGTTACGTGGTGTATGAGAGGTGTGTACATGAGTTACCTGGTGTATGAGAGGTGTGCACATGAGTTACCTGGTGTATGAGAGGTGTGTACATGAGTTACCTGGTGTATGAGAGGTATTTACATGAGTTACCTGGTGTATGAGAGGTGTGTACCTGAGTTACCTGGTGTATGAGAGGTGTGTACATGAGTTACGTGGTGTATGAGAGGTGTGCACATGACTTACCTGGTGTATGAGAGGTATTTACATGAGTTACGTGGTGTATGAGAGGTGTGTACCTGACTTACGTGGTGTATGAGAGGTGTGTACATGAGTTACCTGGTGTATGAGAGGTGTGTACATGAGTTACCTGGTGTATGAGAGGTGTGTACATGAGTTACCTGGTGTATGAGAGGTGTGCACACGACTTACCTGGTGTATGAGAGGTATTTACATGAGTTACGTGGTGTATGAGAGGTGTGTACCCGACTTACGTGGTGTATGAGAGGTGTGTACACGACTTACCTGGTGTATGAGAGGTGTGTACACGACTTACGTGGTGTATGAGAGGTGTGTACATGAGTTACCTGGTGTATGAGAGGTGTGTACATGAGTTACCTGGTGTATGAGAGGTGTGTACATGAGTTACCTGGTGTATGAGAGGTGTGCACACGACTTACCTGGTGTATGAGAGGTATTTACATGAGTTACGTGGTGTATGAGAGGTGTTTACATGAGTTACCTGGTGTATGAGAGGTGTGTACATGAGTTACCTGGTGTATGAGAGGTGTTTACATGAGTTACGTGGTATATGAGAGGTGTGCACATGAGTTACCTGGTGTATGAGAGGTGTGCACACGACTTACCTGGTGTATGAGAGGTATGTACATGAGTTACGTGGTGTATGAGAGGTGTGTACACGACTTACCTGGTGTATGAGAGGTGTGTACACGACTTACCTGGTGTATGAGAGGTGTGTACATGAGTTAAGTGGTGTATGAGAGGTGTGTACATGAGTTACCTGGTGTATGAGAGGTGTGCACATGAGTTACGTGGTGTATGAGAGGTGTGTACATGAGTTACCTGTTGTATGAGAGGTGTTTACATGAGTTACCTGGTGTATGAGAGGTGTGTACATGAGTTACGTGGTGTATGAGAGGTGTGTACATGAGTTACCTGGTGTATGAGAGGTGTGCACATGAGTTACCTGGTGTATGAGAGGTGTGCACACGACTTACCTGGTGTATGAGAGGTGTGTACACGACTTACCTGGTGTATGAGAGGTGTGTACATGAGTTACCTGGTGTATGAGAGGTGTGTACATGAGTTACCTGGGGTATGAGAGGTGTGCACACGAGTTACCTGGTGTATGAGAGGTGTGTACATGAGTTACCTGGTGTATGAGAGGTGTGTACACGACTTACCTGGTGTATGAGAGGTGTGTACACGACTTACGTGGTGTATGAGAGGTGTGTACATGAGTTACCTGGTGTATGAGAGGTGTGCACATGAGTTACGTGGTGTATGAGAGGTGTGTACACGACTTACCTGGTGTATGAGAGGTGTGTACACGACTTACCTGGTGTATGAGAGGTATTTACATGAGTTACGTGGTGTATGAGAGGTGTGTACACGACTTACGTGGTGTATGAGAGGTGTGTACATGAGTTACGTGGTATATGAGAGGTGTTTACATGAGTTACGTGGTGTATGAGAGGTGTTTACATGACTTACCTGGTGTATGAGAGGTGTTCACATGAGTTACCTGGTGTATGAGAGGTGTGCACACGACTTACCTGGTGTATGAGAGGTATTTACATGAGTTACGTGGTGTATGAGAGGTGTGTACACGACTTACGTGGTGTATGAGAGGTGTGTACATGAGTTACCTGGTGTATGAGAGGTGTGTACATGAGTTACCTGGTGTATGAGAGGTGTGTACATGAGTTACGTGGTGTATGAGAGGTGTGTACACGACTTACGTGGTGTATGAGAGGTGTGTACATGAGTTACGTGGTATATGAGAGGTGTTTACATGAGTTACCTGATGTATGAGAGGTGTTTACATGAGTTACCTGGTGTATGAGAGGTGTGCACACGACTTACCTGGTGTATGAGAGGTGTTTACATGAGTTACGTGGTGTATGAGAGGTGTGTACACGATTTACCTGGTGTATGAGAGGTGTGTACACGAGTTACCTGTTGTATGAGAGGTGTTTACACGAGTTACCTGGTGTATGAGAGGTGTGTACACGAGTTACGTGGTGTATGAGAGGTGTGTACATGAGTTACCTGGTGTATGAGAGGTGTGTACACGACTTACGTGGTGTATGAGAGGTGTGTACATGAGTTACCTGGTGTATGAGAGGTGTGTACATGAGTTACGTGGTATATGAGAGGTGTTTACATGAGTTACCTGGTGTATGAGAGGTGTTTACATGACTTACCTGGTGTATGAGAGGTGTGTACACGACTTACGTGGTGTATGAGAGGTGTGTACATGAGTTACCTGGTGTATGAGAGGTGTTTACATGAGTTATCTGGTGTATGAGAGGTGTGTACATTAGTTACCTGGTGTATGAGAGGTGTGTACATGAGTTACGTGGTGTATGAGAGGTGTGTACATGAGTTATCTGGTGTATGAGAGGTGTGTACATGAGTTACCTGGTGTATGAGAGGTGTGTACACGACTTACCTGGTGTATGAGAGGTATTTACATGAGTTACCTGGTGTATGAGAGGTATTTACATGAGTTACCTGGTGTATGAGAGGTGTGTACACGACTTACCTGGTGTATGAGAGGTGTGTACATGAGTTACGTGGTATATGAGAGGTGTTTACATGAGTTACCTGGTGTATGAGAGGTGTTTACATGAGTTACCTGGTGTATGAGAGGTGTGTACACGACTTACGTGGTGTATGAGAGGTGTGTACACGACTTACCTGGTGTATGAGAGGTGTGTACATGAGTTACCTGTTGTATGAGAGGTGTTTACACGAGTTACCTGGTGTATGAGAGGTATTTACATGAGTTACCTGGTGTATGAGAGGTATTTACATGAGTTACCTGGTGTATGAGAGGTGTGTACATGAGTTACCTGGTGTATGAGAGGTGTGTACATGAGTTACGAGGTGTATGAGAGGTGTGTACATGAGTTACCTGGTGTATGAGAGGTGTGTACATGAGTTACGTGGTGTATGAGAGGTGTGTACAGGAGTTACCTGGTGTATGAGAGGTATTTACATGAGTTACCTGGTGTATGAGAGGTATTTACATGAGTTACCTGGTGTATGAGTGGTGTGTACACGACTTACCTGGTGTATGAGAGGTGTGTACACGACTTACGTGGTGTATGAGAGGTGTGTACACGACTTACCTGGTGTATGAGAGGTGTGTACACGAGTTACCTGGTGTATGAGAGGTCTGTACATGAGTTACCTGGTGTATGAGAGGTGTGTACATGAGTTACGTGGTGTATGAGAGGTGAGTACATGAGTTACGTGGTGTATGAGAGGTGTGTACATGAGTTACGTGGTGTATGAGAGGTGTGTACATGAGTTACCTGGTGTATGAGAGGTGTTTACATGAGTTACGTGGTGTATGAGAGGTGTGTACACGACTTACGTGGTGTATGAGAGGTGTGTACACGAGTTACCTGGTGTATGAGAGGTGTGTACATGAGTTACGTGGTGTATGAGAGGTGTGTACATGAGTTACGTGGTGTATGAGAGGTGTGTACATGAGTTATCTGGTGTATGAGAGGTGTGTACATGAGTTACCTTGTGTATGAGAGGTGTTTACATGAGTTACGTGGTGTATGAGAGGTGTGTACATGAGTTACCTGGTGTATGAGAGGTGTTTACATGAGTTACGTGGTGTATGAGAGGTGTGTACATGAGTTACCTGGTGTATTAGAGGTGTGTACATGAGTTACCTGGTGTATGAGAGGTGTGTACATGAGTTACCTGGTGTATGAGAGGTGTGCACACGAGTTACCTGGTGTATGAGAGGTGTTTACATGAGTTACGTGGTGTATGAGAGGTGTGTACATGAGTTACCTGGTGTATGAGAGGTGTGTACATGAGTTACCTGGTGTATGAGAGGGGTTTACATGAGTTACCTGGTGTATGAGAGGTGTGTACATGAGTTACGTGGTGTATGAGAGGTGTGTACATGAGTTACCTGGTGTATGAGAGGTGTGTACATGAGTTACCTGTTGTATGAGAGGTGTTTACACGAGTTACCTGGTGTATGAGAGGTGTGTACCCGACTTACGTGGTGTATGAGAGGTGTGTACACGACTTACCTGGTGTATGAGAGGTGTGTACACGACTTACGTGGTGTGTGAGAGGTGTGTACATGAGTTACCTGGTGTATGAGAGGTGTTTGCATGAGTTACCTGGTGTATGAGAGGTGTGTACATGAGTTACCTGGTGTATGAGAGGTGTGTACATGAGTTACCTGGTGTATGAGAGGTGTGTACACGACTTACCTGGTGTATGAGAGGTGTGTACACGACTTACCTGGTGTATGAGAGGTGTGTACATGAGTTACCTGGTGTATGAGAGGTATTTACATGAGTTACGTGGTGTATGAGAGGTGTGTACACGACTTACGTGGTGTATGAGAGGTGTGTACACGACTTACCTGGTGTATGAGAGGTGTGTACATGAGTTACCTGGTGTATGAGAGGTGTGCACACGACTTACCTGGTGTATGAGAGGTATTTACATGAGTTACGTGGTGTATGAGAGGTGTGTACACGACTTACGTGGTGTATGAGAGGTGTGTACACGACTTACCTGGTGTATGAGAGGTGTGTACATGAGTTACCTGGTGTATGAGAGGTGTGCACACGACTTACCTGGTGTATGAGAGGTATTTACATGAGTTACGTGGTGTATGAGAGGTGTGTACACGACTTACGTGGTGTATGAGAGGTGTGTACACGACTTACCTGGTGTATGAGAGGTGTGTACATGAGTTACCTGTTGTATGAGAGGTGTTTACACGAGTTACCTGGTGTATGAGAGGTATTTACATGAGTTACGTGGTGTATGAGAGGTGTGTACATGAGTTACCTGGTGTATGAGAGGTGTTTACATGAGTTACGTGGTGTATGAGAGGTGTGTACATGAGTTACCTGGTGTATGAGAGGTGTGCACACGACTTACCTGGTGTATGAGAGGTATTTACATGAGTTACGTGGTGTATGAGAGGTGTGTACATGCCTTACCTGGTGTGTGAGAGGTGTGTACACGACTTACCTGGTGTATGAGAGGTGTGTACATGAGTTACCTGGTGTATGAGAGGTGTGTACATGAGTTACCTGGTGTATGAGAGGTGTGCACATGAGTTACCTGGTGTATGAGAGGTATTTACATGAGTTACGTGGTGTATGAGAGGTGTGTACATGAGTTACGTGGTGTATGAGAGGTGTGCACATGAGTTACGTGGTGTATGAGAGGTGTGTACACGACTTACGTGGTGTATGAGAGGTGTGTACATGAGTTACCTGTTGTATGAGAGGTGTTTACATGAGTTACCTGGTGTATGAGAGGTGTGTACATGAGTTACCTGGTGTATGAGAGGTGTGTACATGAGTTACCTGGTGTATGAGAGGTGTGTACATGAGTTACCTGTTGTATGAGAGGTGTTTACACGAGTTACCTGGTGTATGAGAGGTGTGTACATGAGTTACCTGGTGTATGAGAGGTGTGTACATGAGTTACCTGGTGTATGAGAGGTGTGTACATGAGTTACCTGGTGTATGAGAGGTGTGTACACGACTTACCTGGTGTATGAGAGGTGTTTACACGAGTTACCTGGTGTATGAGAGGTGTGTACACGACTTACCTGGTGTATGAGAGGTATTTACATGAGTTACCTGGTGTATGAGAGGTGTGTACATGAATTACCTGGTGTGTGAGAGGTGTGTACACGACTTACCTGGTGTATGAGAGGTGTGTGCGTGAATTACCTGGTGTATGAGAGGTGTTTACATGAGTTACCTGGTGTATGAGAGGTGTGTACATGAGTTACCTGGTGTATGAGAGGTGTGTACATGAGTTACGTGGTGTATGAGAGGTGTGTACATGAGTTACCTGGTGTATGAGAGGTGTGTACATGAGTTACCTGGTGTATGAGAGGTGTTTACATGAGTTACCTGGTGTATGAGAGGTGTGTACACGACTTACCTGGTGTATGAGAGGTGTGTACACGACTTACGTGGTGTATGAGAGGTGTGTACATGAGTTACCTGGTGTATGAGAGGTGTGCACATGAGTTACGTGGTGTATGAGAGGTGTGTACATGAGTTACCTGGTGTATGAGAGGTGTGTACATGAGTTACCTGGTGTATGAGAGGTGTGTACATGAGTTACCTGGTGTATGAGAGGTGTGTACACGACTTACCTGGTGTATGAGAGGTGTGTACACGACTTACCTGGTGTATGAGAGGTGTGTACACGACTTACCTGGTGTATGAGAGGTGTGTACATGAGTTACCTGTTGTATGAGAGGTGTTTACACGAGTTACCTGGTGTATGAGAGGTGTGTACACGACTTACCTGGTGTATGAGAGGTATTTACATGAGTTACCTGGTGTATGAGAGGTGTGTACACGACTTACGTGGTGTATGAGAGGTGTGTACACGACTTACCTGGTGTATGAGAGGTGTGTACACGACTTACGTGGTGTATGAGAGGTGTGTACACGACTTACCTGGTGTATGAGAGGTGTGTACATGAGTTACCTGGTGTATGAGAGGTGTTTACATGAGTTACCTGGTGTATGAGAGGTGTGTACACGACTTACCTGGTGTATGAGAGGTATTTACATGAGTTACCTGGTGTATGAGAGGTGTGTACACGACTTACCTGGTGTATGAGAGGTGTGTACACGACTTACCTGGTGTATGAGAGGTGTGTACACGACTTACCTGGTGTATGAGAGGTATTTACATGAGTTACGTGGTGTATGAGAGGTGTGTACATGAATTACCTGGTGTGTGAGAGGTGTGTACACGACTTACCTGGTGTATGAGAGGTGTGTGAGTGAATTACCTGGTGTATGAGAGGTGTGTACACGACTTACCTGGTGTATGAGAGGTGTGTACACGACTTACCTGGTGTATGAGAGGTATTTACATGAGTTACCTGGTGTATGAGAGGTGTGTACATGAGTTACCTGGTGTATGAGAGGTGTGTACATGAATTACCTGGTGTGTGAGAGGTGTGTACACGACTTACCTGGTGTATGAGAGGTGTGTGAGTGAATTACCTGGTGTATGAGAGGTGTGTACACGACTTACCTGGTGTATGAGAGGTATGTACATGAGTTACCTGGTGTATGAGAGGTGTGTACACGACTTACCTGGTGTATGAGAGGTGTGTACACGACTTACCTGGTGTATGAGAGGTATTTACATGAGTTACCTGGTGTATGAGAGGTGTGTACATGAGTTACCTGGTGTATGAGAGGTGTGTACACGACTTACCTGGTGTATGAGAGGTGTGTACACGACTTACCTGGTGTATGAGAGGTGTGTACACGACTTACCTGGTGTATGAGAGGTATTTACATGAGTTACCTGGTGTATGAGAGGTGTGTACACGACTTACCTGGTGTATGAGAGGTGTGTACACGACTTACCTGGTGTATGAGAGGTGTGTACACGACTTACCTGGTGTATGAGAGGTGTGTACACGACTTACCTGGTGTATGAGAGGTGTGTACACGACTTACCTGGTGTATGAGAGGTATTTACACGAGTTACCTGGTGTATGAGAGGTGTGTACATGAGTTACCTGGTGTATGAGAGGTGTTTACATGAGTTACGTGGTATATGAGAGGTGTGTACATGAGTTACCTGGTGTATGAGAGGTGTGTACACGACTTACTTGGTGTATGAGAGGTGTGTACATGAGTTACCTGGTGTATGAGAGGTGTGTACATGAGTTACCTGGTGTATGAGAGGTGTGTACATGAGTTACCTGGTGTATGAGAGGTGTGTACATGAGTTACCTGGTGTATGAGAGGTGTGTACACGACTTACCTGGTGTATGAGAGGTGTGTGAGTGAATTACCTGGTGTGTGAGAGGTGTGTACACGACTTACGTGGTGTATGAGAGGTGTGTACACGACTTACCTGGTGTATGAGAGGTGTGTACACGACTTACCTGGTGTATGAGAGGTATTTACATGAGTTACCTGGTGTATGAGAGGTGTGTACACGACTTACCTGGTGTATGAGAGGTGTGTGAGTGAATTACCTGGTGTATGAGAGGTGTGTACACGACTTACCTGGTGTATGAGAGGTGTGTGAGTGAATTACCTGGTGTATGAGAGGTGTGTACACGACTTACCTGGTGTATGAGAGGTGTTTACATGAGTTACCTGGTGTATGAGAGGTGTGTACATGAGTTACCTGGTGTATGAGAGGTGTTTACATGAGTTACGTGGTGTATGAGAGGTGTGTACATGAGTTACCTGGTGTGTGAGAGGTGTGTACACGACTTACCTGGTGTATGAGAGGTGTGTGAGTGAATTACCTGGTGTATGAGAGGTGTGTACACGACTTACCTGGTGTATGAGAGGTGTGTGAGTGAATTACCTGGTGTGTGAGAGGTGTGTACACGACTTACCTGGTGTATGAGATGTGTGTACACGACTTACCTGGTGTATGAGAGGTGTGTACACGAATTACCTGGTGTGTGAGAGGTGTGTACACGACTTACCTGGTGTATGAGAGGTGTGTGAGTGAATTACCTGGTGTATGAGAGGTGTGTACACGACTTACCTGGTGTATGAGAGGGGTGTACACGACTTACCTGGTGTATGAGAGGTATTTACATGAGTTACCTGGTGTATGAGAGGTGTGTACACGACTTACCTGGTGTATGAGCGGTATTTACATGAGTTACCTGGTGTATGAGAGGTGTGTACATGAGTTACCTGGTGTATGAGAGGTGTGTACATGAGTTACCTGGTGTATGAGAGGTGTGTACACGACTTACCTGGTGTATGAGAGGTGTGTACACGACTTACCTGGTGTATGAGAGGTGTGTACACGACTTACCTGGTGTATGAGAGGTGTGTACACGACTTACCTGGTGTATGAGAGGTATTTACATGAGTTACCTGGTGTATGAGAGGTGTGTACACGACTTACCTGGTGTATGAGAGGTGTGTACACGACTTACCTGGTGTATGAGAGGTGTGTACACGACTTACCTGGTGTATGAGAGGTGTGTACATGAGTTACCTGTTGTATGAGAGGTGTTTACACGAGTTACCTGGTGTATGAGAGGTGTGTACACGACTTACCTGGTGTATGAGAGGTGTGTACACGACTTACCTGGTGTATGAGAGGTATTTACATGAGTTACCTGGTGTATGAGAGGTGTGTACACGACTTACCTGGTGTATGAGAGGTATTTACATGAGTTACGTGGTGTATGAGAGGTGTGTACATGAATTACCTGGTGTGTGAGAGGTGTGTACACGACTTACCTGGTGTATGAGAGGTGTGTGAGTGAATTACCTGGTGTATGAGAGGTGTGTACATGAGTTACGTGGTGTATGAGAGGTGTGTACATGAGTTACGTGGTGTATGAGAGGTGTGTACATGAGTTACCTGGTGTATGAGAGGTGTTTACATGAGTTACGTGGTGTATGAGAGGTGTGTACATGAGTTACGTGGTGTATGAGAGGTGTGTACATGAGTTACCTGGTGTATGAGAGGTGTGTACATGAGTTACCTGGTGTATGAGAGGTGTGTACATGAGTTACCTGGTGTATGAGAGGTGTGTACACGACTTACCTGGTGTATGAGAGGTGTGTACACGACTTACCTGGTGTATGAGAGGTGTGTACACGACTTACCTGGTGTATGAGAGGTGTGTACACGACTTACCTGGTGTATGAGAGGTGTGTACACGACTTACCTGGTGTATGAGAGGTATTTACATGAGTTACCTGGTGTATGAGAGGTGTGTACACGACTTACCTGGTGTATGAGAGGTATTTACATGAGTTACGTGGTGTATGAGAGGTGTGTACATGAATTACCTGGTGTGTGAGAGGTGTGTACACGACTTACCTGGTGTATGAGAGGTGTGTGAGTGAATTACCTGGTGTATGAGAGGTGTGTACACGACTTACCTGGTGTATGAGAGGTGTGTGAGTGAATTACCTGGTGTGTGAGAGGTGTGTACACGACTTACGTGGTATGTGAGAGGTGTATGAGCAAGTTACCTTGTTTATGAAAAGTGTGTGAACTAGTTACCTGCTGCATGAGACGTGTGTACACAGGTTATCTGGTGTCTCCCTGTAATGAGTGTGTTGTTAAAGGAAAGTCTCAGTTGAGAGAAGTTTGTGATGTTCATCAACATTGTCAAGTGGTCTTTAGATTTAACAGTCAGTAAAAACTGTGATGCATGTGTTCATTTAGGTTATTCTGTTTGTTTATGTAACAAGGTCATACAGGATTCTGGACTCAACAGATTCTTCTGACTTAACTGTAAAGCAAACACAGAGGGATTACTGAGTTTATGATGTGCAGCCACATCTATGTGGTCATGAAATGTAAAAGCACAGATCCATGTAGATGCATTTATTGTTTTAAAATATATCAGGGAGGTGAATTAAAACTGCCCTCCACTGCTTACAGTGACGTTGTTGTAATATTTAACATCCACTTGGACTGCAGTGAACTGAGCAGGAGACTGTTTCTATTTGAATTATGTTAAAAGCTTGAACATGTGGATTTTTTGTGGCAGTTGGAAGTCAGTCATTTTCTGGAGACTCTCAGTCCAGCAGATGGAGGTCAGTCTTCGTAATATTTAAAATTTGTTTGTTGTTAAAATGTTAAATTTTTCTGTCTAATCAAAGTTACCTTGTCCTCCATGTCTGTGTAAACCCGGGTTCTGCAACCTTTATAATAGAAAGAGCCATTTGCCCATTACCTGTAATAAATGTAGTTCATGAAGAGCCACAAAGTGACATTGACCCTTCAAGTTAAAGGTGGTAAAGAGAATTTTATAGCAAATTTAGATGTCAAATTTACTTTAAAATCATTTTATTGACTTGTAGCAGTCTTGTACTTATGATGTCCAAAAGAAAGTTATAATATTCATAAATCATTGACCTGGTGAGGCTTAAAATAAAGTAGCAAATAGATAATGAACCTATTTCATTATCTATCAGCTACTAGATTTTCAATCACACTTGTACTGCTAAAAGTAACAATAAACAGCCTTTTACCATCGATGATCCCGACATGTTAGAAGAAACAAAGTTGTAGTAGTTCCAGAAAAAAACTCCAGTGATGCCGGTAGTAAACAAACAAGGGGAGACTTCTACTAAGATTAAACAGTTAGTACAATAAGTGTCCCACTTATAGTTAAAACCTGAATTTCCAGCTTTATAAAAAACAAACATCAGATTGTTGTTCAGGCTGCTGGAGATAAAAACCAGCCGCCACCAGGATCCTGCAGGAACAAGCTGTTATAAAACTGGACATAGTTTGATAATTTATTATTTTGTAATTTGCCTTAATTAAGTCTGTTGTAACATGTTTGTTTGTGGATCAGGAGAGTCAGACTGCAGCTCAGAAAGATTCAGAAACAGATCAAAGTTCAACTGATCGCTGCATTTTACAAACATTTCAGTTAAACTTAAGTCTGTATGTTCAGCTCTGGTTCTGGAATCAGTTCACACATGCAGAACAACCTGTTTGTGACATTAGTGTCATTCTGCTACAGAAAATCTATGAACATCAAATCAAATCAAATCAAAAATACTTTATTAATCCCTGAAGGGAAATTAAATGTTGTTGTAGCTCAGTTCATCTTCAGGGAGCCATTGTAGAGGGTTCTAGCTGTGGACAGGAAGGATCTCCTGTAGAGGGTTCTAGCTGTGGACAGGAAGGATCTCCTGTAGAGGGTTCTAGGTGTGGACAGGAAGGATCTCCTGTAGAGGGTTCTAGCTGTGGACAGGAAGGATCTCCTGTAGAGGGTTCTAGCTGTGGACAGGAAGGATCTCCTGTAGAGGGTTCTAGCTGTGGACGGGAAGGATCTCCTGTAGCGGGTTCTAACTGTGGACGGGAAGGATCTCCTGTAGAGGGTTCTAGCTGTGGACAGGAAGGATCTCCTGTAGAGGGTTCTAGCTGTGGACAGGAAGGATCTCCTGTAGAGGGTTCTAGCTGTGGACAGGAAGGATCTCCTGTAGAGGGTTCTAACTGTGGACGGGAAGGATCTCCTGTAGAGGGTTCTAGCTGTAGACAGGAAGGATCTCCTGTAGAGGGTTCTAGGTGTGGACAGGAAGGATCTCCTGTAGAGGGTTCTAGCTGTGGACAGGAAGGATCTCCTGTAGAGGGTTCTAGCTGTGGACGGGAAGGATCTCCTGTAGAGGGTTCTAACTGTGGACGGGAAGGATCTCCTGTAGAGGGTTCTAGCTGTGGACAGGAAGGATCTCCTGTAGAGGGTTCTAGCTGTGGACAGGAAGGATCTCCTGTAGAGGGTTCTAGCTGTGGACAGGAAGGATCTCCTGTAGAGGGTTCTAACTGTGGACAGGAAGGATCTCCTGTAGAGGGTTCTAGCTGTGGACAGGAAGGATCTCCTGTAGAGGGTTCTAACTGTGGACAGGAAGGATCTCCTGTAGAGGGTTCTAGCTGTGGACAGGAAGGATCTCCTGTAGAGGGTTCTAGCTGTAGACGGGAAGGATCTCCTGTAGAGGGTTCCAAATGTGGACAGGAAGGATCTCCTGTAGAGGGTTCTAGCTGTGGACAGGAAGGATCTCCTGTAGAGGGTTCTAGTTGTGGACAGGAAGGATCTCCTATAGAGGGTTCTAGCTGTGGACAGGAAGGATCTCCTGTAGAGGGTTCTAGCTGTGGACGGGAAGGATCTCCTGTAGCGGGTTCTAACTGTGGACGGGAAGGATCTCCTGTAGAGGGTTCTAGCTGTTGACAGGAAGGATCTCCTGTAGAGGGTTCTAGGTGTGGACAGGAAGGATCTCCTGTAGATGGTTCTATCTGTGGACAGGAAGGATCTCCTGTAGAGGGTTCTAGGTGTGGACAGGAAGGATCTCCTGTAGAGGGTTCTAGGTGTGGACAGGAAGGATCTCCTGTAGAGGGTTCTATCTGTGGACAGGAAGGATCTCCTGTAGCGGGTTCTAACTGTGGACGGGAAGGATCTCCTGTAGAGGGTTCTAGCTGTAGACAGGAAGGATCTCCTGTAGAGGGTTCTAGCTATAGACAGGAAGGATCTCCTGCAGAGGGTTCCAGATGTTGACAGGAAGGATCTCCTGTAGATGGTTCTAGCTGTGGACAGGAAGGATCTCCTGTAGAGGGTTCTAGCTGTGGACAGGAAGGATCTCCTGTAGAGGGTTCTAGCTGTGGACAGGAAGGATCTCCTGTAGAGGGTTCTAGCTGTAGACAGGAAGGATCTCCTGTAGAGCGTTCTAGCTATAGACAGGAAGGATCTCCTGCAGAGGGTTCCAGATGTTGACAGGAAGGATCTCCTGTAGATGGTTCTAGCTGTGGACAGGAAGGATCTCCTGTAGCGTCTGTGCTGCAGCGGATTATGAAGAATCTTCTGACTGAGACACTCTGTTGTTGAGTTACTGTGTTCTGAAGAGGATGATGAGGGTTTTCCATCATGTTCTTCATCCTCCTGTGGACAATCAACTAAAGAGACTCCAGTTCAGTCTCCAGGACAGAATCAGTCCTCCTTATCCATCTGTTCAATCTCTTCATGTCACTTCCTCTGATGCTGCTTCCCCAACAGGTGACTGCAGGTGTGATCAGCTGAGAAACTCCTCTTCTTTTGTTGCTCCTCTTCAAATCTCTGTCTATTGTTTAAAAGCCAGGCAGAGACACACTGGAGTCCGGGATATGTTCCTTTAGCCATGTCTCAGTAAAACATATGATGCTGCAGTCCTGATATGGCTGGGTCTTCAACAGAGTTTCAAGTTCATCTATTATGTTAGCGAGAGATCTCACATTTGTCAATATGACTGATGGAAGTGAAGGTTTAAACTTCTTCTTTCTCTCTCTTCACTCTGCTCCTGCTCTGCATCCACGTCTTCTTCTTTTGAGCTCATCAGGGATCCAGAGTTTCAATTTGAGGATTATTTCAGATGTCAGTTAGCTGCTCTTACTTGTAAACAAGTCTCTTGTTGCTGTGGTTACGCATCATAACAAGTGGCAAAAAAGTGACAAATCAAGCAAAAAACTCAATCAGCACAGCACCCAAATCAGAAGAAAAGTATTTGGAAAATATTTCCAGAAGAAAAAACTAGCAAGAAATACTCAACAAGAACAAAAAAATACTAGCAAATGCTAGCAAAGTCACATACTCCAACAAGGTGCCACCAGTTGTAGCGCTATTCCGGAATCAAAAACAATCATGATCCATTTCCTGTTGATCAAAGTTACATGGAGCCACTTCAGAGGGGCTGAAGAGCCACATGTGGCTGCAGAACCTCCGGTTGCAGAATTCTGGTGTAAACATTTGGTTTAATATGTGCATTTCTCTACTTTTTCCCTTTAGGACTCTGTGCACTTTAAATGTGGCAGATAGATAAGTGTCCTTGACAGAAACGAGGTTTCAAGTGAAAGAACTCAACAAAGGAACAGCTCCAAGTCTTCAGGGCAACATGTTTCAGTTCAATGTGATTTATTTCAATCAATCTCTCCATCCAAATCTTGTGTGTGTGTGTGTGTGTGTGTGTGTGTGTGTTATGTGGATTTTTGTGTTTGTGTGAACAGAAATAGCAGCAGAAGCTCTTGTACAGTATGAAGTTGTGCTATCACTATAACACTTGACTTGCTGTTAAAAATAACCGTCTCACGTAAGCTCTGAGCCAAGGAGGACAGGTCGTCTCAAGAAACCTAAAAAGGTCTCATTAGGCTCAAAGTGTGTTGATCTGCCAGAAAATCCTCTTGAAACTTGTTTATAGTTCTTACTTTAAGAACTTTAATATAAATATTAAATTTGTATATTACTTGACATATGCCAGTGTCTTGAGTTGCCTTATACTGTTAAAAAACAAAACTTTTATCAGTAATAGTAAAACACAGTTTACCATCTATATAATGTTTGAAGTTAACACTGTTCTGTGGAGACAATCTGTTTTAAAGATCCATTTTTAGTTACTTTCCCCCGTGCAGACACGTCTGTCTTCTTAAACCTCCGTTACATTGTGGTTTTTAAGTATAATGAGGAATTTTACTTTAATAAAACTCATTTCATTTGCAGGTACAAACACTTCATCTCCAAACTGTGGAATGAGAAGGAAATTTAGAGGTAAATGCTATATATAGTCTTAAGTGCGTCCATACATGGGGTGGAAAGGGGACAGCATTCCTCTGATGAGGGTAATATTTTTGTTACCATCAGCAAGTGCTTCCCAAGCGGCATCAGGCTGGTCTGCCACCGCTTTGCTCTGTTTTAATCTCCCAGGGTAAGTAACTTTCTTCACTTTCTGCTGAACACGGGCTAATTTTATTGGTGATTGATTTCTAAAACAAAGTTGATATTAGTATTAGAAGTTATCTGTAGTTATACTTGGAACATGTGTGGTGTGTGAGGAGACTCTGAGTTAGCAGCAGTCTGGATCTCCCTGAGCCAGACGTTCTGTGTTCAACCACCAGCTATAACTGACCATGTAGAATTATTGATTTTTATAATCGATAACAGCTGGTTTGTATCTGAATCTTCATCAGTTGGAGAGAACTTTGGAGTCTGATCATTCTGGCTGGTTGAACTAAAAGGTTAAGAAAGTAAATGAAAGTGCTCCTGATAATAACTACTGTCTGGATTTATCTAATCAAAGAATCAGCTAACTGTTGGAAATCATTCATAATTAAACTCTGTAAAAAAACAAGAGACTCTAGGAATCCAGTGAACTGTTAAATGTACAGCAGTGATCATGTCGTCATCACTTTTTACCAGCTGTTAACTATATTCAGTTTAACGTGTCGACATCATTCGTGATGAAGCGAAAACTTGTTTTAAGGCTTCTAACTTGACCCGAACGTGTTTGGTGTCCCCCCCCCCCCTCCCTCCCCTGGTGGTCCTGGCCAGGTCTCCTTGAAGTGTTGCTGTCATGGCCTCCACAGTCATACCTTGGTATAAGAAGAAGCATGTGAGCCAAGTTAAAACTGATTACGCTTATCATCACAGTAAACATGTTGTCAAGCAGCAGACAGAAAGGTATGACGTCTCTCCTGCATTGTGAAGCTCCTGCTGCTTTGCCAGATAGAAGAAGAACAAACGCCTGGAGCCGTTGGCTGAGAAGTAGATCAGAGTCTGGTCATTATTGTGTCTGCTTCCGTTTGTATTAAACAAATCACCTCGTTACAAAGGGATTGATTTCATATCTGATTAGAGAGACAGAAGTAAAGCCCATTCAGACTGATTTGTCAAATGTTTTTAGATTTGCAGTGTTTTCCAGCAGCTGCTGAAAATGACTTTAAATCACAAACAACAAAGGCCATTTTCATATTCTTTATATCTCCCTGGGTTTATAGAGGCTAAGTATTGTTAGCAGAGTGCTACTTCCATCATTATGTTGTGCAACAGAGAATGCAATGTTCAAAAATATTGTTGACATCCTGCTTTTCAGTGAGTAATCCAGAAGCTCTGGAGCCCAGACCAATAATAACTTTAGAAATTGCTGTTTCTACTGATGCTCAGCAGCTTTTGGCAGATGTCTAAAATTAAAGCGTGATGTGGGTGTATTTTATTGCACTGCTACGCCTTGATAAAGCTTTGCAAACCGCTGTTTTTCACTGATAATGAAACAAAACATAAACCGGCTCACGTCTCAGTTCTGAGTCACTACAGCTGGATTCTGATCACCCAGTTATCCTAACAAGCTGCCATGTTGTCATGGCTCATCACTAGGATCCTCCCGCCACCTGATGCCAGTCGTTACTGCTTTATTTAATGATCTCAGTATAATGTTAATAACCATAAGAATCTGAAGGTCTCGTCAGTGTTTATTGAACTTTCCTTTCAGTTTGACAGTTTGAAGAATCGAGTCTTTGTTCATTTCTGTTTACAGCTGAACTGAATGGGTGACACTGACCACCGTCGCCACCACATCACTTCAATATATGTCTATTATAAGTTGATTTATTTGGGAGTTCTCAAACAGAAATTTGCAAAAGTTGTATTTATAAAGCAAATTGTTTAGCATGATTTAACATCTCTGATTACACACATGCAGCAGAGTATTACTTCATTACTACTAGCTTATGTGTGTAACCCCCCCCCCCCCCCCCCCCCC
>SSNP01000093.1:2156355-2176872 GCA_006937955.1 Pachypanchax playfairii | reverse complement strand
ACCCCCCCCCCCCCCCCACAGGAAGTTGAGCTCTCATTCAGCGAGCCAGGTGCAGGCTCAGGCCACTCAGGTCATGGCAGAACCAGCCTATACCATACCGGTTTTCCGCCAGAGGTGAGTTCTCATTAGGTTATTTTATGTTAAAGGTTCCACTGAAGTGCTGATCTGACGCAGCACCTTGCTTTACACATGACTGTTACTACTGCTACACATTCTGTATCGGATAAAGCTGTTCTGTTTGGTGAAATGTGTTTGTGGTGTGTTTACTGTCGCGCGCGTGTCAGGACTGCTGAGGAAACGGAGGAATATCAGAGAGTCAGCTCAAATGTTGGAAAAGGACTTGCTGTGATTCAGGATGAACTTCACAGGATGCGGATGGCAACAAAAGCTCAGGTGGAAAGTCTTGCAATCCAAAAAGAGGTAAGTTCCCAAAAAGATGACAAACTGAAATGAGCCAAATTAACAACTAAACTAACAGTTAACTTAAGAAAAAAATCCAGATGTTGTCATAAGATATTCTTCTGTTTGTGTTCAGCCTTCTCCATTTATTCAGGACTGAATGATTCACTGCAGGTGGGTGTTAAAAATGTGGGTTTTGTTGGTAGAAGATTTAACAGTTTTACAGAAAACAGTAAATATATGATGTAAAAGTTTGTGTATTAGAGGTACAGTATCTTTAGTTCATGAACCTTCCAAACATTCTCACAGCTGTTTGACACCATGGAAGTGGAACAGCTTGTATTTGTACTCCAGATGTTGTCGTTGCTGTTTAAATGATTTATTTTCATTGTGTATATCTGTATGTTTATTTATTATTTATTTCAAATGTTAACCATAAATATATGTTGCATTTTGTTGCTGTACATCAAGTCTGTGTACAAATAAAACTTGACAATAATTCAGAAATACTGTCTTCAAAGGGTTTTTCAACGATTATGATTAAATATAAAAATGCAGGATTTGTCCTATTATGTAAACAAAAACACATATAACTTAAGGTTGGTAAACAGCTGTATGTTCTGTAATATCCTTTATTTAATCTCTTGAAACGCTTCTCTCTGCTCAGGTTAAAGATATGATGTCGAAGAAGGTGGATTTGTTGGAGGGGTACCCCAAGATGCCAGACTTTCTGGTGGCCCTGCGGCCCCACACCGTGTGGGAGAAGACCCCAGTCAAGCTGTTTTGCACTGTGGAGGGAAACCCGAGGCCTATCGTCAAATGGTCAGAGTATAAACATTTAAAAGTGTTGGTTTTTACTCGATCTCCAACTTCCTGGAATAGGATTTTTCTTCTGTGCTTGTCTGTAAATATATTGTGAATATCTGTTTCTCTTTAGGGATTCAACACATGGTGCTTTTCCGTTCAGTGTTTTTTCATCTTCACAGTGATGTCTGTTTATTTACATTGTGTTACATGAAACGTAATAAAGGTGGGGTTTGATTCTTTGTAGGTTTAAAGGAGGGGTGCCAATCGACCCACTGAACACCCCAGGAAAGTACAAGATTGAGAACAAGTATGGCGTCCATGGTTTGATCATTAGCAGGTATGTAGCAGACTCTGACCAGACCAGCCGTCACCAAATCATCCGAAATTATATCCTGATCATTACAGAGTTTAATGTTGTAAAAGTTTGTCAAAATAAATCTGCAAGAAACTCACTCTCGTGCCTGTAAGTAAAAAAAAAAAATGAAAAGATTTACCATCTAAAAAGTTGTAAAGTTAAACACTTTAACAAGAAACTTTTCCTTTAATAAAACCCAGAGACGTTCATTTCTTGGCTGATTGTAATGAACAGCTGATATTTTGGCTGGGGGGGTGGGGGTGAATATGGATTCATGTTCATGAATTTAAAATGTATAATCTCAAACACATGAATCCAAATATATGAAATTCTACTCTGGAATCATTTAAGAAGATAAATCTACAAACTCTAACGTGTTTTGTCTTTGTCTTATTATTAAGAAATAACTTCATCTCTATAAATCAATTGTATCTGAATCCAGTACTTTGTTTCTAAATGTAAAAATACCAGCAGTCACAAATTCTTACAGTTGTATACTTGACCCACACTGAGAGGTGAAGGGCTGATTTTAAAATATTTCTGTTTTTTAAACAACCACATAAGAGCTTGTTTCACTGCTGGTTATTTTTCACAGTAATTCTAACCAGAACTTTCGCTGCTTTTGGGTTTAATGAACACAAGACTAACAGGAAGGATTTGTTACTGCTCTTCCTCAGTTGTTACTAAGTTGGTTAATGGTGGTCTGAATATTGTAGATTAATGGTTAGAGTGTCTCCTGCTCTGTTTCTTCTTCTTGGAGACGCCTCAGCTGTTCATGCTGAAGTGCTGACCTTTGCGTCATTCAAGCCCCGAATTCCTCCCACTGCATGTGCTCCCATTTCCCTTCTCCCTCTCTCTCCTCCTTTAATGTCTTTACTCTCTCTCTCCTGGTCTCTCATTCTTTCTGTAGAAATCTCTGTTTTATTACAACATATCCACTGAAGTTTGGTAGTTTTCTCCAAATTAAGCATGTTCTCATTCATACTTCCAAAAGAAGGTTGTTAAAACTCAGTTAAGACGAGGACACAGATTTCACTCCCCAACAGCTGAGAAAAAGGATCCTCTTAAAATAGTTGTGTGTGGTGAAGGTCACATGTCTTCATTTATCCTCTCCTTGGACTCCTCCTCAGTTGTTGTGCATGTGTGCAGCTTCTTTTCTTCAGACTCCAGTTATTGGATCAGTGTTCAAAGGGAGAACAGCGTGATCTGATTCATCACAGCTTCATCATTCAATCCTATTGTTCAGTCAAACTCGTGTTTCTGTGGAAAATGCTATTGGACAAAAGTCTGTATTCTAAAAGTTACAAAATGAAAACATAATATCTTAAAAAGTAACAAACAATAAGATTTATAAAAAACACATCACAGTGTAACATTAGAGTTTACACAGGCTGATCGTGCTGCACATAATGAATTCATTGAAATCCACACATGTTCATATTTATATCTTTACTGAACTGAATGACAGTTTGATTTCACATCTGTTGTCTGATTCTGTAGGTGTGTTGTGAGCGATACTGCAGAGTACAGCGCCGTGGCAACCAACCAGCATGGCACGGCTACCAGCAAGGCTACAGTTACTGTGAAGAGTGAGTCTCTGTCTGACTCACTATCATCAACACAGTATTTACGTAACAGCTGTTGTCTGTAAATGTGAATTTATTTTCTACACAGGACCATCAGGAGCTGCAGAGTCCTGTCAGCTCGGTCTCGGTAAGACAACACTTAAAGAAAGTCACTGAAAATGAGACAGTTCAGCATGGAGACTGTATAAAGATGGATGGCAGGTTTTTGTCCCCTGTGGAACAAAAATATCTCAGACTCCCGACTGAAAGTCCCGCCTACTCACCCACACAGTCGTAGTAATTATTAATGCCAGTCAGTCTTTTTCTTTACCTGCTTGTTCCTGTTCAGGGTCTCGGGGAGCTGATATCTGTCTCCAGCAGTCAGTGGGTGAGAGGCGGGGCTACACCATGACAGGTCACCTGTCCATCACAGGGACACATATAGACAGAAAACCACTCACACACCTGGGGAGAGTTTAAAGTTCCCAGTTAACCTACATGCATATTTTTGATCTGTGGGAGGAAACTGGAGTCCCCAGAGAAAACTCCCACATGCATGAGAAGATGTAAACTCCATGTAGGAAGATCCCAGCCTGGTTTAGAACCCAGAACCTGCTACCAACCCATCCTGTTCCATTCAGAACTTTTCAAAGTAATTTATTAGCAAACAGAAAAATAATCATTTAAATCAAACAATGGCAACAAAAAATATTAAATTCTTGATGGAAGTCATAAATATCTGAACATGCAGCAGCAAGGACGACCTACATGAATCCAGATGAGTCGACACCTGGACACTTTTATCTAATGTTTAGCTTTAATTCTTAGTCAGGAACATGTGCTGTTAAAAGGTGTTCTGGGACCAGCTGCTGAGAGGTGCTCATCTAGTTTCAGTTTCAACTTCCACGTTAAAGAGTCCCTTCCATTAAAAACAGTTTTTCTGAGGTTTCTGTTGAATATTTTAGCTCCACAGGTGTTCTTACCTTCATAGTGGGTGTAAACAGGTCAACAACTTCTCTTTCAGTTTTAATCTCTCAAACTACACAGGTGGTGATAAAACCTGATTTCTCCCGAGTTCAAATGGCCTGTACAGTGGGGCAAAAAAGTATTTAGTCAGCCACCAATTGTGTAAGTTCTCCCACTTAAAAAGATCAGAGAGGCCTGTAATTTTCATCATAGGTATACCTCAACTATGAGAGACAAAATGAGGAAAAAAAATCCAGAAAATCACATTGTCTGATTTTTAAAGAATTTATTTGCAAATTATGGTGGAAAATAAGTATTTGGTCACCTACAAACAAGTAAGATTTCTGGCTTTCACAGACCTGTAACTTCTTTAAGAGGCTCCTCGGTCCTCCACTCGTTACCTGTATTAATGGCACCTGTGTGAACTCGTTATCAGTATAAAAGACACCTGTCCACAACCTCAAACAGTCACGCTCCAAACTCCACTATGGCCAAGACCAAAGAGCTGTCAAAGGACACCAGAAACAAAATTGTAGACCTTCACCAGGCTGGGAAGACTGAATCTGCAATAGGTAAGCAGCTTGGTGTGAAAAAATCAACTGTGGGAGCAATTATTAGAAAATGGAAGACATACAAGACCACTGATAATCTCCCTCGATCTGGGGCTCCACGCAAGATCTCACCCCGTGGGGTCAAAATGATCACAAGAACGGTGAGCAAAAATCCCAGAACCACACGGAGGGACCTAGTGAATGACCTGCAGAGAGCTGGGACCAAAGTAACAAAGGCTACCATCAGTAACACACTACGCCGCCAGGGACTCAAATCCTGCAGTGCCAGACGTGTCCCCCTGCTGAAGCCAGGACACGTCCAGGCCCGTCTGCGGTTTGCTAGAGAGCATTTGGATGATCCAGAAGAGGATTGGGAGAACATCATATGGTCAGATGAAACCAAAATAGAACTTTTTGGTAGAAACTCAACTTGTCGTGTTTGGAGGGGAAAGAATGCTGAGTTGGATCCAAAGAACACCATACCTACTGTAAAGCATGGGGGTGGAAACATCATGCTTTGGGGCTGTTTTTCTGCAAGGGGACCAGGACGACTGATCCGTGTAAAGGAAAGAATGAATGGGGCCATGTATCGTAAGATTTTGAGTGAAAACCTCCTTCCATCAGCAAGGGCATTGAAAATGAGACGTGGCTGGGTCTTTCAGCATGACAATGATCCCAAACACACCGCCCGGGCAACGAAGGAGTGGCTTCGTAAGAAGCATTTCAAGGTCCTGGAGTGGCCTAGCCAGTCTCCAGATCTCAACCCCATAGAAAATCTCTGGAGGGAGTTGAAAGTCCGTGTTGCCCAGCGTCAGCCCCAAAACATCACTGCTCTAGAGGAGATCTGCATGGAGGAATGGGCCAAAATACCAGCAACAGTGTGTGAAAACCTTGTGAGGACTTACAGAAAACGTTTGACCTCTGTCATTGCCAACAAAGGCTATATAACAAAGTATTGAGATTAACTTTTGTTATTGACCAAATACTTATTTTCCACCATAATTTGCAAATAAATTCTTTAAAAATCAGACAATGTGATTTTCTGGATTTTTTTTCCTCATTTTGTCTCTTTGCCCCACTGTATCTGTTTCATCACAACTCCTTTGTTCGTTAGTATTCATCAGCTCCAGCAGTTGAAACCACACCTAGCATGCTGCTAGCTAAAAGCTGTAGAACAGGGGTCATCAACTATATTTGTCAGAGGGCCAGAATTTTACCAGACAGTCTCCATGGGGGCCAGACCCCCAAGAAGAAAATCAAATAAAAATCTAATTTTGGCTTAACATTATGTTTAATGTTTGTACTTTTTCCATTTCATTACAAAACTGAAGGCATTTGATTTAGGCTCCCATCACCTATACCACAGTCAACCACTAGGAGTTGCTTTAATAGTGTGGAAACTATTTTCTTTTTTATTCTCACAATTTTGGAATCCAGTCGCGGGCCGGATTGAACGGCTCAGCGGGCCGCCAGTTGATGATCAGTGCTGTAAAATAAGACGTAACAAACAGGAAGAGAGAACGTCTGACGTTGCCATGCGCAGCGGGGCAGGAAACAGTATACCTTGCTCTCATAGGCTAGTTTGTTAGCCAATCTGAGTCCAGCAAATTTGAATAATGAATATTAATGAGTTGCAGTCTGACGAATCTTCACGCAGACAGATTGAAAGATCTGTTAATCAGTGTTTCCTGACGTTTTTTAAACATTAAATGTTTCATATTACAGGTTAATACTTAAGAAATAAACACAAAGTCCTGAAATTTGTATGACATGGCCTCTTAAAGCTCCTGTATCTAGTTATAACACTTACTCATCATTTAACCACAGTCCTGCGACCCAGAGTAATAACAAGAGTATGATCTGTTCTTACTTTTTATTTTAGACCTAAAAAATCCAGATTAACACATTTTTGGGCAAAGGGTTATATAGAGGGTTAAACCTCCGAGGTTAGCTCAATTTAACCCGAATTTTAAAACTTCTATTTGTGTGTTAAATAAAGTGTTTAATATTTCTGTATTTCCTCGCTGATGGTGTTCCACTTGTTGTGCTGCTCCTCAGTACCCCACCTGACGGAGATCCATGCCAGTAAGCTGGAGGTCACCCTTCTGGACAGGTTCCCTGTTAGTTTTGGGGTGGAGGGCAGCTCCATTAAACTTGTGTGTACTATGGTGGTTGTTCCTGATCTCCCCAACATACCACCTCTCGCCCAGTGGTACAGAGATGGTAAGGCCTTCTGTTCTTTATTCATCTGTGGATCTGGAGTGTTTGTGTGTTAAACCAACATCATTTTTATAAGTAATATGTGGTAAATATTCAGTGGCTTTGGTTTTTGGTTAACTGTGTATTTTTTTGAAAGATAAACTGCTGAAACCAAGTAAACTAGCAGAGATGTCAGTGGGTGGAGGTGCAGCATGTCTGACTCTTCCTCACCTGGCCAAGGATGACGAGGGTCTCTACACCCTTCGTATCTTCACAAAGGACGGCACGGCTGAACATAGTGCCTACCTGTTTGTCTCAGGTAGGCTGAAATGAAAACAGTTTATTGTTAAAGAAGTTTTAGGACTAGTTAATGCACAAACCCACTGACTCATGGTTACATATCATGTTAAACATGTGATCTGTTTAACAACATGGCGGTCTTTCTTCACCACTTCAGTCCTGCTGTCTTTGTTCCCTAGATGCTCCTGCCTCGGTGGCTGGCGCCCCTGGTGCACCGATGAGTGTCAAGGCATATGACATTAACTCCGATTACGTCTTGGTTGCTTGGAAACCCCCCAACACAGTCAATGAGGCACCAATCACCGGATACTTTGTGGATCGGTCAGTCTGAAACTCTCCAGGCTCTTTAAATAGACCCGATTTGTCCCACTAACATGGACACAGTGAAAGAACACTTTGAATTCCAATTATCATTTATTTATCAATAAATATTGATTGTTTTTTAAATTCAAAGGATTATTTTAAAAGTTGAAAACTTCACAAGCAGGCAAAATTCCACTTCAAGTCATTAAACTAAGTTAATTAATATTTTTATAGATGCAAACAGACAAATAATCAAACAGATTGTAAAACAGAAGCTGATGTTATCAAAGAGTTTGTAAATAGTAACTAAAACTGATCAGAAAGCAGTCAGAGAGCAGACCGGCTTCAAGAAGCTTATCTCACATCATGTGATCTGACAGTAATAAAAAATCCCTCCAAACATTTCAGTCTGTCGTCCAGGTCCCTTCTCAAGTCTAACTGATTAGTCCTTATACCGTCCAATCATGTTTCATACATGTCAGATTATACTGTAAATAAATAAACATGCTGGTGATCTTATAACCTTCTTGGTGGAGGTAGAAAGACGGATTATCACTTACCATAAAACTAAATGAAAAGGTATAAATGTAAGTGGTGTATTTCTCAAAGGTGGGTTAAACATTATACAGTAAGGGGGTTATTATTATATTTATTTATTTTATTACATCTCTTGAATGATTGACATTTTGGGGATGGTATTAAAAAGCTCTTTTTTTGTCAAGTAAGAAGAAAGAACAAAGGAAGTGGAAGTGAGTGTGAAGCAGCTGCTGTCTTCACTGAACAAGAAGAAGAGCAGCAGATAGAGATCAATGCTGCAGAACTATGAATCATTTCTGTGTTTTTAAAGTCAGACCTCAGTGATAAAAATGTCTCCTGTTTTGTTGCACAGCTGTGAAGCTGGTAGTGACACCTGGGTCCAGTGTAACGACTCCCCGGTGAAGGTCTGTAAGTACCCGGTACACGGACTCACCCTGGGTCGTTCCTACCACTTCAGAGTGAGAGCTGTGAACAAGGCCGGCATCAGCAGACCATCACGCAAGTCTGACAAAGTGACAGCGATTGATGCTGCAGAGAACGAGAGACTGCAAGGTACCGACGAAGGTAAATACCCAACCAGGACAGACAGGAGACGTTTACTGTCCTAACAGATTCTTTATCTCCCAATACAGTGATAAAAATAAATGGGAAATATGACATAGTGATCAAGGATGATGAAGTGGAAGGTACGGTAGTGTACAAAGATTAAAGAACCCTAAACCAAAGTATTTTATAATATTACTAAATCCTAACACACACCCTCAGTCTTCAGTCCACTGATCAGAGAGTTTACAAACATTCAACCAGTTTTAAGCTCCCAAAAAAGATTGTTCAGGTATTTTCTATCATGTTGTCCCAAAGCTGGTAAAGAATTTGTTTCATTTAATCTAAAGGTGTAACATTCTTAATCTTCCTTCAGCTGCAACTTCTTACTTACATTTTATTATCAATATGTAAAAAAGTATTTTGTTATAAAACACAATTAAAAATTGCTACAAAAAACATTAATAATACATTTAAAGTATAAATAATGTACACATTTCTACCACTACTCTTTACATCAACATGTCACTTATTTGTTATGTTTCATGACATTATATATAGTACAGATGTTGATACATGTGATGAGACTCTGCCTGTGATGTTGTTTAGCTATGAAGACCTCTGGCCTTTATCAGACTCTCAGACCTCTGGCCTTTATCAGACTCTCAGACCTCTGGCCTTCATCAGACTCTCAGACCTCTGGCCTTCAAAAGATTCTCAGACCTCTGGCCTTCATCAGACTCTCAGACCTCTGGCCTTTATCACACTCTCAGACCTCTGGCCTTTATCACACTCTCAGACCTCTGGCCTTCATTAGACTCTCAGACCTCTGACCTTCGTCAGATTCTCAGACCTCTGGCCTTCATTAGACTCTCAGACCTCTGGCCTTCAAAAGATTCTCAGACCTCTGGCCTTTATCACACTCTCAGACCTCTGGCCTTTATCAGACTCTCAGACCTCTGGCCTTTATCAGACTCTCAGACCTCTGGCCTTTATCACACTCTCAGACCTCTGGCCTTCATTAGACTCTCAGACCTCTGGCCTTCAAAAGATTCTCAGACCTCTGGCCTTTATCACACTCTCAGACCTCTGGCCTTTATCAGACTCTCAGACCTCTGGCCTTTATCACACTCTCAGACCTCTGGCCTTCATTAGACTCTCAGACCTCTGACCTTCGTCAGATTCTCAGACCTCTGGCCTTCATTAGACTCTCAGACCTCTGACCTTCGTCAGACTCTCAGACCTCTGGCCTTCATTAGACTCTCAGACCTCTGGCCTTCATTAGACTCTCAGACCTCTGGCCTTCAAAAGATTCTCAGACCTCTGGCCTTTATCACACTCTCAGACCTCTGGCCTTTATCAGACTCTCAGACCTCTGGCCTTTATCAGACTCTCAGACCTCTGGCCTTTATCACACTCTCAGACCTCTGGCCTTCATTAGACTCTCAGACCTCTGGCCTTCAAAAGATTCTCAGACCTCTGGCCTTTATCACACTCTCAGACCTCTGGCCTTTATCAGACTCTCAGACCTCTGGCCTTTATCACACTCTCAGACCTCTGGCCTTCATTAGACTCTCAGACCTCTGACCTTCGTCAGATTCTCAGACCTCTGGCCTTCATTAGACTCTCAGACCTCTGACCTTCGTCAGACTCTCAGACCTCTGGCCTTCATTAGACTCTCAGACCTCTGGCCTTCATTAGACTCTCAGACCTCTGGCCTTCAAAAGATTCTCAGACCTCTGGCCTTTATCACACTCTCAGACCTCTGGCCTTTATCAGACTCTCAGACCTCTGGCCTTTATCAGACTCTCAGACCTCTGGCCTTCATTAGACTCTCAGACCTCTGGCCTTCAAAAGATTCTCAGACCTCTGGCCTTTATCACACTCTCAGACCTCTGGCCTTCATTAGACTCTCAGACCTCTGACCTTCGTCAGATTCTCAGACCTCTGACCTTCGTCAGATTCTCAGACCTCTGACCTTCGTCAGACTCTCAGACCTCTGGCCTTCATTAGACTCTCAGACCTCTGGCCTTTATCACACTCTCAGACCTCTGGCCTTCATTAGACTCTCAGACCTCTGGCCTTCAAAAGATTCTCAGACCTCTGACCTTCGTCAGACTCTCAGACCTCTGGCCTTCATCAGACTCTCAGACCTCTGGCCTTCATCAGACTCTCAGACCTCTGGCCTTCATTAGACTCTCAGACCTCTGACCTTCATTAGACTCCCAGACCTCTGGCCTACATCCGACTATCAGACTTCTGGCCTTCATTAGACTCTCAGACCTCTGGCCTTCATCAGACTCTCAGACCTCTGGCCTTCATTAGACTCTCAGACCTCTGGCCTACATCTGACTATCAGACCTCTGGCCTTCGTCAGACTTCTAAAATGACAACATTAAAAATTTCACAAAATCAAATGATTTAAAGTCATAAATCCCAAAAAACTGAATAACGTATGTAGATAAATATCCTCTAAATATCCTTCTGTTCTAACTTTTGCTGTGATTTCTTGATTTAACTCATTTTATTCACACTTTAATCGGCTGAAACTGAGTTTTTTTTAATTAAACATTATTTAACGTGACAAAACAACCAATAACGCAAAAACTAATCAAAGTAAAGTCAGTGTTAATATAAAACACAGCATGTGGTTATTGTTGGAGTCCCACAGTTCTCTGACATTAGAGTCACTTTATTCATTCTCTGTACATGTGAGACAGAAATAAATTTTATTACTTTTATTTTGTTCTGTACAATCTGTCTAAAATATTCCAGGATCAGTTTAACCAACCTGTGTGACCTTCACTCACTCTTATAGAGCATTAATTAGCTTCCAACTGTGAATGAAGACACAGACTTTAAACCAGTTCAGATCAATAAAAAGATTCATGAATGAATCAAATAGAGTGTTTCCTCTGTGCCTGTAGAGGCAGAGTGAAACCAGCAGCTCTCTCTATCTGCTGTGAATATTTGAACCTGACTCTGTGGGACTCCTGTCATGGCTGCTGCTGTGTGTACCTTGTACCTCAAAGCCGTTCACTCCCAATCTAGGCTACGTAACGATCCCGGGTGAGCCCTCCAATGTTCATGCATCTGAGATTTTTAAATCGTACGTGGTGCTGAGCTGGAAGCCCCCCAGCCCCCGTGGAAGATCCCCGCTGTGGTATGTCATCGAAAAGGTGCGTCTTGTTTCACCTTCTGTCGTCCATCAGTAGATGTTTTCAAACCTGTTTTACACGGAAAGAATTAAAATCTTAATCTGAACCACATGACCCACGACTGAAGTAAAACATTGTGTTGGTTGAAACCTGCAGAAGGTGCCTCATAATAAAGTAATGTATCCTTCTCCAGGATTCTATAGTTCTGTTATCTGTGTTAACTCGTGGATTTAAAGCTCCCATATTATGCACTTTTCACACACTATGAATCATTTCTTTACATCTCAATGACATGCAAAAGCCATGCAGTGTCCAGCTGTTGTTCCCAAACTTGTCTCATCTCACCTCTGTTTCATGTGGGCAAGCCCTGCCCATCTCTGTTCCCTGCGTGTTCATGAGACATTGGAGCTGAATAAACTGCAATTAATGATAAACAAGTGTTGCAGTGCCAAGAAATGGACTTAAAATGTGATTAAAAAAATAAACAATCTTTGGACTGAGGAACTTTGAGCCTGAAGACTCCAACAGGATGTTATTGAAAGGTTAGTCTGACGTTTACTCATGTATCTGTGTTGTTTTGCTGCGTCTGGTAGAGATGCGGTTCTTCAAGCTTACCAGTTTGACCCAGAAAGAGATGTAACAGTGTTAGAACTTCTGTATGAACAGCTCAACTAAGCAGCAGCTCAACTCCGGTTCTTATTAGCAGCAGATCGGCTCCGGTAACAGTATTAGCTCTTCATTAGCAGCAGCTAAGCTCTGGTCGTTTTTTGCAAATGGTAGCAGGGACACTACTATTATAAATAAATCCAAATGCTCCTTTTCTGTCGTCTTCAACTGGGACCTGATGAAGTGTTTTGTGTTCTTCTGAGCGGCAAACAACAACAGCATTTTGTGTGGTGAGTTTCCTAATCTGAACCAGTGGTTTCGAATCAGTAACTAATATGCAGGTGTCCGAGAAAGTTACTGCTGTACCTGGTGGGTGGAGTAAATTCTTGGAGGGTGTGTGAACCCCATCAGAGCACAAGTCCCTCCTGGCTTCCTATGTCAGAAGCCATGACAATTTTGAACAGCAAACATATTAGACTGGATTCAGAAACCCCTATCTCACTCAAAACATGTTTTTTTTTCCAACCTTATATGAATGTATATGCACCACAGACACACAATAACACCCCAAATTCCAGAAAAATGAGATTTTTCATAATATGGGACCTTTAAAGATGAATTTACTTTGTTTGCGTTTTTATAGACAGCTTTACTTCTCATTAATCCCCGTCCCTAATTCTCCCACAGTGCTTAGCAGGCACTGGAGCATGGCAGCGGATCAATACAGCAGTCAAACTACACTCACCTCGTTACCCAGTTTTTGATTTGCAAGACGGGCAAAAGTACCAGTTCCGAGTCTATTCAGTCAACATGTACGGCTCCAGCGAGGCCTCGGCGCCCTCTGAGCCCATCCAAAAGACTGATGAAGATGGTAAGAACTTCCGCCCACGTCTTTATCAGGTTTAAGAAAAGACAGGAGCATCTTTAATGTTGGATTCATCATTTCATTGTTGTTTTAGAGAAACCACAGACTCCAGAATGTTTTCTTTAAACGGTTTTAATCTGCATAAAACTAAGTTTCACCTTCAGAATGAATCAGTGTTGTATAGAACACAGCAGTGCTGCATGTTTTAGCTGTTTCTCTGCCCAGTTTAAACCAGGTGTGTTGAAGTAGAGAAACATCTGTAGCATGCAGGTAGACAGTCCCGCCGCGGACCAGGACTCCACTGGACAAGACTCAAAACCTTGCTCTGTTTCTCCTTTGAGTCTTTCTTCAGTTTTAATTGTTTTTGTTTATTTGTTGCTGCTGTGAGAAGAAAAATTGGAACAAATTAAAATGTTAAACTAGAGGAAATTTGTAACGATTTCCTCATAAATCTCTTTATTTTCTGTTTCAGTTGATTTTAGATGTTTAGAAACATATTGCATATCAAATGGCTTTTGTTTTTCTTATTTCAAGCATATTTTTATATTTTAAACATGTAAAAATCTCTTACACAACATCTCAGATTACTGACAGTGAGCTTTGTTAAGTGAATGACTTTATGTTGCAGGTGTCGAGCTGCTGGTTGGTATGTATATAGAATTAAAAATAAACACACTTTACAAAGGTCAGTTTAATGCAACTTTATACCACATTTAAACTGAAATATCACTGTGTGTATTGAAGCACTAGAGGATGTCTAAAGCACACGCTGATGGCCTGATGACAGTCACATGATATTTGCACAGATTCCGGTTTTTCATGGTTTTTCTTCCTGCTGCTGCGACATGCATGTGTCTATCATGAATGATTCACAGTGTCAGTAAAACCTCACAGACAATCACTTTATAAAGCTTATTTTAATAACTTTTATTATTTAACAAATAACTTGTTGAAATCAAATGTTTCACATGTTTAAATATATTTGTCTTTTTTTTGTCCTTTTTAACTTCAAGCCATAAGAATAATTTGTCTTTGAATTTCATGACTGAATGATTTAATTGAGGGTATTTTGGTAAAGATACCGAAGCTTAATGATGGTTGCATTGATCAGTGATTGATTAGTAATTAGTTTTTCCTTGAACAGGTGTTCCCTCTGCTCCTGGTCAGGTTGTTGCCACTAGAAACACCAAGTCGTCTGTGTTTGTGCAATGGGAACCTCCTAAACAGCAGAAACACCTGATGGGATATTACATCGATGGCCGTATCGCTGGTGCCAAGGAATGGTTCGCTTGTAACCACAAACCCTTCAAACATAACAGGTAAGACTGTCGGACCACTGCAGATCTCTTTCTGAGTAAAGTGATGTCGTCTGGTATTTCATCTCTTTATTTAACTTTTAAAGAGGCCCTTCCATTAAAAACAGTTTTTCTGAGGTTTCTGTTGAATATTTTAGCTCCACAGGTGTTCTTACCTTCATAGTGGGTGTGAAAACAGGTCAACAACTTCTCTTTCAGTTTTAAACTCTCAAACTACGCAGGTGGTGATAAAACCCGAGTCCGAACAGCCTGTATCTGTTTCGTCACAACTCCTTTGTTCGTTAGTTTTCATCAGCTCCCGCAGTTGAAACCACACCTAGCATGCTGCTGGCTAAAAGCTGTAGCATAAGACGTAACAAACAAGAAGAGAGAACGTCTGATGTTGCCATGCACAGTGGGGCAGGAAACAGTATACCTTGGTCTCATAGGCTAGTTTGTTAGCCAATCAGAGCAAATTCAAATAATGAATATTAATGAGCTGCTGACGAAGCCGGATGAAATCAGACGAATTATGACGCAGACAGATTGAAAGGTCTGTTAATCAGTGTTTCCTAACATTTTTTAAATATAAAATGTTTCATATTACTAGTTAATACTTAAGAAATAACCACAAAGTCCTGAAATTTGTATGAAATGGCCTCTTTAAAAGAAGACATTACTACAAAAATAAACAGCACCAAATACAAAAGCACTAAAAAAATCTCACCAAGCTACAGAAAATGAAAATACTGTAGAACACAAAGTAAAACATAAAGGCAAACAATTCACTTAACACCTGACCTGGCTCTTCCACATCTATGTGTAGCTCCATGTTGAGTCAGGGATACACAATGATCTGGAACTACTCCCATACAAAGTGTCTGAAAAGGGGAGGGACATCTGGTAGAATACTTTGAGCTGATTGGACGAAGCGCCAGCGAGTGCTTGATCTTACCAAATCTAGTCAGGAGAAAATCACAACACATCGTTACCACGAAGAAAAGCACAAAACATCTTTACCATCAATAAATACACAAAGTTCTTATCTTTGCTCATTTTTCAACCAAGAAATCGTCTCTAGACCTAAAACAGATTCAATAGCTGCTTTTATGTGTACATCCACCAGCAGCCATGTTTGTTTACATTACCTGTCTGGGCACTTGCTGTCAATCATACCTGAACACCCGCCCCAAAACACAATGCTAACACATGATTGGTCCAACCACCAGTGGAGTTGAGTCAGACAGGTTTAGTTGGAGTAGTACAAGATAGATTTTCGTGGGTTTGGAAAACTCCAAATCTCACTAGGATCCATCTTGCAGTGCAACGGTTATTAAACTGGCCCCAGTTAACAAAACATCTGAGGATGGAGAGGAAAAGAAACATACGTTACTTTAAAACTCGTTCCACATTCACTTATATTCAGTCAGGCGTTATTAAAACCCTAAAGGGAAATTAGGTGTTACAGCTCCTTGTTTCTATAGAGAGCCAGTGTCTAATCTGCTGGTAGACTGAATGTCCTTTCTTAATCCAGTTCCATTCAGACTTTGATTTAATGGTGTTATTTGGTGCTAACATAGAAAATCTGATTGACTTTGGCATAAGTGGTTTTTAAAATGGAAAAGTAAATATAAATACATGAATTCTACAGAATGTTTGCTGACAGGATGGATAGAGAAACCGTAATCCTGTTGGGTTGGACTTTAACATGCATGAATGTGTGTCAGGTTTGTGGTCCACGGCTTGATCCCAGGGGAGACCTACGTGTTCCGTGTCCAAGCTGTCAACGTGTACGGCCTCAGTGACGAGTCTCAGGAATCTTCTCCCATCTCTGTGGAACCTGCTCTCGGTAACAACAAACACCAACAAGATATGTTTACAAAGGTTTTTAGATGAATTAAACAGAAATGATTTTAATTGAAATGAAAGGTTGTTTGTGTCAGAACGATGCTCAGAGTCCCGTTTCATTATTCTGTCCAGGGAAGGGAGCAGATTATGGTATGTATTAAAACATGCTCCTCCCACCGTACTGACCCACTGCTCCCTTTCTGTTCACAGTTTTCAGTATCACTCTGAATCTTTCTGTTCTGCAAAAATGTCTCAGTTTAAGTGAAATTGTGTGCTGAAAGTAGCTTTTTATTTTTAATGCATGAAAGACACGCGTGCATCAGTCAACCTGGTCTTTCCTCACAGTTTTAATGAAGATATTCTCAGAGAGATGTGTAGATGTTTAAGTTGTGTGAAGTGTAAAGAGAAACGTTTTTTAGCTACTCCCAGCCCTCCTTATGGCATCACCATGCTGAGCTGCGACGGCTCTTCCATAACTCTGGCCTGGAAGAGTCCTAAACACTGTGGCGGCTCCAAGGTCAACGCTTATTACCTCGACAAGCGTGATGCCGACACTCTGGTGTGGAAGGAGGTCAACCTGTCTGCTGTCACAGAGAGAATCTGCACTGTGAGTTCACCCCTTCTGATTCACAGGGACATCAAACATTCATGATGTTGGATAATCCAGCTTTATTTGTATTTTCAGGTGGACAATCTCACAGAGGGAACATTCTATGAGTTCAGGATTCAAGCTGGTAATCTGGCTGGTGTTGGTCTACCATCAGCTCCCAGTACACCGATGAAGTGTGAAGCTTGGACCATGGCAGAGCCCGGTACAGTAATCACTGGTTTCTATTACGTTCTTTCTCTGCTACAGGTGCACGCAGAAATCTGAATCTACTGATATATAATAGCAGATTAATTAAGTATCTATAATAACAGGATGATGTAATTACAAGAAAACAACTTTGTCTTTACAGAAATAGATTTACATCCAATTTCTGTATTTTTACTGCCTTTGAGAGTTTAAAATGTTAATGGATCCCATAAATGATCAAAACATTCCACCTTTAGGTTATTATGAGCTGAGATGGGACAAGTACAGACTCAAAAACATCTTGAAGACCTTTTCTATACTCTTTTGTTTTTATGGCTGGTTTTCTTTAAAGGTTACCAGTGAGACGTGTCAGTAAAATAGATTTACTTCAGATATAGTTTGTGATCTACACAACAACAAGCTATGATCCTTTTTTATTTGTTTTGCCGTTTGGTTATAAATCACAGCAATGAGATGTTGACCTTATAAAACCTCAGGTAGAGAACCTCTGATGTCTCACCAGGTTGAGTTCTGAGGACTTTGTGTTCTATCAGGTTTATTTAGTTGTTTTTCTCACAAATTTTCTGTGAGGCTGCAGCCAAGTGTCTGCAGCATGGATTTCTGGGTATGTGACAGTAAACACAGGTTAGAAGAAAACTCCCATTGCTTTGAGAACTGGAATACAAAGAGACTCACACCTGTTTAAAGAGTCCCTTCCATTAAAAACAGTTTTTCTGAGGTTTCTGTTGAATATTTTAGCTCCACAGGTGTTCTTACCTTCATAGTGGGTGTGAAAACAGGTCAACAACTTCTCTTTCAGTTTTTATCTCTCAAACTACGCAGGTGGTGATAAAACTCAAGTTCTCCTGTGTTCGAATGGCCGATATCTGTTTCATCACAACTCCTTTGTTTGTTAGTATTCATCAGCTCCCGCAGTTGAAACCACGCCTAGCATGCTGCTGGCTAAAAGCTGTTAGCATAAGACGTAGCAAACAGGAAGAGAGAACGTCTGACATTGCCATGCGCAGCGTGGCAGGAAACAGTATGCCTTTCTCTCATAGGCTAGTTTGTTAGCCAATCAGAGTCCAGCAAATTAGAATAATGAATATGAATGAGCTGCTGCTCGAGGCCTGACGAATCTTCACTCAGATAGATTGAAAGGTCTGTTAATTAGTGTTTCCTGACGTTTTTTGTGTATAAAATGTTTCATATTACTGGTTAATACTTAAGAAATAACCACAAAGTCCTGAAATTTGTGTGAAATCGCCTCTTTAAAGATGATTGTTGTCCTTCTCATCGTTTGTTCAGCGGTTCCATCCACAGCAGCATCTAACTGTGTGATGTGGAAGGACCAAAGATCCAGGCAGCAGCAAGCAGCTAGATGTAAAACATGTAATAAAAGAAGTGAAAACTCTTGTCAAACTGACAACTTGACAGTGAGACTGTGGGGACCAGGTGTGATATGAAGCAGGTGTGGATAACAAAGACCACAGCAGGACAACTAACACCAAACAGAACCAAGGACGAGGAAAAACAGCAAACTCTCTAAAATCAGCTGCACGATGACACCAAAACCAAACCAGCTCAGTGGGTCTCATCTTTTTGTTCCACGTTATATTTGTTTCCTGTTTGTTGTTTTTTGTTATTCAAGGTCCAGCGTATGACCTGAGCTTCAGTGAGGTCAGAGGTGATTCTCTGGTCTTCTTGTGGAAGGCTCCAGTTTATACTGGAGCGAGTGCTGTCACTGGGTACTTTGTTGACATGGCTGAGAAGGGTTCATCTGAGTTTGTTACTCTCAATAAGGAAGCTGTGAGCCATCGTTACCTGCAGGTAAGACACCTGATTAGATTTAGAATTTTGTATTATTAATGAAACTATGGGAGGATCAGAATGTTCTCGTTCCAGTGCTGCGTCCACATCATGCTCTGCATGGGATGATATCTGATTTCCTGGGTTTTCTTCAGGTGACTGGACTCGTGGAAGGTAAAAGTTACATCTTCAGAGTTCGTGCTGTTAATGCAAACGGTGTTGGAAAACCCTCCCAGCTGTCTGAGCCGGTCTGTGCCAAAGCTCTTCCAGGTAACAGCAGATTACACAACCTGATCTACAGAACTTCACCTTGACGAGACACGAAGAACAGATCTTTTACATTTATAGAACATCTGTATGATTTAGATTTAAGAAAAAGGAGGTGGATACAATCAATAACATTAAAACTACTTTTCTCAAACTTTTCTCTGGTGCATTCATCAGACTGTTTTATGTTCTATATAAACTGAGACGGTGTTCAGAATCAGAAGATAGAGAAGCTATAGAGTTACTGAAGTTATACGACATCTTACTGCAAATGCTGAAGGATCTGAGCTTCATCAAGAAGTCCAGTCTGTTCTATCCCTCCTTAAAAACAGCATCACAGTTGTGTCTTCAGTTCAGTCTGTTGTCCAGGTGAACACCAGGTATTTATACTCCTCCACTTCTGGACTGACCTGGGGCCGTATTCACAAAGAATCTTAGGGCTAAAAGTAGGTCCTAACTGGCGAATTTAGGAGTAACTCCTAAAAAATGTGGGCGTGTCCCTCCTAAATTTAGGACTCCTAGTTTCTTAAGATAAAAGTAATTCACAACCACTTTTAGGCCTAAAAGTAGCTCCTAAGTCTGGGAGTCCTCAAAATAAGTCAAGAGGACTCCAAACTCCCTGAGACTTATTCACAAAGACTCCTTAAATAGCTGCAGCCAGACGCAATGTGTTGGACACTCTGGATGATTCTGAATCGACCAAACGATACCGACTAAATCGTGAAGGTATTGAACTTTTTGTAGATTTGGTGCGGGATGAAATCACGTCTCCAACTAAAGGTAACAACCCGATCAGTCCAGAAATTAAATGTTTAGCGACTCTAAGATGTTTTGCCACAGAAGAAGAAAACGTGCACGTCTTCCAATTTATGCAACATATGTAGGGATACCTATATGACGAATATTATCTACCTGTTTGCTGCAGCATCCTTTTTATAAGCGGCGATCTCGAGCCGACACTGGGACTGTAGAGAATACCATCTCTTCTCACAGTCTTCTGCCGTTCGAGACACCGCTGGATAAGATGCATTTATGTTTCTGCTAAGTTCCACCCATGCCTCCCTTTTCTTCTTATTCGTAATCCCGGCTCCGAATCGCCGAACCGTCCTCCTCTCCAGTACCAACTGTGCCAGAAGTAATAATTGGTCCTGCGACCAGTTAGGTTTCCTTGTTCTTTTCTCGCCACTCATTTTCAGTTCACGAGGTGCTTTTCACGGTAGTGGGGGGGGTTGGGGTTAGCCTACTGCAATCACTCCCTTAATATGATCCATCCATCCATCCATCCATCCATCCATCCATCCATCCATCCATCCATCCATCCATCCATCCATCCATCCATCCATACCAC
>SSNP01000093.1:2119161-2156100 GCA_006937955.1 Pachypanchax playfairii | reverse complement strand
CAGCCCCCCCTCCACACGACCCTGAACTGGATGAAAGTGGTATAGATGGATGGATGGATGGATGGATGGATGGATGGATGGATGGATGGATGGATGGATGGATGGATGGATGGAGGGGGGGCTGGAGCGTATCCCAGCTATCAGCAGGCGTTAGACAGGGTACACCCTGGATAGGACGCCAGTCTGTCGCATAATATGATGCATTTCACGTTTATTCATTTTTAAACTTCACCCTCTCTGTAAGTAGGTTATTGTGTGTAAGTTGTATGAAGTGTCAGTCTCGTGGCCGACACAAAGATGTCATCATGCATTATTTCTGCTACTTGCGCTGTTCATAATTACGCTTTTATCGACATTGAAGTTTTCCATTTCCTGGTTTCACACGTGTCATTCAACAACCAATCACACTGCTGTCCGTCTATTTACTCATGCATAGGAAAGGACGTTTCCATAGCAACGGGACGTCACTCTTAGATTACTTTTAGGGATTTGTCCTACGTAAAAGTAGCTCTTAGTTTGTTTGTGAATAGGTTTTAGACGACAACTCGTACGTAAGACCTTTTAGCACAAGTTAGGAGTAACACCTAGCGGTAAGATAAGAGTCTTTGTGAATACGGCCCCTGGACTAAAAGTCTGAGGTGTACAGAATGAAAAGTAATGGTGAGAGTACAGTCCCCTGTGGTGCTCCTGTGCTGCTGATCACCTGGTCAGACACACAACTCTTCAGTCTCACAAACTGTGGTCCGTTTGTCAGGTTAATCCAGGTGATTGTGGAGGCATCTACCTGTGTCTTCTGGAGGTTTTTACACAGTAAAACAGGCTGAATTGTGTTAAATACACTGGAGAAATCAAAGATCACATTGCTGCCTGCTTTGTCCAGATGACAGTGGGTTTGTTGAAGCAGGTGTATGATGGCACCATTTTTGTTGCTATGGCTACTCATCACACTTGCTGGTGAAAAGTAAAAATCTTCAAACAGCACAGCATTTAAACCCGAATGAGAAACATAAAAATTTAGTTTCAAAGGAAGAGCAGCTATTCTTCAGGTAATAATGAGGAACAAATAATTTGCCTGATTACAGATTGAATTTATTTAAAAACTTATTCTAGTAAGTCTTTGTTTTTTCACTTCATAAATTATGTGAGAATGAGGTTTTGGGATAAAGACAGAAACTCATATAGAAACTAATAAACTGTAAACATACTGTAACTTTGTTTATTATCATGTTTATTCTTGTTCACAGGCACTAAGGAGATAGTGGCTGGTGTGGACGAGGACACTGGAGACATTTTCCTGTCTCTTGAAGCCTGTGAGATTAGTGAGACATCTAAGTTTGTGTGGTCAAAGAACTACAAACCCATCGCTGACTGTCCGAGGGTTGCTATAACAACAAAGGGCAGAACGTACGTTACATAACTCAGACTTAATGCTCCAACTTTTACATGAATGCAGTTTATTCTCTGCAGATGTTTCTGATCTTTATACATGAAATAAAAACACATTTAATACCTGCTGAACTTATATAAGTCATGTAATAATCATTTTCTCAAACCAGATAGTGATGACATTTTTAATTTTAGAGAGGTTAAAGGTCAGTTTTATTCTGCGCTTATGCTAAATTACTTTTTGTTTAACAGAAGACTATAATTTAAATGTAACTCCTGATTTAAAAACACATTTTGGCTGAATATTTAATAATAATAAAACATTTGAACTATGAACTATATTTATTTTTAACGTCTTAATGTTGGTTATCTTTCACAGCTCCAGACTTACATTCACCAACCCGGATCAGGATGATTTGGGTAGATATTCTGTGGTCGTCACTGACACTGATGGCGTTTCTTCCAGTCACACTCTGACGGAGGACGGTGAGTCAGTCAGTGTGAAGTCTGTCCTCCTGAAAGCTGCTCGTGATGTTGTTTCTCATGTTTGTTTTGTTCCTCAGCTCTGAACACCATGCTGGAGCTCAGCTACGCCATCAGACACCCGGGTGAGTTCTGTGCCTCAGTGTCACACCTCTGCTGTCGCTCCACATTCATCTCATTCCAGGAGCTTTGTGTTTCTTTGTTTCTGTGTAGTTGTTCCACTCAAACATGGTCTCAACTATGAAATTTTGGAGAAAGGTCATGTGCGATTCTGGCTGCAGGCTGTCAAACTGTCTCCATCCGTGTCCTACAGATTCATCGTTAATGATAAAGAAGTAACCAGCGGGGAGGTACAAGTTCAAACTCAGTATTCTGTAGTAAAACTCTGTAGTACTAGATTCTGTAGTACTAGACGGTCTGATAAATGTGTGTTTTCGGGGTTTGTCTATATAATATTAATGATGGCGTGGAGCCATTTCCATGAAGTTCATTTCTCTGATGTTGTTGTTTATGAAACCAAACAAACACAAACATCCTCCGTGTGTCTGTGTTTCATCTTAAACCTTCACTTTTCTTCCCGCCTTCAGAAAACCGTCATCTGTTTTGTAAAGTAACTTTTCATCCTGTTTTATTGATTCTTTCAGCTCATCTCCACATAAAGGAACAAGATTAAATTATATACCAACATTTTATTGATACATGACCACAACTTGCTTTGTTGATGTGTTAAAGTGACGATTAAACAAAGTAATAGAATGTTTTCTGGTGTTATTAAATATGAAGTGCTCGTAAAGTGGATTCTGAGACTGGTTTTATTTTTATCACGTTTTATTAAGAAGAAAAGCACAAATATTTAATAGTTTCTAATAATAATGAACATTGTCAGAGTTTAGAAAGAGGCTGTTACACGCGTGTGACTGTGAGTTAAACTCACACTGACCTGTTCTACACGTCAGGGTCAGAAGATCAGCCATGATGCCGCTACAGGAATCATCCAAATGACGGTGGATCATTTCACTCGAGCCAATGAAGGAACGTACACGGTTCAGATCCACGACGGCAAGGCCAAAACACAAAGCTCGCTGGTCCTGGTGGGAGATGGTAAGACTGTTTAACGAGGACACGCCCCTCAACTCAGAATAAACTAGTTTTCTCTCCATCTTTTTCACTATTTACATGTTTTTATTGAGAGTTTTTCTGTAGAGACGAGATCAGAACTGAAGTTCAACATTTTACTTGTAATATAAATAAAAAGTCTACATTAGAGATAGTCTGGATTATTTATTTAATATTAATAACAGACAGCAGAACAACACAGAAATCTGCTTTTAACTAGCTGTTAGCTCTCTGATCAAACTAGTTTATAACTAACTGAACTGCTAACAGATCAACAGAACTCCTGAGTGATGACGGCTGTGTGTTTTGTTTTTTCAGCATTCAAGGTTGCTCTGAAGGAGGCGGAGTTTCAGAGGAAAGAGCACATCAGGAAACAAGGTATAAAAACAATCAGCTGATTATTAAATCATTATCTCCTGAGCGTGTTTTCCTGCAGACGTTGCCTTGACAGGTTTAACAGACTGGTTTTATTTTGTAGGTCCACATTTCTCTGAGTATCTGGATTTCACTGTTACTGAGGATTGTACAGTTATGCTCACCTGCAAGGTAACAAAATCACAACAATCTGTAAACCTGCATCTCACGTGTGTTTCTGTTTATCTTTACAAATGTTTTCAATACTTTCCTTTATGTTGATGTTGAGATGAAGCGTTTCCACCATGTTTATGTTCAGGTGGCCAACGTGAAGAAGGAAACTGCTTTTCACTGGTACAAGGAGGATGAGGAGATCGTTCCAGAGACTCCGCCCAGTGTTCTGTCTGGAGCCTGTTCTCTTCCTGTCTCTCAGGTACCCACTGTCAAATTGAAATTATGAGAACAATAGTTGCAGTTTACCTGATTTATTTCCAATGAACATGATACTTCTGCTTGTTGATGCGTGTTGATCATGTTTTAGTTCTCTAGGAAAGATCAAGGTGTTTACAAGGCTGCGCTGAGTGATGACAGAGGAAAAGATGCATCTGTGTTCGACATCTCAGGCAAAGGTTTGTTGTTTCATGTAGTCAGTTGTATCGTTTGGTGTTCATGTTAGTCACTGTACTGTTATATAACCGTGTGCTTTCTGTCCTCTTTGATTTGCAGTGTTTGATGACATCATCAACGCCATTGCACGCATTGCAGGTAGGCTGGATCAGCTGATTTATATATCATTCCAATTTAGTCTTCAAACTGTGGGCGGTAGTAGCTCTGTAGGTAGAGCAGGTTATCTGGTAACCAGAGGGTCACTGGTTCAAATCCCCCACCTGGAAAAGATCGCTTCACCCGTCTGCCTGGTGGTCAGATGGTCGGCAGGGTGGCAGCCTCGCCCCTGTCACTGTCCCAGCTGTGGGACAATATGTGTGTAGTTTATCACCATCAAATGTGCGTGTGTGTGTGAGACTCTGTATTTAACATGTTCTGTAAGTCTGTTTCACCTTCCAGCACAAACTCTTGAAGCAATGAGACAGTTTTCTTCCAGAGTAAAATGCATCTAAATAAAACGGCCTATAAATAACGAAACACATTCTTCAGACAGGAAGCAGCAACTCCCAGAATAATTACAACCTTGAGTTCAAACACATGCAGTCTGACACAAACAGAACAAATTTGATCAAAACATCAACAGAAGTACAGACGCTTCTCTCTGAACGACTGGTAACATATAATTCATGAATCAAACCCCCATGCAGACCATGCAGACGGTAGCCCGGCGGGTCAAATGCAGAAGCAGGAAAAGTTACATTAGAGTTAAATGGTTTCAGTTTTATGTCTCTCAGACTCTCAGGTCTATCAGTCACACCTGGTTCAACCAACCTGGTGTTAAATAAAAATCCCAAACTAAACAACAAACATGTTGTCTTACTCTTCTCCCCTCACACACGCATGTAGGATTCATGTTCCTGATCTGGTTCTTATCTTTCTGCCTCATGTTCTAATAGTCCCTTTCCTGATAGTTGAACTTAGTGATGTGATTCTAAAGTCACATGACTGTTATGTGCAGGTCAGCTGACGTGTATGTTACTGGTGTCAGTGGGTTTTTAATTAAAGCGTCGCTGCTGAAAGGTGAAACATAAAACCTGTTTATATTTTGAGTTTCTTATTGCACAGGTGCGTCTGCCTCGGACCTGGTGCTGCAGTGTACTCCAGAAGGGATCCGGCTGCAGTGTTACATGAGTTACTACACAGAAGAGATGAAGACTGTCTGGAAGCACAAGTACATCATCAGTGTTTTTACTTTTATCACAGATGCATCAAGTTTTGATCATCTTCTGTCTGTGAGCTGCTGAGTACAAAGATTCCTTCATATCAGAGATTATAATTCATCTCTGAACCTGCAAATTAAACTTTGCATGAGATTCCATAGAACAACATGACACGTGGACACGTGGACACGTGGACACACCGCCTCAGACCATCACTATGTTCGTTTCTGCTTTGTATATATCACTTCTACAGATGTGCCGTGTACAACATGATTTAAATAGTGCCGTTTTCACAGGTACAAACCTACGTTTCACCAAATTAACTTGAACTGTCTGATGTCCACATCATCTGTTAGATCAGCAGAGATAAAACATCCCAAGTATTTAAGAACAGCCCCAGATAACAAGAAGTCACGTCAGTTTACTGTCCCCTTAGTTTCTTGTGGGATTCAAACTCTGACCTGTACTAGGGACTGTTGAAGACCAGCTCTGTATAAGACGTTTCTGGTCTAAAGACACCAGGTGATTGTGTTAGAGCTTCTTTTCAACACAATCCTCATCCTGATCAGCACCAACTGGAGACACAAAGAAACATGTTAAAACCAAGAAAAGGCAACTGGATGTCTTTTCCTGCTTCCTGAAGACGTTTCACCTTCACCCCCCGCTGTCTCACCCCCCCCCCCCTTCCCTCCTGAGAGTCGTTAAGTCGTTACCTGTGACTTGTTTATGTGAGATGTTGTAATCATGTTTGACAGGTTGGATTGTTGTGAAACTGCCTGTGAAGGAGAGTTAATGCACCTGAGGACTCTGTTAAGTCTGGAGTTTCTCCTGTCAGACCATGTGTCCTCTCTGTCCAACATGGTTCTGTCCAGCTGAGATCTGGTTCTCCTGTGTTGTGAGTCTGTTGAGGTGCTTTAGTTTCTCCTCTCTAGAGGTCTGAACCCTCCACAGCTGCTCAGGGTTCTGATCTTACACTCAGGCTAACGAGTAATACACAGAACATGTTCCACTTACACACAGTTTCTGGAACATTCATGGAACACTAAGAGATGTTTGTGTGACTCTCAGGGGGAATAAGATTGCGTCCTCTGAGAAGATGAGGATTGGTGGAACAGCGGAGATGGCCTGGATGCAGATCTGTGATCCATCTGATAAGGAGAAGGGTCAGTACTCTATTGAGATCTCTGATGGTGAGACCACCCACACCAGGACGTTTGACCTCTCTGGACAAGGTAGAAGAATTTATTCACATCTTCATCATCATTATTTCATTTCTAGCTGTTTATAAACTGTGTTATGGTTTGTCATGTATTTGTTTGTGTTTTTGCAGCATATACTGATGCTTATGAGGAATACCTCCGACTCAAGTAAGTATTTAATACCTGTAGATGTTGAACAAGGATCTACTTATTGTGTCTGAATCATGTGAATCATGTTGGACTTGTTTGGTCTTTCAGGGCAGCTGCGTTTGCTGAGAAGAGTGAGTAAATCAACACGTCATTATTTATTTACTTTATTTACTTTCAGAGGTAAGTAGAAATGATAGTAACTTAGAAAATGTATCAAACATTTTCTTCTTCATTTGTATTGACTTCCTGTCGTCTCAGATCGTGGCAGAGTGGTCGGGGGTCTGCCTGACGTGGTCACTATTATGGAAGAAAAGGTGAGAAGTTTTATTAGGTCTAATGATGATATTAGTTTTAGGTGTTTGTTTCCTGTCATGACATCAGCCAGAAGGTCAGAGCTTAACTTCCCTCTCAGTTGTCCTTAGCAACAGATGCTGGAACCAGACAGAATGTTGAGACTCATCAGGTTCATCTAGTTATCTAGTTATACGACTGTTTAATTAGACATTTTATTTAGATGTTATCTCCACCAGGAGTTTGTTTGTCTGTTAACAAGATAACTCTAAAAGTTCTGGATGGATTCTGATGACATTTTCAGAAAAAGTCAGAAATGACTTGAGAAGAAAGTGAGTAGATTTGTAAAATCTTATAAATTCAGTTCAGACAAACAAGCGTTTAAACTGAATCAGCTGTTACATCATCACATCCAGCTGGAGTTGTTCTCGTGTGTTCTAATGATGCTTTAAGAACAGGGAACGTTCTGAACGTGTTCCTCGCTCTCTGACTGTATTTGATGTTGTTAAATGAGCTATTTGCATATTTTAACCGAGTCACTCTGCACCTTCTCTAGTCTCTGAGCCTGACCTGCACTGTGTGGGGAGAACCAACACCTGAGGTCACCTGGTTCAAAAACGAGCAGGAAGTTGCCTCTAACGAGCACACCAAAGTCACCTTCGACGGCGGCAAGTTCGCCAGTCTCGTCATCAACAAAGTGACTCCCGAAGATTCCGGCAAGTACAGCATCAACGTCCGGAACAAATACGGTGGCGAGTTTGTGGAGATTACTGTCAGCGTTTACAAGCACGGAGAGCAAATCCCTGAGCCTAAACTAGGACATCCCAAAGCAGCAGCACCTGCAGCCACGCCCGCAAAGTCCCCAGCTCCTCCCTCCAAAACTCCAACCCCCACCCCGTCCAAGCCCCAGACTCCAGCACAGTCCCTGAAGAGTCCAACTCCTGCCTCCACCCCCGCCTCTACCCCGGTTCCTAAATCTCCAACCCCGACTCCACCTCGCAGTGTCAAGTCTCCAACCCCGCCCAGGTTCATGAAGTCTCCCACCCCTCCCAGAAAGTAAGAGGTGGTGCTGATGTGTGAAACTTTCACTGTAAGGAGGTGAAGCTAGCATGAGTGTAAAACTGATTGTTTAGCTGTTATTAAACTGCAGCTGCTCCCACAAGACTCAGTGATGGAGCTGGTAAGAAACGTCATGATGTTCAGAACATCACTGTTTCATTTAAAACACAAGCATAAAAAGAAGAAAAATAAAATGTAGAATCATGTTTTCTAAGCAGAACCTTCCACTGTGCAGTCTGAGTGGAATGTATCTTATTTAATGGATGTCAGAATATTTCGAGTTTATTACAGTTTGGGTGACATGTGGAGGGGTTGATGGTTGAGGGGATTTCATCGCTGCTTCTCAGAGACCAGTTTTAAAGATCAGCTCAATATTTTACACGTTATTCTTGATCATTTTAATCAGGATTTCAGAGTAAAAGTCTGGATCAGATTGAAGTATAATGTTCATAGAATTTGAATAAGTTTATATTAGTATCAGCCATCAAAGCTCCTGAACTGTGACCCGACTTGTAATAAATCAGAAATCTGTTTTAAACTGGATCATATGGGGTTCTGGAGCTTCACCACTGGGTCTGAACCTTTACTGGGTCAGAACACACGTCTTCATGAAGCTCCTCAGAGTGATCCATCTGTCTCTGGATTCTGTTGTTTTTGTCTCTGTGATGCAATAAACTGTCCTTATCAACCTCCTTCAGCTGTCCTTTCATCTGTGCTTCATCATCATCATCATCACTGTGAGGAGGTTACAGCCACAAGTTTTGAACAGACTCCAACAGACTGCATGACATCCAGTTAGGCAAACAAACCTGCTCCCAGGTGAGCTGAGGTGGGCGGGGCTTGTGTCAGTTTCTGTCTGTGGCACAAACAGGGCAGGTAAAACAGGCTGTTAGTTTGCACAGAAAGTTCAGATCGACTGCTTGACTTGATGTTGGTGAGCGTGCAGACTCCTTCCCTGACAGAAGAACTTTATTTTGTAACTTTTGAGATGATGTTGAAGGTTTGGGATTACACAAGAAACCAGGATCTTTATATCCAGTAAGTGTTTATCTCTTATTCTTGATACTTACTCAGTAAATGACAGTCAATATTTACCCATTGTTGAGATAGAACACCGGGGTCTCCATCCTCCTGAAAGCTTCAGCTCATCCAGTAACTCTGATGATTCATGGTTTCATCTGAACAGTTTTTAAAAGTTCATCAGTGAACCCGAGGTATAAAAAGATCTTCAGTATCATTTAAGACAGTCAGGTCGTCCAGCGTCTGCAGAGGACATGTCAACGTGTTCATACACTTGGTTTTAGCTCTGGTCTCTTGCTGGTATCATGTAAAACTGAATGAATTAGACGTGTGTGTGTTTATCATGAAGGTTAAACAGTTTTATGTTACACTGAAGGTAAAGAAGACGTCTGCTCAGATCTGGAGGGAATCTGCATCCATGGAATCCAACTTGTCCAGCCAGTCTTCAATCGAACTACCTGAGTTATACGTTCAGCCACACTATACTGAATCATACCGCCTGGCCATTTACGCTCTGCTGTGTGGAGGTAGAGAGGCCTATGAGGATTACATCAAAGCTGAACAGATCAGCTCCTTCCTGTCAGAGGAAGAAATCCTCTTTATCTTGAAAAATGCAGAGAAACCTGTTGTGGATGAGGATTCAAACAGCGTAAAGGACATAGACACACTTTTCCCTTCCACCTACTGCCCACAAAAATCTGATAGTGACGTTCCATGTCTGGAATTAGGATGGATGACCGTCAATTTGCAAAACACAGAGACGGCCATCAGCCTGCTGTTTCAACCACCCAGACAAAACACTCCAACAATAAAAGAGGTGGTGAGGAAACAAATTCAAGTGGCACGTAAGGTGAGTTCTGAATTCTGACAGGTATGTTTATATAAATCAGCTGGGGAGGAGACGACCTCATCAAACCTTTAACTCTTATCATGAAAAAGTTCTGAATTAAAATACACAAAGACGTGCATCATGTTTCCACAAACCGGTCGTCAGGTTTGATACAGTATCAATGTTTCACATCTGGATTGAAATAATAATTATATTTTATATTCTTTACTATTTGTCTTTTAAAGGTTGTGTTAATGCACAATGAGGGCGTCGTGTCTCTGTTTAAAAACAACCAGTTCATTTACAATTGTTTTACTTTTAAAATCACAAGTTTCAAAAACTTGGAATGTAATTTTAAGTTAATTTAATTGAATGAAACCTGCAGAAACAAACGATATCTCCTGGATTAGCACATTTCTTTAGCTACCATCATGTTAGAGCCTGTGTGTTCACCAGCAGACATATTTTAAAGGAACACTCCCGGTTTTCAACAGTTGCTCCCTCGTTTGAATAAAGTCATTTCTCTGTAACTTGTTAAACTAGATGCCGATGTCTGTTGTAGGTTTAGTGTCGTCTCTGTACGACGCGTCTACAAGATTAAAATCTGTAGAAGTTCAGGTATCCGTGTTGTGTTGGCAACATATAATCTGCAGACAGCTGCGTTTTTCTTGGTTAGCAACAAACTTGTGAACTTTAAGTGTTAAAATGATTTACACTACTGCTCTGCATACATGGAAGGAATCCTCCAAACTACACTGAGTGTAAATAAATGTGAAGACATGGTGTGTGTTTACACTGCAGTATATGTTTCAGGAACCAGGATCTTTGTTTACAGTGTTTCCACAGCAGGAACCAGATTAATACAGATTAGAAGGGATTTTTTAATCTACCTTCAGGATTGTAGAGAAACACTCAACATTTCTGACTGAGTGAGAACTCCCAGTGAACATTTATTAGAAATGTGCATGTGGAAACACAGCAGCTGCTCTCTGACTGCAACATTCAGCAGCTGAGTAGAAGCAGCAGCTTCATTTGCATCATCTAGTTTAGACTTTAGCCTAAAGCGATCGTCTGACCGAGCCACAAAACATCCAAACATCTGTAGGAGTTTCGATAGTGTGACTCGCAGAACTTTACGGTTGTATCACTTGAATATGAACATGTTCAAAAAATGAATTATCTCAAAATAGTTGCACAGTTGTCAAACGTTAGCTTGAGTCAGATGTGTGAGACATCTGAATGTCAGATGCATCATGTGACCTGCATGAGGAGCAGGAAGTGAGAAACAAGAAGAGGTTTGTGAAAAGATGGAGGATAGAGACCTGGTCCTCTTCTGGCATCAGACTGAGGATAAATAGAAACCTGATCAGAAAAGTCCTTCCTGAAAGACATGAGGTTCTGGGACAGAAAAGACAGATAACATACCGAAACGTATGACGCTAAATATCAAGTTCCAAGAGATTCAAGCTTCAGTATCCAGGGTTCATGTTCAGAAGAACGCAGCTTCCATCACTCCAAGAATCTTAAAATGATCCAACAGCAGCTGGAAGACGTTCTAACACCTGAAGAAAACCAAACCTGAGAGCACGTCACAGCATGAAATGTGTAAATCTAAATATTTAAACATCCCACTCTGCTCACCTGCAAAAGAAATGTGAAGTTCCACACAGAGGGACAGCTTCAGCTCACATCTCCAACCCCCCCCCCTTCCTGCATGTTCACCTCTCATAATAACAAATATTAAGATCTTCGTACAATTTACATGTTGTCATGTTGTTGAAAAACAATAATTAATAATTAATGAACATCTCACAGCTGTGAGTCAGTCAGAACATGTCCACATGTGTATGTCTTCAGGTTATTGCCATAGCGATGGACGTCTTCACCGATGTGGACATTTTTAAGGAGCTCATCACTGCAGCGCTGAGAGGAGTGACTATCTACATCCTGCTGGATGATTTACAGCTCAGCAGCTTCCTCAACATGTCCCTCAGAGTCGGCATCAATATCCAAAAAATCAAGGTAAGGAATCACCTGCAGAGAGATTCCTCCGCCTCACGGGGGAGGACAAAGAAACTCACTCAAACTGAGACAAATCTAAACTGGAGCAACAAGTTGATATTTAACAGTTGTAAGAATGTAAAAAAAGAATCATATCACCAATCATCAATGAAATACGAAACATTTCTCTTGATCCTGTCACAAGTTTTATATAGAATCTGGATTTGCATGTAACACCTGAGACCTTCCCGTTTCCACAGCTGTCAGACTGACACTTTATTTTAACCAGAGTAAAAACATCTTCACTGTTTCCGTGGAAATGTTACCGGTGTGACCTTTCTTCTGCCATTTTTAATTAAACTACAACTCCTCCACACCCTTACAGAAACATTCCAACTTGTTTATTTACCACCACTTTCATCTTCTCTAATATTATCATGGCAGACGATGGCAGCAGTCAGAGCTGTTAAAGCGTCTGGATTTTCCTGTCTGACAGCATCCGTGTGACGTTCCAGTAGTATAAACAATGACTCATTACGCTGAGCACACTCACAGCTTTGTGATTTCTGGACAAAGTGTGAGACAACTGTCTCATCCAAACATCAGTCTCATAAATACGTGTTTGATCATGTCGGGTATCAAACTTTTATTTACATTCTGATGCGTTTGTGTCACTCGTTGCAGCTGCAGACGCTCTGGACTTTTATGTCTTCTTGTGTTTCTTCTTCTCTTGTTTATTGATCATTCTGTCCAGCCATTATGTCTCTTCATCTGGATGTCCCACAGTATCTTAGTCCTCCAGTCCTGTTGGAGGAGGTCCTACTTGGACTGCAGGACCCTGTACTCAGCCCAGATGTTCCTGAACACCCTTCCAGACCCTTGATGATGTTCTAAGTCAGCATCCAGCTGTTATCTGCTGGACTGCTTCAGCATCTTGGGTCCTGTCTGGTCTTGGAGACCCTGGTCTCTACTGCATTGTGCTGTAACCTTCTCTACTAGGACTTGTTGATATCAGCCACATCTTCGGTTTGTGTCAGACCTTGTCCCTCCATGATGGATCCTCCTGCTCCTCATCCTGGTTTCACCTGCTGGAGATCCTCACTCAGCTGTTCATCTTTCTGATGTATACCAGGATCTTTGTTGTTTAACCCCGTGAGGCAGTTTATTATATATTTATCATCAAGTCCAACATTGATATAAAATCCTGATCCATTCTGAGCTGCGGTCAATCTGTCCTCTTCTTCCTTCTTTACACTAAAACAATAAGAGACAGAAATGAAACTGCAGACCAGATAAAAATACAGTTTTATTGTTACACTCATACGTCAGACATCAGCTCCACAGTTTGGATGTTGTGTGATCACACAATAAATAATGCTTTTATATTTATGTTAACTCCAAGTCAAAGTGGTTTAACTAAAGCTAACTCAACTAGCAACGCCGGCCTGGTGAAGTGAAGTTAATCTTCTTTTGATTTCTTTGCTTTGAAACGGTTGTTTAAACGGGTACGGTTGCATTCCAGCTCCTGACTCACTGCTGATCCTCTGAAAAGCTGATGACATGATGAGCTCACCTTTAAATCTACTTACCTGACAGGAGTGTCACTGTGTTTTGCTATTTGCAACATCTCAACACGACAGCGTGTACATTCTATAACTAGTACTAATGCTTCCATCTATTGGTACCTGTATGTTAAACACCTCATGTAAACTCATTTTAACAGATGATGTTGATCCACTAGCAGCCTGTAGTTTATATGATCATCAAGTCTTCAACTCACAGCATGAAGAATCAGTTTAAACCACTTGAGTGACAAAAAATATCAAAATTTCAGTTCTTCTTTTTATATTTAGACCAGTTTTAGCAAATCTTATAGATTCCTACATCAACCAGCCTGATTGGTCGTCTCTCTGCTACAGTCCAAAAATTTGGTCCCACGTTCCAGCAGAGGCTACATGTTGAAGTGTCCTTGGGCAAGATACTGAACCTGCAACTGTTATATTATATTATATTATATTACGTTACGTTACGTTACGTTACGTTACGTTACGTTACGTTACGCTACGCTACGCTACGCTACGCTACGTTACGTTACGTTACGTTACGTTACGTTACGTTACGCTACGCTACGCTACGTTACGTTACGTTACGTTACGTTACGCTACGCTACGCTACGTTACGCTACGCTACGTTACGTTACGTTACGTTACGTTACGTTACGTTACGTTACGTTACGTTACGTTACACTACACTACACTACACTACACTACATTACATTACATTACATTACATTATATTATATTATATTATATTAGTCACATAGTGACTCGTACCTGCAGTGGTCTGCTGGTTGTAATCAGGTCTTCAGGTCAGTGTAAGTTTTAGCATGTCTGGTTCTCTCTCAGCAGATGGAGGATTTATTCTTTGAGTTTACATCTCTGGCTTTTTGCTTTGTTTTTCTCTCAGAACATTTGTGTTCGGACGGTTCAGGGGTCCCAGTATCAGTGTCAGTCAGGGAGGAAGTTTCATGGAGGTTTGGAACAGAAGTTTATTCTCCTGGACTGCCAGACAGTTCTGCATGGAACCTACAGGTGAGTGAGCACCTCCTTCTTCTAGTTAAACATCTTCTGTTTGTTAAAAGGTTGAAATCAGATGCAGAGAGATGCAGGAGCAGGTCCGGATGGTGCTGCTGGTCTGCTGCATCTATAACATTCTCACTTTTTCTACTACAGACTCTAAAACTGTATTTCTTGTGTTTTTAAAGCTACACATGGTCGTTTGAGAAAATCCACCGGAGTATGGTGCTGGTGATCACGGGTCAGCTGGTTTCTTCTTATGACGAGGAGTTTCGAAGACTGTACTCCTATTCCACAGTTCCTGCACTGCTGTCAAGTGGGGGGGCATATCTCCACTACCCTGAAGACACTCAGATGCTAAATGGCAGACACTATTCTCTCAATAATCTGCATATGAAATCCCGAGCCATGCGCGACATGAGAGGTGCTCAGAATGACTCGTACTTGTTGAGCAGGGGCTTGAGCGTTCAGGAGCAGCTGCATCAGAGTCATTTTTCTGAAGCACCAAACTTACCAAGAGGCTACAGCTACGGTGAAGAGCTGCAAAAATCAAACGCCAGGATTCGGTTAAAAATGGGGGCCAGGGACCTCAGAATACCTGCTGCTCCTGAGAAGACGGGCCCCAGACTCTGGAGAGATCCGCAGCAAACAAATGGGTCGTCTCATCAACACCTTCAGCACCAGGCTGGGAATGGTACATACCAGAATCTGGTACCATTCAACTCTGAGACGTCTCTCCACAAGTGGAAGATGGACACTTACCTGAAGGATAAAGCTATGTATCAAGATGCATCAGGTGAAGCAGCATCACCCATGATATCACCACATAGCAGCAACACGGGCTTGAATGAGTATCAGTCAGAGCTGATCCAGAAGAGGGCGAGAGCCGTCAACTCTAAAACTGAAGAAAAGAGACAGAAGAGGACTAGTCTGCAGGAGTTTACCAACTTCAGGCAAAGTCATGAATCCTTGAGGTCTGTGTACTCAAACGTAGACAAAACAAAGTTAAAGGCTTCAATGAGAGATTCTGATATGAGGCTGAGGATGATGGATCCAAACAGTTATAACCTGGAAGACAGTGAGTCCATGAGGACAGAGGACAGGATGGGACACATGTTCCCAGATGGTCAACGTTCTCTCTCTCACCACAATATCAAAACATGTGCAGATCAAAAGTCTTTGCAGACGCTCGACCGGATGGACGAGTCTCTTTCTAGGACCAAATCAGATGCTGCAGATTTAGAAACGAAACCGTCTGATTCAACACATCATTTACATTCAAGGATGATGGAGTCGTTAACAGAGATCCCCGAAGAAAGAGAATTATCAAACACTCATGTAAATAATTTTAATTCAGTACTTAGAAAAAAGAGTGTAGAAGTTTCTAAAACCATGAAAGTTTATTCAAGAGAAAACTCTGAGACTTCAAGCCGTCAGGATCAGTCCAGAGCAAATACAGGCTCACCTCCAAGAGAAGGACACGTTCATGACAAAACTAGAACTGACCCAGAGGACTTGAGCCAGTCTTTGGGATCCTATCCTTCACTGGATGGTCAGAGTGACCACGTGGAGAGGGGGATGATGAAACAAGAAGAACTTCAGAAGAATAAACACACGCATTCAGCACTTTCAGCAGATAACAATCAAGTATCTATAAAAGAGAAGATGTCGATCCAAAGAAGAGTCTCACTGAGGTCAGAGAATCCCACCAGACCAACTCAGATCAACACAGACCTTTCACAAACACAAAGAAGTCAATTACCAGGAATCTCCAGGTCCCAGAACTCTCTTACTGAACCACCGAAGACAAACAAGCACAAACCTTCGCTGTTAAAACTGTCTCAGCATTCCAGTAAAAGAAAGACGACTCCTTCAGCAGAGCAGGACCACGACTCGAGGACCACTCTGGACAACGAAGGAGGAACCGTCTCTCCACACAAGAGGGAAGGAGTCCACAGTCAACACAGAACTTCCCACAGTAATGAGAGTATCCATGAGGAGAAGTCACAGAGACTCCCGGGCGTCTCAGGCAAACTAAAGACGTCCTCCCTGAACAGACGGGACGAGAGCTATCGAACGTATCAGGCACAAAGTGGCACTGATAACAAGTTTGGACGTTTCATTCAGCGGATGGGGAATCTGATCAACAAAAACAAGTAGGAGTCACGGGTGACGTTCCGTCCTTGTCCCGAGGACGTACTTTATGTCCCACACACAAACTCAGTGTTTACAGTCTGCTGTGAGCAACTTTTCTCTGCTGACTGATCAGAAACATGTTCAACATGTAGGGGGGGGGGCTTCAAACCTTTCTGCATGGAGTCTGTATGTTCTCCTCGTGCAGCGACTCCGTCACACAGACACAAAACATATGATCTGGTTAACTGGCAGCTGTAAATCGTCCCTCTGTGTGTGTGAGAGGGTGTTTGTCTGTATGTGACCCTGTGATGGACAGGTGACCTGTTCAGGTGTGACCCCGCCTCTCACCCAATGACTGCTGGATTTTCATAAATGCATATTTTCTAATTGTATAAAGCAAATTTAAGTCAGTTGATTAATTATAAATTCAACTTTTTCCTTTTGAGGATTTTAAAAACTTTTCCTTCGACATGTCAGAAACATGAACTACAGCTGATGTTCCTCCCAACAAGTCAAAGATTCAACGTCTGGCTTGTGTGTCGACGTTAGAAAACACTTTACGTCATGAATCATCTCTTATCTTTAAAGGATGAACAGTTTGAGATTGTTTTCACACTTTTATCTAAATATTTTGTGACAAAAGTTTAGAAAACAATCAAACCCAAAAAATACTATAGTATGTTCTACTTTTTTATCCTTTTACTACAACTCATCAGAGGATTGAGCCATTTAACAGTGACGTGTGTTTAACTGTGTGTTTACATCCTGTGTGTGTTTACACAGTATCTGAGCCCGTAACCTTTCCTCATGGAGCTTCTCAGGTCGTCACACATGCATCTAAACTCCAAGACTTTTGTTGTTGTAAAATAATAAAATGCTTTAGAACCGACATTTATTCAGTTATTATTTATTCTTGTAAATAGTATAAAGAATTTGTCTCAGCTGTAAATGTGATACCTACAAACTGGTTTTCTTTGCAATAAACCCGAGGTGGGATGTTAAAAAATATTTTGTTTGTAAACACAAGAAGAGTTTTATTTAAAGAGAGCCTTCCATTAAAAACAGTTTTTCTGAGGTTTCTGTTGAATATTTTAGCTCCACAGGTGTTCTTACCTTCATAGTGGGTGAAAACAGGTCAACAACTTCTCCTTCAGTTTTAATCTCTCAAACTACGCAGGTGGTGATAAAACCCGAGTTCTCCCGAGTCTGAACGGCCTGTATCTGTTTCATCACAACTCCTTTGTTCGTTAGTATTCATCAGCTCCTGCAGTTGAAACCACGCCTAGCATGCTGCTGGCTAAAAGCTGTTAGCATAAGACGTAGCAAACAGGAAGACACGACGTCTGCTGTTGCCATGTGCAGCGGGTCAGGAAACAGTATACCTTGCTCTCATAGGCTAGTCTGTTAGCCAATCAGAGTCCAGCAAATTAGAAAAATGAATATGAACGAGCTGCTGACGAAGCAGCCTGACGGAAGGAGCCGGAACCACCCAAATTTTAACGCAGACAGATTGAAAGGTCTGTTAAAAGTGTTTCCAGATGTTTTTTAGATATAAAATGTTTCATATTACTGGTTAATACTTAAGAAATAACCACAAAGTCATGAAATTTGTATGAAATGACCTCTTTAAGTTTACTTAACAAATATATATTAAGATCATGTTAAATAAACATGATATTTGGTCAAACTGTCAGTTCTTATGAACGGAGGTTTGTACGAACCTCCCCGTGTGACCGTGGTTTAACTTGCTCATTACACACCAGAAAATAAAACATGGAGGCAAGTTGGAAAAACAAATAATGAGCTTTTAGGCAGCAGTTTACCCACTCAGGATCACATCCCTCTGTTCTTTTAATAAACCAGGTGATAAATGTTAATAAAGCACTTTGTTCTAATTCATAAAAACAACCACAGAATGAATTATGTTCTTTGAAATAAAGGAATTAATAAAACACGGTACAACTCAACACACTGAAGATCACTTATATGTTTATTTTGAAATGATCATGAATAAAATTAATGATAAAATATCAGTGTTTTCTCAGTTAAAAGTGTAAAATCAAACAGCTTCTATTTAGTCTATAAAATGATGAAACTCAAACAGGAAATCATTTTAAATGAAATACTCGAGGCACTTGTTTCTTTCATCGTCCATTTCCTGCGTCTCAATCTCAAACTTTTTCATGGCGATGAAATACTGAACGAAAGGTTCTCCGAGTGCACTGCACATGACGTGATCCTCCCCCAACACCTCGAGAGCATCATCCAGCTTCACTGGGATGGTGAACTCTCGCTGTTGGCTGGGACATTTATTCAGAATACTCTCGATGTTCAGGTTTCTCCTGATGCCGTCCAGTCCAGCAGCCACGGTAGCAGCTAGCACGATGTAGGGGTTTGCCATTGCTGAGCCAAGCTTGTTGTCGATGTGCGTCTCCCTCCCACCGTGACACTTGATGTTGAAAGAACTGCTGTTATCGTTACTGCCGCAGGTGGCGTACAGCATCCGTTTGGGGTCTTTGATCATCTTGGCGATGTGGCTCCGGCAGCCGAGTCCTGGAGACATGAGACAGCTTAGAGCAGCAGAGTGGGTGAGGAGCCCAGCCAGCCACTTCCTTCCTATCTCAGACAGCTCGCCTGCCTTTTCACCACAGTGAAAAAGGCTGCGTCGCCCATTAGCATCCCACAGGCTGTGAGAGAGCACACCTGCATTGTACAGACCATCATCTGTGAAAAAGCTGGCGATGTAGCTGTGTTTACGAGCCATTTCTTTGATGCCAGTGCGGAAGGTAAAAGCACTGTCAGCAGCTGCAATCCCAAACTCTGGCCTTAAATTAATCTCCATCTGGCCGGGGCCACTAGCGGAGGCAATGCTGTCGATGTCTGCACCCATGCAGTACATGCTGTCCACCAGCTGCTGGAAAAAAGGCAGGTCATGATTACTGAGAAGAGTGGTGGCAGGGAACAAGAGTGTTTTTGGTCCAATTCTGTCGGGGGCTCCGAGGACGCAGCATTCGTAGGTGAAGGATGAGTGCAGGGAGAATCCCAGGCTTTGGAGCTGCCCGAGAAGCTGCTTGGCAATGAGACGAGGTGAAGTGCGAAGCGCACTTCCTGTCACAGTGCACGGGTCACAAATGACCCGTGCTGTTTGCTCAGCCCACGGTAGAACCCTGAAAGTTGAAAGATCAGGAATCAGAAGAACATCACTGCTGAAATTAGCAGTGTTGGCGTGGTCCACTTCATTGCTCTTGGGGCTCAAGGTCAGCTCCAAGTAACTTCTTGGCATGGGTACCCCATATACGGCTTTCTCCTGTGGAGGCAACATGATGGTTAAACACATTGTAAAACAGTGTGGTCAGCTCCTCTTGATGTGTAACATGAATAGATGGATTAACTATTGATTACATGGAAAAAGCGGACCGGTACGGTCTTGGACCGTGACACTCCGTGGAGATCAGTGGCCTCAAAGCGAACGAAGTTGATGTTTTCTCGAGCGATCTGCTGCTTTATCTGCTCCATGGCAGCGATGAAGTTCAGGTTCTCAGATGAGCCAGTTGCTTTGTTTCTGTGATCTGTGGAAAACAGTTTGAAATCTCTGTAAAACAGCTGACAACAAAACCAAGAATCCCCTTGGGATTCGAGGAGTCGGTTGTACTTCTGCAACCCACAACAGCTTTCACACAGGAGAAGTCCAACTCTGTTACATCTGTTATTTGGTGAGTGGTATGAAGATATGAGGAGTGAAATGATGAGAAGAGGATGAGGTTTATATCAGAAAAGTAACATAAAACCAAAATCCACTAAAACATCAAAATCAGCAACAAAATGAAGTTTAAAACTGTGAAACAGAAAAACAAATTATTTGTTTTTTAATGAAAGACACGTTGGTCCTTTGATGTGTATTAATAATCAACTGATGTGACTATAATAAAATTAATTGAGGTAAATCAGGTTAAAAAGATTCATATTGATTCAAACTGAAGACACAAGATGAATTGAGTTTCTATTGAAGGTTGAAACAGTCACTCAGACGATGAAAGGACTGACAGCACGTATCAGCCAGTGATACATGCTGATTTGTTATTTCCATGTTTGATGATTCTTTCAGTTCACTAACCTGAGTGAGAATCTTCTGTGTCTCTCCAGGAGCTGCTGTTTGACCGTGTGTCTGTCCTGACTCCTGCTTGCCTTTTTGTTTTGTCAGTGGAGCTGAATGAGCTGGATGAATCCACAGTGAACGGCAGCTGAATAGATGATGTGCTCTCTCTGGTGCTGGCCTCCCTTCTGGAAGCATCAGACTGAGGTTTGAAGGTGCTGAACTTCCTGTGAGGGTGTCCATCATCCTCCTGCCCGTCATGTCCTCCAACCCCACTACTTCTGCTCCTGTGGAGGTATGTGAAGGAACTTTCTGGTTTCCCTTCTTCTTTTTCTTGAGTATTGAGCAGAGGACTATCTCTCAGGATGGTCTTGAGCTCCTCGATGGTCTGGCGATGGACAGCCAAGTCACCAAAGGAGACCCTGGTTTGAGATGATGCCTCTCTTCTCCAGCCCTTTCCATCAGCATGTCCATGCATCCTGGGATCATCAGCGTGAGCTGGAGACAGAGGAGCGATGGAGATAACTGCTGCAGCCTCTGAAGGTAATCTGGTGCTGATAGGAGAATTGAAAATGGATGGACCTCCTCTGTCTCTCGGGTCTTCCAGAGGTACATACTTCCCAGTTACCCTGACTCCCTTCTTGTTGTTCATACTCACCCCTATGCCATCTATTTGATCTTTGCTTCTGAACTCACCTTCCTGGAAAACACACAACAGGTCCATCACAACAACGATAAGAAGTGATCAGCCTGCACAAAGATTTCACCAGGAAGACTCATTCTGTTTAATATAAGCATGTATTGTATCAAAACATCTGTAACCCCCCCAGTATCATATTAATACACAATAAATATAAAAGTTATTACCTGGGAATCGTCAGAGTCATTCATTTTGTCTTTGTGCTCATTAAGATGAATTTAGAATTTGATGATGCTCATTTGAAGGCAGAACTTCCAACACACAATAATTTTATACACAATTGGTACAATGGTGATGGATTAGAAACTTCTTATTGACCCCTGATGTCCACTGGAGATGAGCCAGAAAGCGGCTCCTGCTGGCTGCTGATGGAGGCTGAACACTGCTGCTTCCATCTCATTGGCTGCTCATGTGGCTTTTGTGTTAACGCAGAGTGAAACTGCAGAGTTCAGCAGTTGTATTTAGGCTTCTAGAAAGAAATAAAAACAGTTTTAAATATTCACTGACAAAAGACTAAAAATACTCAAATGATGAGACCAGACAATGACTGTTTGTGTTAATGATAACTGTTGGTGTAATCAGCTGGTGAAAACACTCTCCAGTAAACAGGATTTAAAAACAAACAGATTAACATTTAATATGGTTGGTGTCACCACAACTCAGCTCTCTGGTTCTGTCTTCCTCATCAGATTCTCCAGGTTTTAGCCCATTTTATTCACTCTGAGTGTGTTTTTATAAAGTTTCTTTCATTACAGACTTGTTGGCTTTTTGCCTGTTGCATGTTTGGGTAGAAATGAGTAGATTTTGGGGGGGATCTGGATCATCATCTGGATCCAAAAATGTTTGTTAAAGAGGCCAGATTTATAAAAGATCTTCAACATCTGGCTGCAAACATTGAAGGATCTAATCTTCCTGAGGAAGTCCAGTCTGTTCTGTCCCTTCCTAAAAATAGCATCACAGTTGTGTCTCCAGTCCAGTCTGTTGTCCAGGTGAACATCAGGTATTTATACTCCTCCACCACCTCCACTTCTTCTCCATGATGGAAATGGGTTTTGGTATGTTGCTGCTCTTCCTAAAATCCACAACCATCTCCTTTGTCTTGTTCACATTCAAGATGAGATGATTGTCCCACACCAGGACACAAAGTGGTCCATCAGTTCTCTGTACTCAGTCTCTCAGTTCACTTGTGTCTTCTGGAGGTTTTTACACAGTAAAACTGTCTGAATTGTGTTAAAGCTACTGGAGAAATCAAATAATATGATCCTCACAGTGCTGCCTGCTTTGTCCAGATGACAGTGGGTTTGTTGAAGCACTTCATGTGACCTTCTCTAAACTTTTGGATGCACACATCCAGCTGTTCAATGTTTCATGATCTTAACAGATAAACTCACAGCAGCTGTTTGATCCATCAGTCCAACAATAAAAGTCCTGCTTCAGTCAGAGTTTGTATTTAAACATCCTCATCAGCTGTTCACATCATGTGACCAAGACCAACCTAACAGCTGATCAACACCTTGACACTGTGAGGCTTCAAACAGGATGTTCTCAGACCGAGGGGGCTACTGAGCTCAGGGTGTCACAGAGTATCATCAGCAGGTTGTAACAGAGAGACTGGAAGAGTCACAGAAAGACACAGAGGTGGACGTCCTTTGTCCATGTCCCACACTGATGATGCTTCATTACGAACAGAGTCCTGTGGAGCCACACGATGAAGGTCTCTCAATTCCAGGAACATTTAAGGAGCTGAGAGGAACCAAGTGTCACATCAGACCTTTGAGAACCATTTACATCAGTGTGGTTAGACGTTCTACAAGAGTACCTGAACACACCACCAGGTACAGGTGTCAACATCTTGCATGGACCAGGTAGCATTTACACTGGATGAGGGACCAGTGGACCTCAGTGATGTTCTCTGATGAAAGTTTATTTTAGTGGAGCAGAAATTATGGAAACCAACAATGTTGGAAACATCATGGAGAGGACTATAGATCAGACACTGATGTCACCAGACGAGTCTTTGGTGGTGTTACGGTATGGACAGGAGTTACAGTGTGGACAGGTGTTACAGTGTGGACAGGTGTAACAGTGTGGACAGATGTTACGGTGTGGACAGGTGTTACAGTGTGGACAGATGTTACAGTGTGGACAGGTGTTACGGTGTGGACAGGTGTAACAGTGTGGACAGATGTTATGGTGTGGACAGGTGTTACAGTGTGGACAGGTGTTACAGTGTGGACAGATGTTACAGTAAATGGTAAATGTCCTGTATTTGTATAGCGCTTTTCTAGTCATTCAGACCACTCAAAGCGCTTTCACACTACAAGGTTTTGCATTCACCCATTCACACAACCCGATATGTAAACCGGGGGGAGAGGGTAGGGGCTAACACTCACACAACCCGATACGCAGATCGGGGGGCAACATGGGGTTCAGTGTCTTGCCCAAGGACACTTCGACAGTGTCATAGTCATAGACAAGTGTTATGGTGTGGACAGGTGTTATGCTGTGGACAGGTGTCACAGTGTGGACAGGTGTTAAGCTGTGGACAGGTGTCACAGTGTGGACAGATGTTAAGGTGTGGACAGATGTTAAGGTGTAAACAGATGTTATGATGTGGACAGGTGTCACAGTGTGGACAGGTGTTATGATGTGGACAGGTGGTATGGTGTGGACAGGTGTGTCAGGTGTCAGACATCAGACGTTGTGTCTTCCTGTTTGTAACGTCTTATGCTAACAGCTTTTAGCTAGCAGCATGCTAGGTGTAGTTTAAACTGCGGGAGCTGATGAATACTAACGAGCAAAGGAGTTGTGATGAAACAGATACAGGCCGTTCGAATTCAGGAGAACTCGGGTTTTATCACCACCTGCGTAGTTTGAGAGATAAAACCTGAAAGAGAAGTTGTTGACCTGTTTTCACACCCACTATACTACTACTACTACTACTGTCATTTAGCAGACGCTTTTATCCAAAGCGACTTACATTAGCTACGTTTACATGGGCGCATTTAATCGGAATAAACGCCCAATTGGATAAAAAAGACGTCATGTAAACATGTCAATCAGAATGTTTTGATCCGATGCAGCCTGATCCGAAAGAAATTTACTTCCGATCGAGAGGGGTGGTTTTGTCCGATCTTCATTCGGATAGACGTGCATGTATACACCCATTCGGAAAGAAAGGGTGAAAAGAGCCCTTTGTGCATGCGTACAACTTCAGCGTGACGTCTTTCTGCTTTCGCAGACCCAAGTAGAAAACATAGCGGGAGGTAAACAGAAGTGGTCTGCTGGTGCAGTCATCCTGTCATCCTGCTCTCCTCTCCTGTGGTGGAGGAGCAGTAGTGATATGTATTCAGCCTCTAGCTTGGTTAATGCGACCAGTAAAAACCCAAACATAAAGGTAATCACCTGCAGAAGGTCCATATTGGGGATAACGTGAGTCAGATCGAGCACACGATGGGGCGGGAAAGACGTGCAGAAAGGATGGAGTTTGTTTACTTTTTTTTCTTCCCCCGGAAAGACAACTCGCTGTGCGCATGCTCAACTCATTTAACCTGATCGAGTGCTTGGTGCATGTGTACTCATGACATGATCAGATCATTTCAGTTAGTGTCCATGTAAACAGGGATTTGGGAATTCAGATTGACCAAGATTTTAATCAGATTGGGGAAATTTGGCGCATGTAAACGTAGCCACTGAGAGAACATACAAGCAAGAAATCAAAGAGAAGGAAACAATATAAGGAGGTGGACTGTTTGGAGTCCAGTTTAATTCCGACGCTGATACATCAAGTGTATCTTTTTTTTTGTAGAGATAAACTCCCAAATCGCTATCATAAATCATAAATCAATCCCACATTAAGACTGAAAGTGTTCTTTAAAGAGGTGAGTCTTAAGTCTGCTCTTAAAAGTAGCTGCCGACTCTGAGGATCGGACCGAGTTTGGTAGGTCATTCCACCATCGGGGGATAACAGAGGAGAAGAGTTTGGAACATGATCTCATGCCACGTTGTGGTGGAAGCGCTAGGCGTCTTTCAGTGGCTTAGCGTAGCTGACGCGTGGGAATGTAGGTTTGGATGAAGGAGTGAAGGTAAGTAGGAGCTGTGTGTGTTAGAGTCTGGTAAGCCAGAAGCAGAGCTTTGTATTTGATGCGTGCTGCAACTGGAAGCCAGTGCAGAGAAATGAGCAGCGGAGTGACATGAGCCCCCTTGGGCTGGTTGAAGACGAGACGTGCTGCTGCATTCTGAATCATCTGCAGAGGTTTAACCGAGGACGCCGGAAGACCGGCCAGCAAAGAGTTGCAGTAGTCGATCCGGGACAAGACCAGGGCCTGGACCAGAAGTTGTGTGGTCTGTCAGGAAGGCTCTGATTTTCCTGATGTTGTAAAGAGCAAATCGACATGAGCGAGCTACGGAGTTAACCTGCTCCTTGAAGGACAGCTGGTTGTCCAGTATGAGACCAAGGTTTCTGGCGGAGGTTTTGGGGAACAGCGTGATGGAGTCAAGCTGCACGCTTATCTGAGGAGGTAAGGAGTTACTGGCAGGACAGACAATGAGGTCAGTTTTGGACAGATTAAGCTGAAGGTGGCGATCCCTCATCCACGCCGAGATATCTGAGAGGCAGGCAGATATCCGTACTGAGACGGATGTATCGTCTGGAGGGAAGGAGAGGAGGAGCTGAGTGTCGTCAGCGTAGCAATGGTATGAGAAGCCATGGGAGCGAATGATCTCGCCAAATGAGGTGGTGTATAAAGAGAAGAGGAGAGGACCAAGGACCGAGCCCTGCGGGACACCCGTCGCCAGTTCATGCAGACTGGACATCTGTCCATGCCACAAGACTCTGAAAGATCTTTCCGCAAGGTACGAGGTGAACCACGAGAGGACCGGCCCCGAGATGCCAAGCTTAGATAGCGTCGAGAGGAGAATGAGGTGGTTGACGGTGTCGAAAGCAGCAGACAGGTCAAGGAGTACGAGTACTGAGGAGAGACCAGCCGATCTGGCAACCCGTAGTGACTCTGCAACTGAGAGAAGAGCGGTTTCAGTGGAATGGCCTCGCTTAAAGCCTGATTGATAAGGATCAAGTAGGTCGTTGTCATGGAGGAACTGTGAGACTTGAGTGAAAACGGCTCGCTCTAGGATCTTGGACATGAACGGTAGGAGCGAGACTGGCCAGTAGTTTCCTACCTGGGCCGGGTCGAGCGACGTTTTTTTCAGCAGCGGAGTGACAGTGGCTTGCTTGAAAACTGAAGGAAAGACGCCAGTTTTCATGGAAGAGTTTATAATGTGGGTTATTGCAGGTTTGACGGCAGGAAGAATGCTCAGCAGGATATCTGTAGGAATCGGATCCAGAGGACACGTGGTTGGATTAGATTCCACTATGAGTCGGGAGACTTCGTCCTCATTCAGGAAGCGGAAGGAGCAGAGCGATTGACCGGAGGAAGGATGGACCAGACTGGGATGGTCAGGCTCGGAAAACTGATTTTTAATGGAGGCGATTTTGTCGGTGAAGTAGGTGGCGAACATGTCTGCAGTCAGCCCGGTGGGTGGCTGAGCAGGTGGAGGACGGAGAAGAGTATTGAATGTCTTGAACAGTTTTCCCATGTTAGGAGCATTTTGGATTTTGTTTAGGTAAAAAGCTATCTTGGCAGCCTTTAAGCAGGATGTGAAGCTAGAGAGCTTTTGCTGGTATTCGGACAAGTCAGAGAGATTTTTGGATTTGCGCCATTTCCTTTCAGCTGCTCTCAGACCAGCTCTGTGATCCCTCAGAGTGCCTGTGAGCCACGGACTAGGACGCTGCCGGGCGGCCAGCTTTGACACACGAGGGCAGACTTCGTCCAGAGAGGAAGCTAGTGAGGAGCAGAGCGTCTCTGTTGCGTCATTTACAGGCAGAGTTGAGAGCACCGAGTGGGAAGGGAGGGAGGAGCAGACATGCTCCGATAGCTGCGAGGGAGTGAGAGATTGAAGGTTTCTGCGGTAGGAGACAGTCTTTACTTTTGCGTTAGGTACGTAAGGGATGGAGATGCTGAATTTAATCAGGAAGTGGTCTGAGAGGTGCAGCGGTGTGACTTGCACGTTACCTGCAGTGCAGTTTCTGGTCAGTACCAGGTCCAGTGTGTTGCCAGCTCTGTGTGTTGGGGGAGTCTGGACCAGATTGAGATTGAAGGAGTGGACCAGGGCCAGAAAGTTATGAGCTTGCGTTTTATCAATATGAATGTTCATGTCGCCCATAACTATTAAAGGGGAGTTATCATCTGGAATGTCGGATAGGATTGTGTCCAGTTCATCCATAAATTGCTCCATGTTGCCTCCCGGAGGGCGGTAAATAACCAAAACATAGGCAGCGACGGGCTTAGAGATTCGTACTGCATGAAATTCGAATGAGGAGCAGGTAGTAGTGGTTAGCAAGGAGGAAAATTCCACATTTTGGAAATCAGGATGCCTGTACCGCCTCCTCGCCCAGCAGGACGAGGAGTGTGTGTGAATTCTGCATTAGAAGAGAGGGCAGCCGGTGTTGCTGTGTTGTCAGGACGAATCCAGGTCTCGGTCAGGGCTAGGACCTGTATATCGGAGAGGTGCGGCAGAGAACTGATGAACTCTGTTTTGTTAACTGCGGACTGACAATGACAATGACTATGAAAGTAAGAACACCTGTGGAGCTAAAATATTCAACAAAAACCTCAGAAAAACTGTTTTTAATGGAAGGGCCTCTTTACGGAACATGAGGCTTCAGTTTCAGATAAATAAAGGCAAATATTACAAACTACACAAAAGGTAGCCGCTACTATGTCTCTTAGATTTTTTGTCATATGGTAAGACGCTGGAGAAAGTCGACTCTATTGACTGTTGCTGCTTCGCAGGGATTCACCTGGTTGTTTTTGATGACGAATTAGTGCTTTCAGTCAAAGATTGAGCTCTAGTGGGTGGCACTGCTTCAGGTGATAAAAAAGGTTGGTTTTATTTACAGACTTTGTGGGAACTTGCTTTCAGCACAATTTACAGTGCACGCTACTCTGTTTTTTGTCACACTTCAAATAGCCGACATACCTCCACACTACAGAACTTCTCTGGCCCTTCCTTTCAACAATCTCTCCGACACTGGAACAGTCATGTGTTCTCTTCGGTAACCTGGTCACCCCAACTCTCGGTTGATTTTTCTCTAGTCGGCACACTCATTTCCTCCATTACCCGGGCTGCACGGCCGCTGGCTGCTCCCCAAACAAATACACATGTGCGGCGTGGCGCTTGTGCTGTACGTAACAAGTCACGTGACATGACGCTGCAGCTGTGATTGGATCGTCTCTGTGCTACTTAATGTGGATTGGCTGTTCTTATGTCTTTTAAGAGAGGAAGAGAAAGAGATGACGTCTATCGCAATAGTTTCATTCTTCTATCGTGAAAAAGTTATTTTGCGATACATATTGTTATCGTTCTATTGCTCAGCTCTAAATCTTCATGGACCACAAGGATCCAGATCATCCAGGTCTCATCATGAGGGAACAGCTGCTGGAGACTGGAGTACCTCGAATGGAGGGACCAGGGATCTTATTTATAAAGCTTGCTTATCTATAAAACGGGGTCGGAAAACTGCGTAAGCAACTTTCCATGCAAACTTTGGGATTTATAAAATAAAAATGTAGCGGAACATGGACATGGAAAGCACCTGCAGTGCTGCTGATGAGAAGGATAAAATTATTTATTCCAGCAGCATTATCGATTGTACCGCTTTGTGCGCACACAGAACAACAAACAACCCCCCCCACACACACACACACAGTCCCCGCCCCATCATGTGGAATATCAGCTGGGGGCCAGATTGAGACAAAATGTCATGCGTTGTTTATAGGATTTATTTTTCTACAATTTTTAATTCTTTAGATGTGCCTGAAATTTCAGTCAGGACGTCACATATTTTGTGCAGTTCCTCTTGCACTTCGTTCACCGCACTAATTATGTCCCCAACCGGCCACCTCCAGGTGCGCCATGCGCCCGAGGTGCACTGGTGGTACAGGCCGACCCTGCAGCCACATCCTCGTTCGCGCGCCCGGGATGCCTCGTTGGACACTTCGTCCAAAGTCACTGGGGGGAAACAACGCTGTGCCACTCCGTGGATTTTCTCTTATTTGTTATGCCACTGCTGTGACCTCCAAAAAGCACTTCCTTTCATTTTTCCACCTCACCCACAAGAACCTCAATTTCTGCTTCGGTGAAGTTGCGCTTCTTTGATTTTCCTTGATCTGCGGTCGCCATCTTATTGGTGGAAAGCTGTAACGAGCTGGTTCATGTATATGCACGAGGCACTTTGCATTGACCATTTATGGCAGAAAGTGGACGTGTTGAGGGCGGGATGTGGTCCAGAAACACCTGAGCACATTTCTAGGTAAAGTGTGATTTATAAAGCGGAGATTGCGTTTAGCTGTGCGTACGCCAGGCTTTATAGATCCCAAACTTGGCGTAAGTAGATTTTTTTTGCTGAGCTTAAAGGGATAGTTCGGTATTTTTCACATGAATCTGTATGGCATCACCGTCTGCAGTCTCGTGCAGACACACTGACTTACCCCCGACAGCGTCCTGTGAGCTGAGTTTTCGTCCAGTTTTGGTCAAAGCGAAAGTAGTCCCGGCAGCTGTCCTGGGGTCAGCAAAGTAAAACCTTTTTCTTCCCCGTTTTTCTTGTTCGAATGAGTGATTTATTTGCATAACAAAACCCTGGTAGTTCAAAAAGTCACGCCTTGTAATTGCCTGGGACTACTTTCTCTCAAATGGGATCAGTGCGCACTGCAACCGCTAGGTGACAGGTAGCTTAGGCTACCTGTTTCAGCCACTTAGTTTAGTGTTTGGGAAGTTAACGGCGCCATGTCTGACTACAGCGACGATGAAAGCATTGATTTCAGCACACAACCAAGGGGATATCTATATGAACCCGAATATACGGATGCTGAAATTCATCAGATGGAAGTAGAACGGGCAGAGAGAGAGAGAGAGGGTGGACAGAGAGGTGGAAGGTGAAGCCGCAGCTGGAGCTGCAAGACCTCGGGTGACGGACAAATGGTGGTGTACGTGTTTCAAGTGCGAGGTAATGCAGACCGAGGTGGAATGCTACTGTTGCCACGAATGGGACCTCGTTATGCCACAGATGCAAGACCTCTCAATTGACGAGGCCGGCGTGTCAGCATCTGTTTGCATCACCAACAATAATGATCTACCTGCGCTCCTGAATGCGGGTGTCTTGGAGACTTTTTTCCACGTCCCAAAAATAAACTGGAAGAAGCGTCCCAGACCAGCTGGACCCGATGTGTGAGGAGACTCACTCACATCTTTGTTGGTACAGCCTGGATAGTCGCAAGTGCGCACCATTTTTTCAAATAAACATATTTCTTTAGAAGCTGATGAACTTCTCGCTCTAGCTCTCGAACCAGCTCGTAAGCGTCGCAGGTCTGTACTCTGTAAACACTGTCGAACAACTGATGAAAGTTGTTGGCTAGTGCGCACAGCTGTTAGCAGTGACAGCGCGCACTGATCGCAAGGTGTGACTTGTTGAACTACCAGGGTTTTGTTATGCAAATAAATCACTCATTCGAACACACACTGTTTTGGGAAGAAAAACGTTTTACTTTGCTGACCCCAGGACAGCTGCCGGGACTACTTTCGCTTTGACCAAAACTGGACAAAAACTCGGCTCACAGGACGCTATCGGGGGTAAGTCAGTGTGTCTGCACAAGACTGCAGACGGTGATGCCATACAGATTCATGTGAAAAATACCAAACTATCCCTTTAAGTAAGGTTTTATTAAGGATTCTACGCAAAGTTTTGCAAATGAGACCCCTGGACTTTCTCCAGACCTGAATCCCATAGAAACCCCTCTGGGATAAGCTGAGTCTCTGTGTAGAGGCTCATAACTCTGAACCCCAGAAGGACCTGAGGACCCTCAAGAACAGTGGACGTCACGCCTCAGCTGACAATTAATCAACTTGTGAACATCATGAGACGTCGTTATCAAGCTGTAATTGATGCTGAAGGTCACATGACACGTTATTGAGACATTGACATATTTAGTTGTGGTTTAATCACCAACTGTTGTCATATTTTATTTCAATAAACTATGTGAGACGATGAATCACCATCACATGTTTCTAGTTAAATGTCCTACTTTCATGATGGAACATCTCTGTAGTCTGAACTTTTTTTGTTTTCCATAAATTTCACCTGAAAGCCAAACATCCCTAACTTTTTGTGAATATAAGTACTTATATTTTTATACATTCTTTGTACAAGAAGTCTAAGTACTTTCTGTTTGTATTTGCAACAATGAAGATTAGAACCAGAGAATTAAATGGTTGATTGTTCTTTGACCCCCATTTGTCAAAGTGGTTTAATCTTGAATCTGAACAGCTTGAGGGATATTACTCTCCTCAAACTTTAAGGAAGTACAGTTGACCAAAAGATCCATGAACAGGTACAAGGATGTGTAAAACCATGTTTATTATGTTTTGTGTATGTTTACATGTACATTTTTGGCACAAATTATACCTGTAAAAACACTTAAATAACTCGTTTACACACATAGTGATTGCTTCAAGGTCACGTGACAAGTCACCTGTATTTAGCCCAGCTGTACTACCACCAATTGTTTTTTACCCTTTTAAAATATATTTTGAGATTTCAGTTTTATATTTTTTCATGTTTGTTTATTTTTTCTCTCAGTTTTGGATTTTTTGCTTTAAGGTTTAGATCTTTGTGTTAAAAAGATAAAATTGAGAGGGTTATGTAAAGTTGTAGCTTGATTTTAGATCATTTGTCAGTCTTACCTGCTTATATTTACCATTAACGTAATGATATAGTTAAATGTTTCCCATAAATGTATTAACTTCCTTTTCTGTACAATGAATAATTTAAAATGTTTTAGCGCCACGGCCAAATTCATTAACTTCTTTCCTGTGTTTCAGCTACATTATATCACACAAATAAATCTAAATATGACATTAAGGATGATACAACCACGGATAACTTAGAAAATAGAAATTCACCTGATCAGCAATGTCAAACAGTTCCACCCAGTACTCTTTTCTTAAAATAAATGATTATTATGGCCCTCGTTGAGCTCCATACACCTGGAGCAGTGAGATGTCTGGACATAACACGGCACGTTTTTGGGGTGGGGTTACCAGGGATGCGTCAAGGTAGAGCCAATAGAATGCAAAAACCACCGGAACCAGAATCCGTCTCTTCAAAGTAAAAGATAAAGGCGTGTCTGTGGTAACGGGCCACTGTTTGCTGTTGCCTTGACATGCATGACGCATGTCCCTCACAACTTCTCCCCTGCTGATGATTCTGCAGCTGCTCACTGCTCTTCATGTATGTTCCGTGTCTCCAGTATGATCATACCTAAATTCAGCGTTAGAAAGATTAATCTGTTCATCAGGCTCCATTAATTGTACAGCGTTGGAACTTTATTGATACTGTAAATAATGATATAAAAGCTGTCAAACATTTTAAATTACACTTTTACTTAAATTCTAATTTTTCATGAGCAAATGGAAATCCAAAAACCTTCTTTATTCAATTAGAATAAATATTCAAAACACAGTGCTGTCCTTCAGGACCATGTAAAATTATTAAATTCTACTTCAACCCAAACCAGAAAACAGGATATGCAGCTATAATACACTCTAATCCTTTTATTTAACCTTTTCAAATCTTATTACAGTAAAATAAAGTTAATATGTTTATTTAGATTCTCCAGGACGTGTCAAGTTTTTCAAACAAAAAGAAGCTAGACTTTTTTCTTCTGCTTCTTAAAAATGTTTAATCTTTTATCTCCAGGTTCCTGGTTTATGTGAAATGTTGTAATAACGTTTCACAGTTTGGATTGTTTTAAAATCTAAATGCAGCATTAATGACGCCCTCTGTTTAATGTAGTTTTCCCTTTTAATGTATAAAAGGGGAAGTAATGTGCACATTATGGATTGAAATGAAGTGGAGGAGTGAAGGAAGCCTTATTAGATTAACAGAAGAATCTGAATTATTATCAGTGAAAAATCTTAAAGCCAGAGTGTTCTTGGTGAAGCTTATTTCCATGCTGGCAGTATTACAGGAGATTACACTCAGATTTTAGAGCAACATACAAGACCATGTTTAATCATGGTTGAGAAAAGCATGGATACAGGACTGACGTGTGTGTGGACATTTTAACCAGAAAATAGGATGATGACTCCCCTGTACTGCTGAATACTGGACATTACAAGTTACAGCCAAACTTTTTACAAATTATCTGAAATGTGGGAACTGATGTGATAAATAACAAATAAAACAAGTTTGTTATAAATTTTGACAAACTGGAGTTGCAAATTAATAAACAATAATACATTTGTCATAATTTATTCTTTATCCTTTTGGGGAAATTCCTTTTCTGCTTTTGACCCATTTAGAGCTGGGATTTCTTCAGTGTCTGGGCCAACATCAAGGACAAAATCTGGTCATTGACCTTTTGCCTGCTTTTGCAACTTTTCCTTCTATATTTGGTTTTTTAGTTTATTTGACCATGTGCGGTAATACAAATATTACAGCTTAAAAATGTTCACATCACCTACTGAATAGATTTTGTTCTGTTGTGTTTTTCCATGAAATGATATGAGACTGTTATAATTAATGATAAACTCAGCGCTTTGTTCCGGACGTGTCTGAAGCGCTTGTGTTTTATTGTGAAAGACCCTACAGGAAACGTCAGTCGTGTTCTGTTCGGTCTGGTCCCGGCAGATCAGCAGACTTCGACTCAGCTCGGAGAAACGGCACCGGACTGTATGGTGGAGAACCGTTTCATATCTTTACCTTTTTCTGGGGACCGGCTGTATGATTAAGCTACAATCTTCAATGAGTAAGCATATCCCAGTAAGTACCTTCATTTTATTTGCCTTTCTTCCTGGATGCCATTTTGTTTCGTATTTTATCTGCTGGGCTTGTAAATCTGTCGGCAACGCACCAGCTGGCCTTCACTCTCCTTCGATAAAATCACGGCCTGCGCGGCACAAACTCGTTTAATACTCCGGCGACTCCCACGCTGAACATTCCCCGTGACATTTCCCTTCCTTGTGGATTCTGTAGGCGTCGGATCGGGTGTTTTTGAGATGTTTATGTGCTGTCGTCGTCGTTAGGAAGCGGCGGTCGGATGCGCATCTCGGGCTGGTTCGAGCTAGTCACTCGAACTTTCTGTCGGATAAAATCGACGCATTTTTGCGTCGGTTGAATGTTAAATGTCAGAAATGTGATGTTGGTTTTAAATGCGGTCTTTCTCGGTGGTATTTGAACGAGTCGTGATATTTTCGAGCTTTTAGTAACGTCTAGTTTTTGGGTCGTGAAGGCCTCTTACGTGATGTGATGGCGCCCAGTCTGTTCACACAAAGGACACTTCCAATCTAACCCTCTGACAGGGTTTAAACCTTCATTATGTGCTTTTTCCTTTACAAATATCTCTGTTTCGCAGTTTTGTGAAGTATTTTGTTCGCGTCGCAACATTTTCATCGAAACGTTTTCAGCTTGAAATGATCGGATTATTTCAGGATTCCTGACAGATCCGGTTCTGCTTCTATAATAAGTAGAAGAGTCATTTCGGGGAAAGTGGAGGTTTGTTGGTGGAAAGAGAAGTTCACGGGAGGAACATCAGATTTATGACGTCAGCACCCTGCTGAGGCCTCGTGATGATTTCAGTCTGCAGATATGACCTACATGTCAGCAGTGACACATCCGTGTGTCTTTTATCCACCCGCAGCCATTAGATAAGATATTACACCGCTGTGATTCACAAAGGGAGTAGTTTAAGAGTCATACCACAGAAATACACCACCTGTTCTCTACAGGTACCAGGACCACACACACACATTCAGTCTCAAAGTGTTTCCAGATGTTATAAATCAGCTGGATGAGGTTGTTTCTGATTTCAGACGTTCCTGTACTTTAATTCTTTCTCACTGACGTCTGTTAAACAATAGCTCAGTTCCACAAAGAACCACACCAGGTGGGTTCTCCAGGGCTCGTGCATCACGACCGGCACTGATGTCACTCCACAGAGGTGACGTGTGCACGTTGCCGTGTCACTATGTAAATGTGTGTGATGCAATGGAGTCCCAACACCTGATAAGTGCACAGTGTGAGATGTTTCACGTGTCTGGAGCTGCAGTAAACATGGAGTTTATAATAAGCAGAGACAGTAAATGATCTCGTGTCTTTAGTCTTGTGAAATTAATAATCTGTTGCAACAGTTTTAACACTTTGTGTGCTGGTTTAGACAAAAACAATTCATGTCTGTTTTTGGTCCTTTTATTTTGTATGTAATCATTTTGTCTGCATTTTTTAAAATAAAATCTCTGAAGTGTTGTAACTTTTTTAATTTGAGGAGATAAAAATAATGTCTTGGAACAGTTTTTGGTGGATTTCGTCCAGTCTGGACTCCAGCAGTTAAATTCTTTCTCAGCTTTCATCAGTAAGCATGTCGGTGTGTAACATCCAGCCAAGTCTTTCAGTCAACATGATGTTTTGTCTCTCTTTCAGCAGTTCTGTGGTGTTCTGGGTCACACATTTATGGAGTTTCTGAAGGGCAGTGGAGACTACTGCCAGGCTCAGCACGCTGCATGTGCAGACGAGTGAACAGCCAGCCTTGCCATTCATCTGACGCACTTGAGCCACAGGAGGGACCCCGGAAAGTTGGCAGGACCGGGACGCCTCCCAGAACCAGAGATAACTTGGCCTGGATGGGGTAACTCCACCCGCTGCACACTGCCCTTGTCGGCTTCCACCCCGCCAGAATCAAGGTGGAACCAGCCTTTTTTAACCTGTTTCTTTCATTTTTGTCCCAAAGGAGAAGGTTTGAGTTACTACCTGCTCCTTTGTCAGCTGCCAGCTCCCCAAACCCGCCTGTTGTTTTGGTTCTTTTTTAATTGTTTCTTTCTAATCCTTGCCAACCTGAAAGAAGTTTGGAGGGTTTTTATTTTTGGGCTTCCCAACAGCTCACTGGACATTTGTGTTTGACATTTTCTGCGAGTTGACCTGTTTACATTAGTGTTTTTACTCCGTGGAACCGGTTTTGGTTTGGAAAGGCTCTTTTTTTAACATAACAATGGCTCGAATGAACAGACCCGCCCCTGTTGAGATCACCTACAAAAACATGAGGTTCCTCATTACCCACAATCCCACCAACGCCACCCTGAACAAGTTTATTGAGGTGAGCAGCTTGTGGTTTCATCTCCTTTTAGTTGTAGCTGAGAACAGGATGATGTTGCTGATTGATTCTGACCTCCATGAGGTGGTAAATAAACCTTCTGTCTGCAGGAGCTGAAGAAATACGGCGTCACCACGGTGGTGAGAGTTTGTGAGGCCACCTATGACGCCACTCTGGTGGTGAAAGAGGGAATCCAGGTTCTGGTGAGTTCAAACTCCTGGATTACAGCAGTAAAAAGAAGAAGAGACTCAGTTCTTACCCGGTTCCTAGGGCCGAGTCTTTCTTTTTAATTAGTGTCTTAATAAAACTTTCTGTGTCACCAGTATTTACTGTATAATTAGATGTAGATCTGTAAATAACACGGAATGAAAATCAGCTGGTGGTTCGGACACGAGGAGAGAAAAGCTCCACAGGTGTCCGTCCCTCTACAGCAACATTCTCAGCCGGTTCAGTCCTCTCACTTCTTTTAAATGAGTTTCCAAGAAACTGGGCTGATGATACCCCCCCCCCCCCCCCCCCC
>SSNP01000093.1:2070393-2119151 GCA_006937955.1 Pachypanchax playfairii | reverse complement strand
ACCCCCCCCCCCCCCCCTATTTCCACTAGGATTGGCCGTTTGACGATGGAGCTCCTCCCTCTAACCAGATCGTGGATGATTGGCTGAATTTGCTGAAGCTGAAGTTCAGGGAGGAGCCAGGCTGCTGCATCGCTGTCCACTGTGTGGCAGGACTGGGGAGGTGAGCGCGCTCATTCAACCTGTTCTTTAACTTCTATCTTTAACCTTTTCACTAGTTAATGAGAGTCAACAAACACGTTAACTGGTCTGACGGTGGAAAATCACCTCTCACTCCTCTGAAGGACGAAAGGCCCAAAGCAACATGGGAAAGTGATAGAGCTTCTCTTCAAGGAGAGTGTGTGTGAGTGCATGTGCACATGCAGGCGTGTGCACATGCACTCACACACTCTCTAGTTCTCTGGCTTTGGTTCAGCACATTAAACAAATACATGGGAGCGGCTCGTCCCTGGTCACATTTCTTAGATTAAACATCAAACTGAGCCGATTTAAACTAGTCTGAGGAGGAGACAAGTGTACCGAGGTGTTCTGAAACAGAACCAACTAAATTCTGACAGGAAGTGTTTCTTCAGGTGTCTGACGTTACCTGTTCTGTCCTGCAGAGCTCCTGTTTTGGTGGCACTTGCGTTGATAGAATGTGGGATGAAATACGAAGACGCTGTCCAGTTCATTCGACAGTAAGTTCCTGTTCTGTGGGTGTTCGGCCCGGGTTCGGTTCTGAGTCCCTCCTCTGCTAACACCAGTGTTTCTTCCAGGAAGCGTCGAGGAGCATTCAACAGCAAGCAGCTGTTCTACCTGGAGAAATATCGTCCAAAGATGCGCCTTCGCCATCGCAATAATTGCTGCATCCAGTAGAGCCAAACGCTGAGCGCCCCCCCATCCATCCTCAGTTCAGAAGAGCTCGATCTAACCTTGCCTGGCAGGCTTTTCATGTTCTTTTATCTCTTTATTGTGTTTAAGTATTTTATTTTGGAAAATTAAAGTTTCCTCCAGGCTCAACATCAAATGTCTGAAGGAGGAAGTCGTCTGAAACAAGTTGCCCAAACTCCGAGGGGCAGTGTGGAGTTGTATGAGTGTTACGTGTCGGCTCACCTGTTCAGCCACGTCCTTCATTCTGACTGGAATAGAAACATATTACAGCGGTGGTCTGTCGTTTGTATCCCTTCTTTTTGTTTAGTTTGAGTTTCAAAGTGAGTAGAAAGACGTTTGCCTTCCTTCAAATCAGAGGATCATCTATAAATGCCTTACAATGGAAGTGGAGCGGAGGCAGGAGCCGACGCCCGCTGGCATTTAGAAAAGGTTTCATTTTTCTACTTGGAACTAAAATAAATCAAACCGTTGCCTTTGTCTTGTGCAGGAAGTTTTACACACATGCCCTTTTACTTTGTTTGTTTAAAACATGAATTGCCTCATTGTTGCAATATTAGTCATTTGAAATAATTTCTTCTTTATCAAACCTTCAGTTTACTAATTAACTGCCATGCCCAAAATGTGATTTCTTTCTTTTTTTTTTTCTTTTGCACCAAACTGGACTTCCAACATCTGCGATCTTGTGTATGCCTTTTTATTTGATGTCCGTAACTTAAGACTTGGATACTTGATGATTTTATGTATTTGAAAATGTGTACTATTATTATTAGGTTGGCTATTTATACTATCAATGGATGTGTGATTTAGTACAGTGAGCGACAAAGTTGTACCTGTTCACCAACTTGTGAGATTACATTAAATGACACGCTGAAAGACAAAGAAACTCTCGAGTCTTCATTTGTTTTCAGAACATTTAATTTAGTCCTAAAATTGTCTCGATTTGTTTTTAAATACTTTTGGAATGAGACTTTAGAGATAACAAGTGTTTCAGTTAGTGGAATCTAATTAATGATGATGTTAATTCCTTAAAGTTAAAATGTGTCTTTCTGCTGAGGGAGAACCGACCGATGGACGTGATCGTTGTAGATGTTCGTCCACATTAAAACCTTCATGATGAAAGTTTGAGTTTTGAAACCCTTGTGCTCCGTGAGGGTTCACATACTTTGAGCTAAAAATCTTAAAGTTTAACCCATCTCCTAATCCTTAATCCCAGATTAGAACAAATTTCTATCCAGTTCATCACATTCTCCAAACCAGTTGGTGAACGTACATGAGGAGTCCTGGGACCAGCTGGGAATCAAACCCACAACCTTACTGGTGTAAACAGGAGTATTTTGACTGATGGTTCATTTTGTAAATTGCATTTATTCCGAGTGAATCAGACATGTTAGAGACGTTGCTGACGTTCTGTGTTCTCAGATAAATACAGTAAAGAACTTGAACTGTGAATGTCAATGAATTATTTATACGTGATGTTCAAACAAACATTAAACTTATTCCTTCTGGTGGATTTGGCTGGATTCATCCTGCTGGTTTGGAGGAAGAACCTTTAAAGGTTTACACACATACATATACATACACACATATATATATATATATATATATATATATATATATATATATATATATATATAGTCATCTCTTGGAAAACTACAATACATACAGACTTTTATAGTTTTGTCTCATGACATAATATCACATCAACAATATTGGCAGCAACATTAGTTTTGCTACATGATCTACAGATTGTATCATAATCATATAACTTATAGTCATATACGTAGACTCAACTGGTGACCCACAAAAACAACAAACATTTTGATCGATTCCTCTGCCTGAAAATGTGAAAAATGGGGGAAATTATAATTATAACATTGACTTTGAATAAGCTACTGTAGGTTTGTAGTAGTTGTAATAAATTGTAATAACATTGCTACAACATTAGTCTAAACGTCCAATATAGTGAGAATAAATTCACCCAAAACATCTTATTCTCCTTTAGTAGATAACAGTAATGACTTACCAGTGAAATGTCACATCTTTAGTTTTTCCATATCGACTGGTGCAATAATACACAGCAGTGAGCCAGCATTTTGCCTTTTTCAAAATGGTGGCCTGCTTTGGCCATTTCCTGCAATAGGATGTCCCCTCTATAAATATAAACTCATTGATTTTAACCAGGCTGTGATGTCATTTCCTTATAAAAATAAAACCAGAATGATTTTTGGTTTATCCAAACATCCATTTTCTAAACCTACTTCTTCCTGTTTAGGGTCGCAGGGGGTGCTGATCTCCAGCAGTCTTTGGGCGAGAGACGGGGGACACCCTGGACAGGTCACCAGTCCATCACAGGGCCACACATATACAAACAACCATTCACACACACACTCACACTTTTAAGGTAGTATATATATTTTAAAAGCAATATTTACATACATACAAAATAATGCCTCCACGGGGTGTTTAGAGGGTTGAAGAAAGAAAATACACAATTTCCTTTAAAAATTATATTTGAAGCAAAATATTAATTTTGGCGGCACGGCGTTGGCAGATGTAAACCTGGTGCTGGCAGAGCAGCGGGCACCAGTTTGGGTTGCCTAATACCATAAATAATCCAGCACAGTGAGGCTGGTACTGTGGAGTCTGCAGGTCAAGCAAATGGAAGCACCGGGGACATGTGGTGATTATATACCTTATTTGCTTGCCATAGATGATTCCCTTGGGGTTTCTCATGTGACAAGCAAGTTCTGTGTGGAAACGTTTTTTATTAGCAGCTATTAGCTGCTAAGCTAACACGGAGCTACATGTTGGTGAAGTGGAGGAGCTTTGACTGGAAGACACACCACGGAGGATTTTATTGCTTTTTTTAATTTTATTGGATAAGTGGGGCGTGCAGGATGGTGTGTGAGGATCTTAAGAGGGGCTGCAGGAAGTTTTGGAGCCGCGTTGCAACTATGAACTCTTTGCCACGGACTGAATCGATGACTTGAGCTACAAACAGGTAGGAGCTGCTTTTATCAGAGTCAGTGTGTGATCAGCGGGGCTGGAGAGCATGATTAGTGAACTGAACTCATGATATTTTATTGTGTTGCTCAGATCAGAGATCAGAGTGGGTTTGGTGAGGAATAATGATCGACCTGAGCATCAGCGCGCGCAGGGGGGGTTAACGAGCCTGGCACCCAGATGGCTGAAGGCTTTGTGCCGTGTTATTCTGTTCCAAGTTCCATATCCCACCTTTAGAGACAATTTAGAATCACCAATTAACCTCTTGCATGTTTTTGGACTGTGGGATGAAGCAGAAGACCCCGGAGAAAACCAACAGATGCACGGGGAGAACATGCAAACTCCATGCAGAAAAGCCCCAGCTCAGATTCAAACCCTGGACCTTCTCGCTGCAAGGCAACAGCTCTACTAACTGCGTCACCGTGCAGCCTTCGGTTTTTAGTTTAATACACGCATTTCTCAGTAATCCTCCTGAATCCTGCGCTCTGAGCAGCTGCTCCACTCTCTCCTGGTAAACAACTGACTGTAACATAGTGATGTAACAATGTTACACCAGGACCAGCCCGGCGTGTCTGTGCTGCCCCTGCAGATTAAACCCACACTCCCTGAGCTGTTTTACTTCCTGGTTAGAGAATAACTTGAGTTTATACATTTTTTTAGGACAAATGAAGACTATATAACACCAAAGGTAAGATGTTATCATATATGTGTCTATCACAGATGTTGAAAGCTGTAAAATAACAGGATAGAGGACCTTTAAATCAAACTCTGTTTGTTGGTGCTCATTTAAAATATACACATTGTTACCAAAATGTGTTTATTTCCTTCTTTGTACAAGATGTCTGCTCAAATCTTTTATAATAAATAAGAAGTCATTGAAGAACTGATGATGAAGCTTCAGGACGTCGTCAGTCCAGAAACGTTCAGGTCCAACAGACGGAGCATTAAGGAGTTAAATGGATCCAGCTGGATATATTGACACATTTACATCCAGAGAACCAGAGAGCTGGTGGGACACAGTAAGGTCTTTAAATCGAATAAATGTTCCTTTCCTTTAACAGTCCAATACAATATAAATCCTTTTTATGTAAAACATTATTAAAAGCTAGGGAAGAGTTTTCAGTGTTCTCATTAACTCAATTAAAACTCATAAACTAAATGATCAACCCAAATGGACGAGTCTTCTGTGGACTTCTCTCCCAGTCTCGGTTTTCCTCCGGCTCAGCTCGGGTCCTCTCATATCTCGTTAGGACCCTTCATTTCAGAGTTCTTTTCAGAGGATATCTGTAAACCCGCAGACATGACGCACTGTGAAGGCTCGCAGTAACCGTTCACACCAGGTGGACCTGGAGGTCCAGGCACGCCATTGATTCCAGAAATGCCACGAGGTCCTCGCTCTCCATCACGGCCATGTGTTCCGTAAGCCGGTCGACCGGGTTCACCTGCAGAGAGAGACCAAAGACGGTGATTTATCTTCAGTCAGCCTCGTCTTCATCATCTTCTCGGTGAGAGATCTTCATTTTAAAGTCTTTGGAAACTTCTGAAGGAGCTTAAGCAGGATCGTTTGATGGAAACCTTCCAGAAGAAGCTTTGTGTCTAACTCAACCTGTTAGACCAGTTTCCAGCAACCTTTCAGAAACTGAGACCTGCTTCCTGGAACCAGTTTGATACTCGGGGTTATTTGAAAACTTAATGTAAAATAAACGTGTTTTTGAGGATTTTTGTAAAGATATTGTCATTTTTTAATCATTATAAACTGAAATGTGATTAAAGAAGAACTGCTGTGCTGTGGACTACTCATGTGGTCCTTGTGGGCCCCATGCTGGACCCTGAATTAAATGGGGTTTTGTACAGTCTGTTCTTTCTTCCATTAACATTCACCTTTCACCAGTTTCTCACAATATTTGGGTTAGATGTATGTGTCAGGTGTTCAGATGAGACATCTGAGTCATGGATTCACCTGGGAGACCAGGGACTCCTGGTTCTCCTTTAGATCCTCTCATTGTGGGTCCCCTGTCCCCTCGGTCACCCTGGTCACCTGGGGAGAGGAAAGTTGTTACAATGAAGATCTGATAATGAGGTCCTGAGGTGTGTTTCTTCATGAAGATGAGGACGATTGATCATTCATCATCATATTATCACATAACCCTTTAAATCCTTATAAAACTGATCAGTTTGATGTTAGAAAGGTTTTCTGTTTCTTTCACTCTTACTGAGATCGTGTAACACTGATTTATTGACCTCTAGGTGGCAGTAACGCACCAAAGTAACTCAGAAATGCACCACTGAAGGAAGAAGCTACTGTGTTGTGAAGGCTCCTCTGATTGGCTTGAAGTCCTTCATGTCTCTTGTCTGTGACCTGAAAGTCTTTCTTAGCAGGTCTGAGTCCAGCTCCTTGCTGCTGCCTGGTGCAGTCAGTCAGGATGGACTCAGTACTTCATATAGTTGTTATCCAGACCTCTGCAGGAAAGGCAGCTGATCTGGATCTCACCTTTAGGCCCTTTGTGACCCATTAACCCAGGTGGACCCTTTAGACCTGGAAGGCCTCTCGACCCACTGTGGCCAGGGAACCCATTCTCTCCAGGGGAGCCTGGTGGTCCAGGTGGGCCAGGAGGGCCGGGCAGCCCGGCGATGCCTGAATCAGGCCTGCTGAGGCTGGCAGCCAGCTGGGCCAGCTGTTCTGTGACATGGAAGCAACATGGCAGGTTATTTGTTTATATGAGACTGAACAACAGCTGCTGGTGAAGCTGAGGAACTCTTACCTTGCATCACCCTCATGCACACCTGTTTGATGTGTGTATCTGTTGGTCGTTTCCCCTGTTGAAATACAAGGAGTGATCAAGTCATTTAAATCAAACACCTGAGTGTAAATAACAGATAAAAACATCTGGTTTACAGTTTTTCTCAATTGCTAAAACCCTAAACCTCATTGTCTGAACCAAATTCTCAGTTGCCGAAACCCACTGATTCAATCAATCACTCTTTATAAGCACGTTTCACCTGTTTAGACACATCTTCTCAACATGTTTTCATTGTGATGCACCTGTACTGCTTAATGGTGAGCACAGGTGACAAAAGTCAAACACAATTAAAGCACAGGTGTCACCACTTGAACACAACAGCTAAAAACTGAACACATCTGACTAATGATGTGAGGGAACATACATATACAGTATAAGCCAGTTCAGAGAGCACTGGTTTGTGAGGCCTTGCAATGGATAGGAATCTGAGAGGAAGAGTTTGTGGGAGAGGTGGTGGAGGTGGTGGTGGAGGTGGAGGTGGAAGTGGTGGAGGAGGTGGAGGTGGTGGAGGTGGTGGAGGTGGTGGAGGTGGAGGAGGTGGAGGAGGTGGAGGAGGTGGAGGAGGAGGTGGAGGAGGTGGAGGAGGTGGAGGAGGTGGAAGTGGTGGAAGTGGTGGAGGAGGTGGAGGAGGTGGAGGAGGTGGTGGAGGAGGTGGAGGAGGTGGAAGTGGTGGAGGAGGTGGAGGAGGTGGAGGAGGTGGAGGAGGTGGAAGTGGTGGAGGAGGTGGAGGAGGTGGAGGAGGTGGAGGAGGTGGTCAGCGAAGACAAAGAACAGTAATATCTGATGAAATCTGAGCTATGGTGATTGACCATGTTCTTGTCCATGGTATGAGCATGAAGGAAGCTGGACAAAGGGTGCAACCTAACATCAGCAGATTCACTGTGTCCATCATAATCCGAAGATTTAGAGAACAGAACGGGACCTTTTTTGACATTATAGCACAGTATGTAAATGTTGACAGTAATTACTGTATGACTGTGACATACAGCACTGATAAGTCGCCCCCCCCCCCCTCACACATTCACTTGCATTGATAGTTTTCCAGTCTAGAGGTCCAGTGGGGTCATAGCAGAAGGGGCAGGACATATCAGCTCTATATACTGTACTACAGTATACTGTAAGTACATATGTTTCAGTACATCACTGTAGCAGAATTGTAATGGAGGGTTGGTCTAACTGTTTTTAGGCCTAGTATTCCATGTATAGTTTTTGTAACGCCTTGTTTTCTTTTTGTAGAATTGAAAGACTGTCACATGGGGGTGGGAGGAGAGGTTTGTTCTCCCCACACCAAGAGATCCTAATTGTGGTCCCTGAGAATAATGCCCTTAAACTGAAAGAAATTCAACAGAAGATCATTGAGGACCATGTAAATTTTGAGGGTATCAACAGTGTCAGCCTCTCTGCTGTTGATCGTGCCCTCAAGCGCAACAGACTGCACATGAAACAGCTTTACAGAGTGCCTTTTGATCTGAACTCAGAGTCAAAGAGCAAAGATTCCAGTATGTACAGGTTGGTATATCTCCAGACACTTTACATGTATTTCTATGTGGGTTTACAAGTGGCAAACACATAGGATTTCTTTGTTTTTGACAGGTGTTATGTGTAATTACACAAGATTTCTGTTTTCCTTGTAAAAGTGCTAAATGCACAGGTTTTTTTGTTTTGCAACAGTGAACAATAAACATCTTTTTCTCCAGCTTGCCGTCCTGAGCATTGTGTTTTCAATTTTTCTATGTAGTGTTTAGTGACTGCTCAGTAGTGTATTTAACTTTGACAACAAAGTTCATTTTATGAGCACAGATTGAAATATTTTGAGGTGAAAGTTTGGTTTTGCAAGAAGAGTCTGAGGTTTGGTAAATGTAGCTTGAAAATTGGATTTTGTGTTCAAAATTCAGAGAAAATGAGAACAGCTTCCAAAAAATGTGTCTTAGCAACTGAGAAAAACTGTAAACGCTCCTCTGCTCAAACTGCATCTGGGACATGTTTAAAAACTTCTACTGTCCCATCAGCAAGATGTCAGATGTGGACAGGAACCAAACACAGAGCACCGGGCCATCCTCCCTGATGAAGAGGACGCCACCGGTAAATAAAACTGTCCCACCTGAAGACAGGGGAGAACAGGTAAGACCAGGTGAGGACAGACAGGTGAGTACAGGTGAGTACAGGTGAGTACAGGTAAGGACAGGTGAGTACAGGTGAGAACAGGTAAGGACAGGTGAGAACAGGTGAGGACAGGTAAGGACAGGTGAGAACAGGTGAGGACAGGTGAGTACAGGTAAGGACAGGTGAGTACAGGTGAGAACAGATAAGGACAGATGAGAACATGTGAGTACAGGTAAGGACAGGTGAGAACAGGTGAGGACAGGTAAGGACAGGTGAGAACAGGTGAGGACAGGTACGGACAGGTGAGAACAGGTAAGGACAGGTGAGTACAGGTGAGAACAGGTGAGAACAGGTAAGGACACATGAGAACATGTGAGTACAGGTAAGGACAGGTGAGAACAGGTGAGGACAGGTAAGGACAGGTGAGAACAGGTGAGGACAGGTAATGACAGGTGAGAACAGGTAAGGACAGGTGAGAACAGGTAAGGACAGGTGAGAACAGGTAAGGACAGGAGAGAACAGGTAAGGACAGGTGAGTGCAGGTAAGGACAAGTGAGTACAGGTAAGGACAGGTAAGAACAGGTGAGTACAGGTGAGTGTCAGAGACAACCATAACAGTCCAAATACTGTACATGTTGCCGTTAATCCTGATCATAAGGATTTTATTTAAACTCTTAGTTTTAGATACAAAAATATCCAATTAGACACGAAGGTTTGTTTGTTTACTCGAGCAGGTACAAAAAGTTGCTACAGGCCCAGTGCAGAGAGCAGAGTGGCCCCGCCCCCAACAGGAGGGTGCCCTGAAAGGACACAGGCCAAGGGGCCCTAGAACCCAGCATGCCTCCCCCGCCCCCCAGTACAGAGCCAAGGCTTTGGGTTTGTTGGTGTTTCTTCTTCAGTGTTTCCATGGAAACGTTTGTTTTTTAAATGATTTTACACTGCAACACTATGATTTATCATCTGCTATTAAAGTATTGACACAGATCGTTACTTGAACAGAAAACTCTGACCAAAGAGTCTCACCGCTGGTCCCTGAGGTCCTGGCAGGCCTGGTACCCCCGTGTCACCCTGCATGCCTCGTGGTCCTGACTGACCAGGTTTGCCCTCTTTGCCCGGTTGTCCTCGGCTGCCCTCAGGTCCTTTGTTTCCCGTTTCTCCAGGTGGACCTGACTGTGTCCAACATTCAGAAGAACATGAAGACATTGAAATGTTCCAACCGCTTGTCCAAAAATAAAAGTCCAAAACTCACTTTAATCTGTGAAACCTTTAACAAGCTAACAGTTTAATGTAAATGTCATAGTAAGTATAAATAAAGCTGAGAGTGTCACATGACTCTCTGTTCACGTGCACGTACCGATCCTTTCTCTCCCGGTTCTCCTTGATCACCCTAAAATAAAAAGCATCTGTAAATATTTTGTATTTCTTTAGTTTAAAACATGAATATTATTGTGTTTCACAGCAAGTTTGAAAAGCTGAATTCACACGTGAAGCCTGAAGGCTGCGTGTCAGTCCTCACCATGTCCCCTCTGTCTCCTGATAGTCCTTCAGCACCCGGAGGTCCCTAAAATAAAGGTGAAGAGCAGATTTTAGGCTTTTGTTTGACACGTCATGATGACAGACATTAAAACGTGTTACCTGTTCTCCCTTTGGACCATCTAGACCAACTGCACCCTGAGAGAGAAGAGACGTCATTATTCTGATGATGTAAAAAACCTCATGAAAAGTCGTGTTTTGTTGTTTTCTGTTTGTTTTCAGGCCGATTCCTTCCAAGTGTCTGTTCTTCAAATAGCCTCAGAATTTTCCTGTAACGTCCTCCTTCACTTCGGCTCTCGCTCTGGGTTAATAACAACACCACAACATTTTTTGTAATATTATACTTTTCAAATTTCCTTTTTTTTATTTGTGAAGGTAAAATGATGATAAATCCAAGAGTTTCCTGGACGTGGCTGTTGAACCTGAGAGAGTTGAAACTGTGAGCATGAGGTGAGGATCCAGTACTAGAGCTCTGGGGTCTCATTTATAAAACTTTGCGTAGAATCCTTACTAAAACCGTACTTAAGCTCAGCAAAAAAAAATCCACTTACGCCAAGTAAGTTTGGGACACGCCCACTTTCTGCTGTAAAGGGTCAATGCAAGGTGCTTTGTGCATATACATGACCTGGCTCGTTACAGCATTCCACCAATAAGAAGGCGACCGCAGATCAAGGAAGCACAACTTAAATAGTTTAAATAGTTTTATTAATAATTAACGTCACTCAAGTCTTTTTAAAATGTTTGAACTCCTTCATGCACGGCGCTCAGGAACCTGTTAACAAGCTGCTCCTTCTACATGTCGGTTATTTTTAGTTTATCAGAACATAAAAACTGATGCCACATGTTAGTGTGTGTATTCTTATAATATCGTAATGACATAATAATCTGCATGGGTTTAATAAATACATGTTTCAGAGCCAAAACACATTCTGTAGTAGATTTATAGAAACTTTCTGAAAAGTATGTTAAAATAAAAGAAAATCAAAGTTCAGAGTTATATTGTTTATACTTTGTTACATTTTTCATGAGATCTCTTTCAGAAGATGTTTACCATCAACCAGACCAGGTTTGTAGTCTCAAGACGAACAGTTAACTTTGTTTTTTATTTAATATTAAAACAGCTCATTAGATGCTCCTGTGATACTCCACCTGAGGATGGACAACAGTCCAGCAGGTTTCTGATGAACCTGCATGTCTTGTTGAAATGATGGAAGATGATGATGTAGTATGAGTAACATCCACCAGAGGGCAGAAGACTTGAGTAGGCTTCAATACAGAAGGTTTGTAATAAAGTACTAATTATGTTAAAGAAGTAGAAGTATTGGAACCTTATAATTCATATGACATTATAGATTTAAATACTTCTGAAGTTGTTATTAGCATCCTATCACAAGACGACCATTGTTACTGAATCTGTCTGTAGTTTTAATGTAATGGAGTACCATACTGTATACTGATGAGAACTGCTGCAAGTTTTATGATCTGAGTCAGGAAACATGTGAGTGGTCTTACCCTGTCCCCCTTCTGGCCTCGATAACCAGCAGGGCCTGGAAGTCCTGGAAGTCCTGGATTTCCTTTGCTTCCCTGTTAAAACAAAGAAACACCTCCATCATAGACAGAATACACACACACAGTCAGAATCCCAACACAGAACTGAGTGTGTGAAAAATAACTTCTGCCACATTGATGGTAAAAGATATATAAAACAACATTCTATCAAACCCTTGAGGCTGCAGCCCCGCCCTCTGCCATACAACCCGCTGTGTTCGGGGTATGTGGACAGGGACAGAGTCTCCTTTGACTACTTCTCAGCTTCTTTTCCTGCCCTCAATCCCAGCAAAAAAAAACACGTGTAACAAGAGGCCATTCATGCTCGCTTACTGCTGGATTACATATTAAACTGCAAAGACGACATTCATAATGACCCACAAGCACAGAACATGGATCCACTTCCCAGCAACAGATGACTGAGTGGGATACCTGGTTTATCTCGGTCAAAGAAGTTCTGTAATGTGCAAAAACAGAAGAACATTTTTAGGATGTTCTCGACTTTAAGGCTTTTGGTGGTGAAAGCAGCACAGATCATAACTGAAATCAGCAGAAAGGAAATTACATTTTAAAGGAACTTTTTTGCATGTTTGCTCTTATGTTCATACTTTTTATTTCTGTACTATAATAGAGTCTACCTTGAGTCCACTGCTACAGCAGTTTGATAACTTCTGTTTTATTCTTTATATTACTATTTTAGTACATAGCCCTTGGTGATATTTAATGGTTCCAGGTCGTCCTCATCATTCCCAGGAATGTTAGCACATGGTTTAGCTGGGTTTTGGAGCACCACAGGGTTTTGTACTTAGTCCATACCTACTTTGAAGAATCCAGACCATCTTGTGATGCATATCAAACCAGTTTGTAATCGGTCTTCAGACAGTCTGCAGACAAGTAACCTGACGGAGCTTTCCTTCTAAAATATATTCACATGTGGTATGTTTTACCAAACTGTGGGCCTGATTTATCAAAGGTCTGCAGTTGTTAAAACAGACGCAAACCGTTCAGCGGCCACATAAACAAGCAGCAGGTTATTTACTAACGACGCACAGGCAAAACTGCGCCTGTTAAACCTGCCGCTAGACGCGCAAAGTCATTTTTGCGCCTTTGCCCTTGATCATGGGCGGATCTACAGGGGGGCAAGGGGGGGCAACTGCCCCCCTGGTTTATAGCCTTGCCCCCCCAACTGCCCCCCAACCTTTATGTGTTTAATATAATATTTTTCAAACCAAATTGCTTGGATGTCTAAAAGCACATTTTTGCACTGAAAAAAAGAGAATATTTGACCAAAAAATACATAATTTAAAATAAACTCTTGAGTACCTGAAAAGCTTAATTACGGCCCTGCGTCAGAAATAGTTTGCCTCCCGTTGCGCGACAGTGCGCTGTGCTGCGTCATGCCTCATTAATAGGACCGGCTTCAGTCTGGAAGGGTGGAGTCACTGAGCCAGGTAAAGCTACTTTTTCCCTATGTGATGCTCTAAGGCACAAAGTTAAAGTAAAATTAAACTTGTAATGAATGTCTTCTAAAAAAGACATATGATCGTGGCTCAGTACGCTCATTAATTGCTTGCTAGCAGCACTCACACTCGTGTTTTGGATTGTTGGAGCGCATTTCCCTTATTAGTTTAGCTAACAGTTAACACAAAAGCAGTTTCTCCATAATTCAGAAATGTTTCGGGGTCGTTATTTTATGGGCTGAAGCTTGACTGGTGGCTCTGATGATTACAGCAAAAAGACCGCACAATGAAACCCCATTACTGTACATCCATCCATACTGTAATGCAGGGAACATAACAAATAGGCCACACAGAATACCAGATGTCTGAATATAACTGTGTGACTTGTGTAAATGTGATAACTCACTTTATGCTGTTATAGGCTGTTTATATAAAGAAGTTTTTTTTTTTTTTTAAATCTAATCATGATGCTTGAAATTTCCAATTTTTTTGAAAAAAAAAGTGAGAGATGACCAGAAGGGAAAAGAGATGGAAGGAAGATGTGAGGAAGGAGAGATGACAGAGACACCAGAAGGGTCACAGATAAAGAAAGCCACAGCAACAGATGAAGAAATGACTGAGTGTGAAGAAAGTGATGTTAGTGATGAAGAGGAAAAGGCTTCAGAATCAGAGAGAGAGACAGAGGACAGTGGAGAAGAGGCTGATGTAGAGAAAAGAGAAAAGGAAGGCACAGTGTCAGTAAATCCACCCTTTATTCCAGCTGAACCGCCTGGTATGTATCTATTCTCCATTTAGGTTAGTGCAGATTTTAGATGTTACAGTAAACATCTTTTCAGTAAAATCTACAGGTGTATTACAAAGCTAGGTCAGCTAGGCTTAACAATTGTCTTAGCAGTGATTATAGAAAAAAATTGAAGACAAATCAAATTCTATAATACTAAAATACAGTCAAACTGAAACAGATAACTGAGATATATTTATAAAAATATAATAACAGTTATCTGTTTCTTATATTCTTATAAAAATATGTATATATGTGTGTATACAAAGCGAGCCAAAGCATTAGATTTGGATGTCTTTGTGAGACGTTTTGCTGCACAGCACAACAACCTTCGTCTGAAGCTTTCCTAAAAGTAATGGCTGAAATCAGTCCTGTACAGTGATTTAAGTTCTTTTTCTGTATTTATATTCTGTACCATTTTATTTACGTAATTTTATTTTTTTTGTCATTTATAACTAAAAGGTTTTTTAAATTTTCTTACAGGATATGCTAATTCAATAAATACCTTTGAAGAGATTTTTGGGTATTTTTATTAACTGCATAGAGGATGTGTTCACATAGTTAAATGAGGACGTTGAGCATTGCCACCCTGATTGGACCTCTTGCCTCTCCCTTGCCCCCCCATGTAATTTTTTCGAGAACCGCCACTGCCCTTGATTAATATGCAATGTGGGCATTTCTGTCAGAAGATTCAAAATATTAGGAGGAGAAAATGTAAATAACTGGTTGTTCCAGACGCAGTGTGATTTATCAAACCTGAAAATGTTTGCGGCTTCTGATTTTGCGTGTATTTTTACCGCCTTTGAAAAGAATGTCTTAACTCGGCGCAAAAATGATTGTAATGATTGATGCGAGGAGAAGACACAGACAGACGCGTGGATCATTCCAGCCCTCTGTGACAGTGTTGCGTCTCCCAGGGTAGATGGTCCAGTGTGTGTCCCGATGCGATGTTACGTGAGCAGATACATTAATTTTCCAAACACTTGTGATGCACAGCTTGTGGTAAATCATCCAGGCTCACGATTGTTTCATTCTGAGGAACAGTGTTATATTTACCAGGTTGCTATGTGACTTTACGCACCAGGTCGTTCTGATCGCTGCTGTTGGTTGTGTGTTGCACAACATTCACAACATCACAGACCAGAGCCTGAAAAGGTCTTTCCTGCAGCTCAACAATTTATTTTTTGCCTCTTCCGTTCATATCCGAAGAACCAATGACTCGAAATTAATTTTCCATTTGTGCCTTTCTTGCGCCCGCAAGAGAAAAGCACCGTCAAACTCATTTAAATATTGTTTTTTGCAACAGTTAACAATTACGCAATCAGTCTTAGTAGATCACTCGCAAATCAGGAACACGCCCTTGGCGCAAAATTTTTGCGACGCACGCAATTTTGGGCACTTTACTTGGAATATTGATAAATCAGGCCCTTTGTGTTTTATTTTAATCTGCTGTAGCATCAGAGATCCGTTTAATAGTGATGATGATAAAAAAATCAACAGAGTTCAGAGTCTCAGGTCAGCACTGATCAAAGAGTTCTCCTAGGGGGCTTCTCTCACTCTTAATGGTCATGGGATTGTTTTTTTTTTCTGGCAGGTCTTACCCTGGCACCAGGTGACCCTGGAGGCCCGTCAGGTCCTCTCTCACCACGTTCACCCTAGAAATAAAAAACAAATCTTGGTGTTAATCAGCTTTCTTCAAGCAGATCAACCAGTTTTTACAAGTTATAGAGTTCAGTTTTCTTTCAGGTGGTCAGAAATCATCAGAATGAATCTGTTGGCTTGTTTAAAATCTGCTGCTTGTATTCAATGTTTTTTCCATCGAGCTAGTTGTATCATACAGGTGAGGCCTGTACTTTCACAGTGGCTTTTCAGAGCAGGTTTACACATGTAGGATATTATAAAACAACCTGTTTTAACGTGAAAGGCAGCAACAACAATGTTCTGCCTTTTCCAAGAAGAACAAACCGTGTGATGCAGCGTTAAGTTAAAAGCAGAAACTCACAGGTCCTCCTCTGGGTCCTACAGGTCCCACTTCCCCCTGCTCGCCACGCTCGCCCTAGAAACAGAATTCACATAAGCTACAAGTGACATTTCATTTAATTCAGTCCATGAGCAGGTGTCATAAACTGGTTTTGTCTGCTGTTGAAAGGCTGAACAACTGGACAGATTCTAATGAAACTTTCAGGATCTTCACTGTACATCTGCAACTGACTGACTTTAGCAGTCAGTCCGGTTCAAGATGGCAACCACAGCTGATCCACATTGGCAAACACAAAAAAAAAAGATTAGAATTCAGTCAGATTTACAGTCAGTCAAAACATACTCAGAGTTCTAACAACAAGTACGAGATCTTGCAATATTGTGTGAGATCACACATAACTTTACTTTTGAGATTTTTCTAAGTGATTATATCTCCATTATTATGATCTTAGTTTAAAACGGATGGATTTGTTTCATCTTGCTGTAAACCTACTTGTTTCCCTGGAGAACCCATCAGTCCCACAACTCCTGGGTCTCCTGTGTTACCCTGGAAACAAAGAGACAGAAAAACAGCCCAGCCTTGATTTACTGTCATCTGAATGTGTTTTTCAGTTCACAGAAAGAAACGGTTGTATTTTTAGTGCACAGTGGTTGTTGTGAAGGATTTGATCATACCTTTGCACCACTATGTCCTTTTTGTCCGTATGTGCCTGGCAAACCCTATATGAACCAAACTGCAGTTAACATCAAACACTTCCACATTAAAGGTCAGTGATAAAAACTAAAGATTCTAGAGGTCACTTACAGGAAGTCCCTGTGGGCCAGCCTCACCCGGAGCCCCACTTTTTCCTAGAGGACCCTGAAAGTATTAAAAACACATAAACCAACTGGACCAACAGGAATCCACTGAAAGATGAAACCATCATGTTAAAAAACCCTTGATCAAGTTGATGGAGAGGAAACAAGAGTGATAAGATTTAGGTAATTAGACTGCAGCTGAAGGTTTCAGTGAAGACTAACGTGATGCCGTTCAAATGGATCAATAACTAGTACTTTCATCCTGGAAAAGATTTATCTTGTTAATTTATTTAATGAGTTTATAAACCCACACATTATAAACCCATAATCTGTACTTTAATGTTTAGATTATCCTTCTTCTGCAGACGTTCTGCCTTGTGCAGACTAGGGATGTCCAGATCCGATCATGTGATCGGAAATCGGGCTCGATCACGTAGTTTCAGACTCGATCGGAATCGGACGTTACCTCCCGATCAGGACTCGGACATATATGTATATTCAAATTAGTTTTTAACGCATATACGCCTTTTCGTGTGACGGCAGTATCCGGGACAGTTTCCCTCACAACCTCAAAGCCGCCATTTTAAGAGGGGATGCGTTTCCATGACGACTGACTGCAACATGTGTGAAAATGTGAATGTTAACAGTCCTGTAGTCTACACAACAGTGGAGAAGATGAAGACTTATAAAAGCCTCAATGCGTATAATTTTTTACACACAAGAAACAACTCGTGAAGAAGCCCAGGGTAAACCCCAGGACGTGCTGGAGTGGCCGCAACCGACTGTCCCAGTCCCAGGACTGCTGGCTGTCCTGTCCCTGCAGCTAAATATTAAATAGGGTGAATTAAATACAACAAAAGGACCATCCTGGATCTGTTTATTTGCTCCTTTTTATTAATTTTTTAATGTAAAATCGGATCGGGACTCGGTATCGGCCGATACTCAAAATCAAATGACTCGGACTCGAGGGCAAAAAATCTTGATCGGGACATCCCTAGTGCAGACTCAGACTTCAGACTGAATGTAAGCCTTACCTTGGATCCAGGCAGCCCAGGTATTCCCTCACGTCCATCTGGACCAGTAAGACCCTAGACATATAGGAACAATGAAAGCTTCAGGTAAAGAAACCTTTTATCAATATAAACACTGATGTGAACAATATATACATATTTGTACATATTTTTCCCCTCCCATGTGAGTCGCATGATAAAACAGTTATCCCTTGTTAGTTTACATAATTATTCAAATATCAGCTGATTGTTTGTAACCGAGTCTCATTTTTAAAGGGAGGAATGGGAAATGGCTAATAAAGATGGAGGAAGACAGTAAAAACTAGAAGCTTATGAGAGCAAGATAAAATGGAACACGGAAAGATAAACTGGAAAATTAATAATTAACTAACTCTAGCTTTAATAGTATGAACTGGAACTTACAGGATCTCCTTTTGGTCCAGGAACTCCTCTGATTCCTGGTGGTCCTCGGTCGCCCTGAGAAATTACAACAAAAACAACAAAAACTTAAGAGAAATCCACAAATTATGTTTAAAATTCACCATTTTTAACGTATTTTTGAGATTTTTTCTAAACAACAACGGGACTCTGATTAAAGAATCTGTGTTTTCATGAAGAGTTGTAAAAACTCCCTCAGTGGGTTTTGACTGTGGAAAAAATTAGGTCTGTAACAATACACCAATGTATTGCGATACATGGAGCAGTATCGTATTGTGAGGTCCAATATCGATAATATCGATACAGTAAACGTGTTGTACTGACCATCACAAGGCGGGACAACATGAGCTCTAACATTGTATAAAAACGTTTTTTTTTGCTGAAAAAAAGCCTCCGAAATGATGTGAAAGCCAATTAAGGACTTTCTGTGATGAGCAACTATTAATAATACTCAAAGTTTTATTAAACAACTCTTATTACATATTTCTAAGAAAGAATTTTATTTTGTGACATATTAGTTTTGCTAATAAAATACTACAAACTGATGTAAAAGTGTATGAGTGAGTTTTTTTCATCTATTGTCATAGCATCAACACAAAATAAATATTATCCAGAGAGTTTTGTTTGGTTGAAAATGCGTATCGTATCGTGAGCAATGTATCAAGATACGTATCGTATCGTGGGATAATGTATCGTTACAGCCCTAGAAAAAATATTTAAGAAGTGCAAGAAATCTCCAGATCCACAGTTTCATTCTATACTGGGTTGTTTAGTTTCACAGGCGTCTTACCTGCACTCCCTTCGGTCCAATCTCACCTACAGCTCCTCTTTGACCAACATCACCCTAAAAAAGTTCATATTCATATTTATCCAAGTAATAAAGAGTGAATGGTACACAGAGCAATCATTTCACAACTGATTGTCACTCACAGGTTCTCCCTGAATTCCTCGAGGACCCACATCTCCCGACTTTCCACGAGGTCCCTTTATAAGAAAAATGAAATGATTTATCTGATAGGTAGTTGATTTACAACCTGAAACACTAGCGCTGCACTCAGAGACTTGTTTTAAGATGTGGACAGGTCTGTTTGACACAGGCTGCTGGTTTCTGTCCAACATTTTGTTGATCCAACGCTAAACTTCTCTTTTACAAAGTTATCTAATATGGTAAATGGTAAATAGCGTGTACTTGTATAGCGCTTTACTCAAGTCCTACAACCCCCAAAGCGCTTCACACTACAGTTTTTGTCATTCACACACACACACTCACATGTTCTAATAGAACAAAAACACTTTTAATCATATGAAGTTTAAAGTTTTATGAAGTAGTATACATCAACAATCTTTTATTAGACTTTTTTTATTGTGACTTTAAACTTTGCGTTTCATGTTGTTTAAACATCTGTCAGGTGAGACGGTCTTACCCGGTCCCCTTTGGAACCCACTATTCCAGGAAGGCCCCTCTGTCCACCTGGGCCCTAAAATTACTCAGCAGATAGAGAAGTTTGTTTAGATCCTGGTCTCTGGAAAGGAGAAGTTTATTTTGAAATTTCAGAATCAAGAATTAAATATTTTACTGGTAATCCTTGAGCTCCAACATCTCCAGGTGGTCCTTGATCTCCCTCCTCTCCCTGTCAGAGGTTGCAGTGTGCAGATTTACTGTCCAGTCTGTTTATGGATTTTGTAGTTTTCAGCTAAAAGTTTTACCTTGTGACCTTGTCTTCCCGGCTCACCCGACTCACCCTTAACCCCCTTGTGACCCTACAAGAAAACCTTTAGATTAACAGATAATCCCTGAAAAGGAGACATGAACCTTCAGCTGCACACGAGTCAGCACCCATGAACTTACCTTCATGCCAGGGAGACCAGCATGTCCACTCAGACCTGAGGGACAGGCAGTGGGACACTGAAAAACATGACAGCCTGCTTAAAGTCAAGAAAAGACCCTGTTGCACGAGGGTCCAAGAACCAGTTAGACATACTCATGAGATCCATCACTCTTTCATCTGAAGTAGATCCATTAATAAATGTCCAAACTGATGGACATGTCCCTTCTGCCTTAAACTATCAATTCATACCTGTCTGTCATGACTCGTACTCCGAGTCACAGTTCTAACATCAACTGCAAACAAGGATTTTCTCCAAACATTTGTAAACCTATGTATCTGTATATAGTATGTATATAGTATCTGTATGTAGTATATGTTTATAGTATTATATAGTATCTGTATATAGTATGTATGTAGTATGTATATAGTATCTGTATGTAGTATGTATATAGTATCTGTATGTACTATCTGTATATAGTATGTATGAAGTATGTATATAGTATTTGTATGTAGTATGTATATAGTATATATATAGTATCTGTATGTAGTATATGTTTATAGTATTATATAGTATCTGTATATAGTATGTATATAGTATCTGTATGTAGTATATGTTTATAGTATTATATAGTATCTGTATATAGTATGTATGTAGTATGTATATAGTATCTGTATGTAGTATGTATATAGTATCTGTATGTACTATCTGTATATAGTATGTATGAAGTATGTATATAGTATTTGTATGTAGTATGTATATAGTATATATATAGTATCTGTATGTAGTATATGTTTATAGTATTATATAGTATCTGTATATAGTATGTATATAGTATCTGTATGTAGTATATGTTTATAGTATTATATCTGTATATAGTATGTATGTAGTATGTATATAGTATCTGTATGTAGTATGTATGTAGTATGTATATAGTATATATATAGTATCTGTATGTAGTATATGTTTATAGTATTATATAGTATCTGTATATAGTATGTATATAGTATCTGTATGTAGTATATGTTTATAGTATTATATAGTATCTGTATATAGTATGTATGTAGTATGTATATAGTATCTGTATGTACTATCTGTATATAGTATGTATGAAGTATGTATATAGTATTTGTATGTAGTATGTATATAGTATATATATAGTATCTGTATGTAGTATATGTTTATAGTATTATATAGTATCTGTATATAGTATGTATATAGTATGTATATAGTATCTGTATGTAGTATGTATATAGTATCTGTATGTACTATCTGTATATAGTATGTATGAAGTATGTATATAGTATTTGTATGTAGTATGTATATAGTATATATATAGTATCTGTATGTAGTATATGTTTATAGTATTATATAGTATCTGTATATAGTATGTATATAGTATGTATATAGTATCTGTATGTAGTATGTATGTAGTATGTATATAGTATCTGTATGTACTATCTGTATATAGTATGTATGAAGTATGTATATAGTATTTGTATGTAGTATGTATATAGTATATATATAGTATCTGTATGTAGTATATGTTTATAGTATTATATAGTATCTGTATATAGTATGTATATAGTATGTATATAGTATCTGTATGTAGTATGTATGTAGTATGTATATAGTATCTGTATGTACTATCTGTATATAGTATGTATGAAGTATGTATATAGTATTTGTATGTAGTATGTATATAGTATATATATAGTATCTGTATGTAGTATATGTTTATAGTATTATATAGTATCTGTATATAGTATGTATGTAGTATGTATATAGTATCTGTATGTAGTATGTATGTAGTATGTATATAGTATCTGTATGTACTATCTGTATATAGTATGTATGAAGTATGTATATAGTATTTGTATGTAGTATGTATATAGTATATATATAGTATCTGTATGTAGTATATGTTTATAGTATTATATAGTATCTGTATATAGTATGTATGTAGTATGTATATAGTATCTGTATGTAGTATGTATGTAGTATGTATATAGTATCTGTATGTACTATCTGTATATAGTATGTATGAAGTATGTATATAGTATTTGTATGTAGTATGTATATAGTATATATATAGTATCTGTATGTAGTATATGTTTATAGTATTATATAGTATCTGTATATAGTATGTATATAGTATGTATATAGTATCTGTATGTAGTATGTATGTAGTATGTATATAGTATCTGTATGTACTATCTGTATATAGTATGTATGAAGTATGTATATAGTATTTGTATGTAGTATGTATATAGTATATATATAGTATCTGTATGTAGTATATGTTTATAGTATTATATAGTATCTGTATAAAGTATGTATATAGTATCTGTATGTAGTATATGTTTATAGTATTATATAGTATCTGTATATAGTATGTATGTAGTATGTATATAGTATCTGTATGTACTATCTGTATATAGTATGTATGAAGTATGTATATAGTATCTGTATGTAGTATATGTTTATAGTATTATATAGTATCTGTATATAGTATGTATGTAGTATGTATATAGTATCTGTATGTAGTATGTATGTAGTATGTATATAGTATCTGTATGTACTATCTGTATATAGTATGTATGAAGTATGTATATAGTATTTGTATGTAGTATGTATATAGTATATATATAGTATCTGTATGTAGTATATGTTTATAGTATTATATAGTATCTGTATATAGTATGTATGTAGTATGTATATAGTATCTGTATGTAGTATGTATGTAGTATGTATATAGTATCTGTATGTACTATCTGTATATAGTATGTATGAAGTATGTATATAGTATTTGTATGTAGTATGTATATAGTATATATATAGTATCTGTATGTAGTATATGTTTATAGTATTATATAGTATCTGTATATAGTATGTATATAGTATGTATATAGTATCTGTATGTAGTATGTATGTAGTATGTATATAGTATCTGTATGTACTATCTGTATATAGTATGTATGAAGTATGTATATAGTATCTGTATGTAGTATATGTTTATAGTATTATATAGTATCTGTATATAGTATGTATATAGTATCTGTATGTAGTATATGTTTATAGTATTATATAGTATCTGTATATAGTATGTATATAGTATGTATATAGTATCTGTATGTAGTATGTATGTAGTATGTATATAGTATCTGTATGTACTATCTGTATATAGTATGTATGAAGTATGTATATAGTATTTGTATGTAGTATGTATATAGTATATATATAGTATCTGTATGTAGTATATGTTTATAGTATTATATAGTATCTGTATATAGTATGTATATAGTATCTGTATGTACTATCTGTATATAGTATGTATGAAGTATGTATATAGTATTTGTATGTAGTATGTATATAGTATATATATAGTATCTGTATGTAGTATATGTTTATAGTATTATATAGTATCTGTATATAGTATGTATATAGTATCTGTATGTAGTATATGTTTATAGTATTATTATATCTGTATATAGTATGTATGTAGTATGTATATAGTATCTGTATGTAGTATGTATGTAGTATGTATATAGTATCTGTATGTACTATCTGTATATAGTATGTATGAAGTATGTATATAGTATTTGTATGTAGTATGTATATAGTATATATATAGTATCTGTATGTAGTATATGTTTATAGTATTATATAGTATCTGTATATAGTATGTATATAGTATGTATATAGTATCTGTATGTAGTATGTATGTAGTATGTATATAGTATCTGTATGTACTATCTGTATATAGTATGTATGAAGTATGTATATAGTATTTGTATGTAGTATGTATATAGTATATATATAGTATCTGTATGTAGTATATGTTTATAGTATTATATCTGTATATAGTATGTATGTAGTATGTATATAGTATCTGTATGTAGTATGTATGTAGTATGTATATAGTATCTGTATGTACTATCTGTATATAGTATGTATGAAGTATGTATATAGTATTTGTATGTAGTATGTATATAGTATATATATAGTATCTGTATGTAGTATATGTTTATAGTATTATATAGTATCTGTATATAGTATGTATATAGTATGTATATAGTATCTGTATGTAGTATGTATGTAGTATGTATATAGTATCTGTATGTACTATCTGTATATAGTATGTATGAAGTATGTATATAGTATTTGTATGTAGTATGTATATAGTATATATATAGTATCTGTATGTAGTATATGTTTATAGTATTATATAGTATCTGTATATAGTATGTATGTAGTATGTATATAGTATCTGTATGTAGTATGTATGTAGTATGTATATAGTATCTGTATGTACTATCTGTATATAGTATGTATGAAGTATGTATATAGTATTTGTATGTAGTATGTATATAGTATATATATAGTATCTGTATGTAGTATATGTTTATAGTATTATATAGTATCTGTATATAGTATGTATATAGTATGTATATAGTATCTGTATGTAGTATGTATGTAGTATGTATATAGTATCTGTATGTACTATCTGTATATAGTATGTATGAAGTATGTATATAGTATCTGTATGTAGTATATGTTTATAGTATTATATAGTATCTGTATATAGTATGTATGTAGTATGTATATAGTATATATATAGTATCTGTATGTAGTATATGTTTATAGTATTATATAGTATCTGTATATAGTATGTATATAGTATCTGTATGTAGTATATGTTTATAGTATTATATAGTATCTGTATATAGTATGTATGTAGTATGTATATAGTATCTGTATGTACTATCTGTATATAGTATGTATGAAGTATGTATATAGTATTTGTATGTAGTATGTATATAGTATATATATAGTATCTGTATGTACTATCTGTATATAGTATGTATGAAGTATGTATATAGTATCTGTATGTAGTATATGTTTATAGTATTATATAGTATCTGTATATAGTATGTATGTAGTATTATATAGTATCTGTATATAGTATGTATGTAGTATGTATATAGTATCTGTATGTACTATCTGTATATAGTATGTATGAAGTATGTATATAGTATTTGTATGTAGTATGTATATAGTATATATATAGTATCTGTATGTAGTATATGTTTATAGTATTATATAGTATCTGTATATAGTATGTATGTAGTATTATATAGTATCTGTATATAGTATGTATGTAGTATGTATATAGTATCTGTATGTACTATGTATATAGTATCTGTATGTACTATCTGTATATAGTATGTATGAAGTATGTATATAGTATTTGTATATAGTATGTATATAGTATATATATAGTATCTGTATGTAGTATGTATGTAGTATGTATATAGTATCTGTATGTACTATCTGTATATAGTATGTATGAAGTATGTATATAGTATCTGTATGTAGTATATGTTTATAGTATTATATAGTATCTGTATATAGTATGTATGAAGTATGTATATAGTATCTGTATGTAGTATGTATATAGTATCTGTATGTACTATCTGTATATAGTATGTATGTAGTATGTATATAGTATCTGTATGTAGTATGTATGTAGTATGTATATAGTATCTGTATGTACTATCTGTATATAGTATGTATGAAGTATGTATATAGTATTTGTATGTAGTATGTATATAGTATATATATAGTATCTGTATGTAGTATATGTTTATAGTATTATATAGTATCTGTATATAGTATGTATATAGTATCTGTATGTAGTATATGTTTATAGTATTATATCTGTATATAGTATGTATGTAGTATGTATATAGTATCTGTATGTAGTATATGTTTATAGTATTATATAGTATCTGTATATAGTATGTATGTAGTATGTATATAGTATCTGTATGTAGTATGTATGTAGTATGTATATAGTATCTGTATGTACTATCTGTATATAGTATGTATGAAGTATGTATATAGTATTTGTATGTAGTATGTATATAGTATATATATAGTATCTGTATGTAGTATATGTTTATAGTATTATATAGTATCTGTATATAGTATGTATATAGTATGTATATAGTATCTGTATGTAGTATGTATGTAGTATGTATATAGTATCTGTATGTACTATCTGTATATAGTATGTATGAAGTATGTATATAGTATCTGTATGTAGTATATGTTTATAGTATTATATAGTATCTGTATATAGTATGTATGTAGTATGTATATAGTATCTGTATGTAGTATGTATGTAGTATGTATATAGTATCTGTATGTACTATCTGTATATAGTATGTATGAAGTATGTATATAGTATTTGTATGTAGTATGTATATAGTATATATATAGTATCTGTATGTAGTATATGTTTATAGTATTATATAGTATCTGTATATAGTATGTATATAGTATGTATATAGTATCTGTATGTAGTATGTATGTAGTATGTATATAGTATCTGTATGTACTATCTGTATATAGTATGTATGAAGTATGTATATAGTATTTGTATGTAGTATGTATATAGTATATATATAGTATCTGTATGTAGTATATGTTTATAGTATTATATAGTATCTGTATATAGTATGTATATAGTATCTGTATGTAGTATATGTTTATAGTATTATATCTGTATATAGTATGTATGTAGTATGTATATAGTATCTGTATGTACTATCTGTATATAGTATGTATGAAGTATGTATATAGTATCTGTATGTAGTATATGTTTATAGTATTATATAGTATCTGTATATAGTATGTATATAGTATGTATATAGTATCTGTATGTAGTATGTATGTAGTATGTATATAGTATCTGTATGTACTATCTGTATATAGTATGTATGAAGTATGTATATAGTATTTGTATGTAGTATGTATATAGTATATATATAGTATCTGTATGTAGTATATGTTTATAGTATTATATAGTATCTGTATATAGTATGTATATAGTATCTGTATGTAGTATATGTTTATAGTATTATATCTGTATATAGTATGTATGTAGTATGTATATAGTATCTGTATGTAGTATGTATGTAGTATGTATATAGTATCTGTATGTACTATCTGTATATAGTATGTATGAAGTATGTATATAGTATTTGTATATAGTATGTATATAGTATCTGTATGTAGTATATGTTTATAGTATTATATAGTATCTGTATATAGTATGTATATAGTATCTGTATGTAGTATATGTTTATAGTATTATATCTGTATATAGTATGTATATAGTATGTATATAGTATCTGTATGTAGTATGTATGAAGTATGTATATAGTATTTGTATGTAGTATGTATATAGTATATATATAGTATCTGTATGTAGTATATGTTTATAGTATTATATAGTATCTGTATATAGTATGTATATAGTATGTATATAGTATCTGTATATAGTATGTATGTAGTATGTATATAGTATCTGTATGTACTATCTGTATATAGTATGTATGAAGTATGTATATAGTATTTGTATGTAGTATGTATATAGTATATATATAGTATCTGTATGTAGTATATGTTTATAGTATTATATAGTATCTGTATATAGTATGTATGTAGTATGTATATAGTATCTGTATGTACTATCTGTATATAGTATGTATGAAGTATGTATATAGTATTTGTATGTAGTATGTATATAGTATATATATAGTATCTGTATGTAGTATATGTTTATAGTATTATATCTGTATATAGTATGTATATAGTATGTATATAGTATCTGTATGTAGTATGTATGTAGTATGTATATAGTATCTGTATGTACTATCTGTATATAGTATGTATGAAGTATGTATATAGTATCTGTATGTAGTATGTATATAGTATATATATAGTATCTGTATGTAGTATATGTTTATAGTATTATATAGTATCTGTATATAGTATATATATAGTATCTGTATGTAGTATATGTTTATAGTATTATATAGTATCTGTATATAGTATGTATATAGTATGTATATAGTATCTGTATGTAGTATGTATGTAGTATGTATATAGTATCTGTATGTACTATCTGTATATAGTATGTATGAAGTATGTATATAGTATTTGTATGTAGTATGTATATAGTATATATATAGTATCTGTATGTAGTATATGTTTATAGTATTATATAGTATCTGTATATAGTATGTATATAGTATCTGTATGTAGTATATGTTTATAGTATTATATCTGTATATAGTATGTATGTAGTATGTATATAGTATCTGTATGTAGTATGTATGTAGTATGTATATAGTATCTGTATGTACTATCTGTATATAGTATGTATGAAGTATGTATATAGTATTTGTATGTAGTATGTATATAGTATATATATAGTATCTGTATGTAGTATATGTTTATAGTATTATATCTGTATATAGTATGTATGTAGTATGTATATAGTATCTGTATGTAGTATGTATGTAGTATGTATATAGTATCTGTATGTACTATCTGTATATAGTATGTATGAAGTATGTATATAGTATTTGTATGTAGTATGTATATAGTATATATATAGTATCTGTATGTAGTATATGTTTATAGTATTATATAGTATCTGTATATAGTATGTATATAGTATCTGTATGTAGTATATGTTTATAGTATTATATAGTATCTGTATATAGTATGTATGTAGTATGTATATAGTATGTATGTAGTATGTATATAGTATCTGTATGTACTATCTGTATATAGTATGTATGAAGTATGTATATAGTATTTGTATGTAGTATGTATATAGTATATATATAGTATCTGTATGTAGTATATGTTTATAGTATTATATAGTATCTGTATATAGTATGTATATAGTATGTATATAGTATCTGTATGTAGTATGTATGTAGTATGTATATAGTATCTGTATGTACTATCTGTATATAGTATGTATGAAGTATGTATATAGTATTTGTATGTAGTATGTATATAGTATATATATAGTATCTGTATGTAGTATATGTTTATAGTATTATATAGTATCTGTATATAGTATGTATATAGTATCTGTATGTACTATCTGTATATAGTATGTATGAAGTATGTATATAGTATCTGTATGTAGTATATGTTTATAGTATTATATAGTATCTGTATATAGTATGTATATAGTATCTGTATGTAGTATGTATATAGTATCTGTATGTACTATCTGTATATAGTATGTATGAAGTATGTATATAGTATTTGTATGTAGTATGTATATAGTATATATATAGTATCTGTATGTAGTATATGTTTATAGTATTATATAGTATCTGTATATAGTATGTATATAGTATCTGTATGTAGTATATGTTTATAGTATTATATCTGTATATAGTATGTATGTAGTATGTATATAGTATCTGTATGTAGTATGTATGTAGTATGTATATAGTATCTGTATGTACTATCTGTATATAGTATGTATGAAGTATGTATATAGTATTTGTATGTAGTATGTATATAGTATATATATAGTATCTGTATGTAGTATATGTTTATAGTATTATATAGTATCTGTATATAGTATGTATATAGTATCTGTATGTAGTATATGTTTATAGTATTATATCTGTATATAGTATGTATGTAGTATGTATATAGTATCTGTATATAGTATGTATGTAGTATGTATATAGTATCTGTATGTACTATCTGTATATAGTATGTATGAAGTATGTATATAGTATTTGTATGTAGTATGTATATAGTATATATATAGTATCTGTATGTAGTATATGTTTATAGTATTATATAGTATCTGTATATAGTATGTATATAGTATCTGTATGTACTATCTGTATATAGTATGTATGAAGTATGTATATAGTATTTGTATGTAGTATGTATATAGTATATATATAGTATCTGTATGTAGTATATGTTTATAGTATTATATAGTATCTGTATATAGTATGTATATAGTATCTGTATGTAGTATATGTTTATAGTATTATATCTGTATATAGTATGTATGTAGTATGTATATAGTATCTGTATGTAGTATGTATGTAGTATGTATATAGTATCTGTATGTACTATCTGTATATAGTATGTATGAAGTATGTATATAGTATTTGTATGTAGTATGTATATAGTATATATATAGTATCTGTATGTAGTATATGTTTATAGTATTATATAGTATCTGTATATAGTATGTATATAGTATGTATATAGTATCTGTATGTAGTATGTATGTAGTATGTATATAGTATCTGTATGTACTATCTGTATATAGTATGTATGAAGTATGTATATAGTATTTGTATGTAGTATGTATATAGTATATATATAGTATCTGTATGTAGTATATGTTTATAGTATTATATAGTATCTGTATATAGTATGTATATAGTATCTGTATGTAGTATATGTTTATAGTATTATATCTGTATATAGTATGTATGTAGTATGTATATAGTATCTGTATGTAGTATGTATGTAGTATGTATATAGTATCTGTATGTACTATCTGTATATAGTATGTATGAAGTATGTATATAGTATTTGTATGTAGTATGTATATAGTATATATATAGTATCTGTATGTAGTATATGTTTATAGTATTATATAGTATCTGTATATAGTATGTATGTAGTATGTATATAGTATCTGTATGTAGTATGTATGTAGTATGTATATAGTATCTGTATGTACTATCTGTATATAGTATGTATGAAGTATGTATATAGTATTTGTATGTAGTATGTATATAGTATATATATAGTATCTGTATGTAGTATATGTTTATAGTATTATATAGTATCTGTATATAGTATGTATATAGTATCTGTATGTAGTATATGTTTATAGTATTATATAGTATCTGTATATAGTATGTATGTAGTATGTATATAGTATTTGTATGTAGTATGTATATAGTATATATATAGTATCTGTATGTAGTATATGTTTATAGTATTATATCTGTATATAGTATGTATGTAGTATGTATATAGTATCTGTATGTAGTATGTATGTAGTATGTATATAGTATCTGTATGTACTATCTGTATATAGTATGTATGAAGTATGTATATAGTATCTGTATGTAGTATGTATATAGTATATATATAGTATCTGTATGTAGTATATGTTTATAGTATTATATAGTATCTGTATATAGTATGTATATAGTATGTATATAGTATCTGTATGTAGTATGTATATAGTATGTATATAGTATCTGTATGTACTATCTGTATATAGTATGTATGAAGTATGTATATAGTATATGTATGTAGTATGTATATAGTATATATATAGTATCTGTATGTAGTATATGTTTATAGTATTATATAGTATCTGTATATAGTATGTATATAGTATGTATATAGTATCTGTATATAGTATGTATGTAGTATGTATATAGTATCTGTATGTAGTATGTATATAGTATCTGTATGTACTATCTGTATATAGTATGTATGAAGTATGTATATAGTATTTGTATGTAGTATGTATATAGTATATATATAGTATCTGTATGTAGTATATGTTTATAGTATTATATAGTATCTGTATATAGTATGTATATAGTATCTGTATGTAGTATATGTTTATAGTATTATATAGTATCTGTATATAGTATGTATGTAGTATGTATATAGTATCTGTATGTACTATCTGTATATAGTATGTATGAAGTATGTATATAGTATTTGTATGTAGTATGTATATAGTATATATATAGTATCTGTATGTAGTATATGTTTATAGTATTATATAGTATCTGTATATAGTATGTATATAGTATCTGTATGTAGTATATGTTTATAGTATTATATAGTATCTGTATATAGTATGTATGTAGTATGTATATAGTATCTGTATGTAGTATGTATGTAGTATGTATATAGTATCTGTATGTACTATCTGTATATAGTATGTATGAAGTATGTATATAGTATTTGTATGTAGTATGTATATAGTATATATATAGTATCTGTATGTAGTATATGTTTATAGTATTATATAGTATCTGTATATAGTATGTATATAGTATGTATATAGTATCTGTATGTAGTATGTATATAGTATCTGTATGTACTATCTGTATATAGTATGTATGAAGTATGTATATAGTATTTGTATGTAGTATGTATATAGTATATATATAGTATCTGTATGTAGTATATGTTTATAGTATTATATAGTATCTGTATATAGTATGTATATAGTATCTGTATGTAGTATATGTTTATAGTATTATATAGTATCTGTATATAGTATGTATGTAGTATGTATATAGTATCTGTATGTAGTATATGTTTATAGTATTATATCTGTATATAGTATGTATGTAGTATGTATATAGTATCTGTATGTAGTATGTATGTAGTATGTATATAGTATCTGTATGTACTATCTGTATATAGTATGTATGAAGTATGTATATAGTATTTGTATGTAGTATGTATATAGTATATATATAGTATCTGTATGTAGTATATGTTTATAGTATTATATAGTATCTGTATATAGTATGTATATAGTATCTGTATGTAGTATATGTTTATAGTATTATATAGTATCTGTATATAGTATGTATGTAGTATGTATATAGTATCTGTATGTAGTATGTATGTAGTATGTATATAGTATCTGTATGTACTATATGTATATAGTATGTATGAAGTATGTATATAGTATTTGTATGTATATGTATATAGTATATATATAGTATCTGTATGTAGTATATGTTTATAGTATTATATAGTATCTGTATATAGTATGTATATAGTATGTATATAGTATCTGTATGTAGTATGTATGTAGTATGTATATAGTATCTGTATGTACTATCTGTATATAGTATGTATGAAGTATGTATATAGTATTTGTATGTAGTATGTATATAGTATATATATAGTATCTGTATGTAGTATATGTTTATAGTATTATATAGTATCTGTATATAGTATGTATATAGTATCTGTATGTAGTATATGTTTATAGTATTATATAGTATCTGTATATAGTATGTATGTAGTATGTATATAGTATCTGTATGTACTATCTGTATATAGTATGTATGAAGTATGTATATAGTATCTGTATGTAGTATATGTTTATAGTATTATATAGTATCTGTATATAGTATGTATATAGTATCTGTATGTAGTATATGTTTATAGTATTATATAGTATCTGTATATAGTATGTATGAAGTATGTATATAGTATTTGTATGTAGTATGTATATAGTATATATATAGTATCTGTATGTAGTATATGTTTATAGTATTATATAGTATCTGTATATAGTATGTATATAGTATCTGTATGTAGTATATGTTTATAGTATTATATAGTATCTGTATATAGTATGTATATAGTATGTATATAGTATCTGTATGTAGTATGTATATAGTATCTGTATGTACTATCTGTATATAGTATGTATGAAGTATGTATATAGTATTTGTATGTAGTATGTATATAGTATATATATAGTATCTGTATGTAGTATATGTTTATAGTATTATATAGTATCTGTATATAGTATGTATATAGTATCTGTATGTAGTATATGTTTATAGTATTATATCTGTATATAGTATGTATGTAGTATGTATATAGTATCTGTATGTACTATCTGTATATAGTATGTATGAAGTATGTATATAGTATTTGTATGTAGTATGTATATAGTATATATATAGTATCTGTATGTAGTATATGTTTATAGTATTATATAGTATCTGTATATAGTATGTATATAGTATGTATATAGTATCTGTATGTAGTATGTATGTAGTATGTATATAGTATCTGTATGTACTATCTGTATATAGTATGTATGAAGTATGTATATAGTATTTGTATGTAGTATGTATATAGTATATATATAGTATCTGTATGTAGTATATGTTTATAGTATTATATAGTATCTGTATATAGTATGTATATAGTATCTGTATGTAGTATGTATGTAGTATGTATATAGTATCTGTATGTACTATCTGTATATAGTATGTATGAAGTATGTATATAGTATTTGTATGTAGTATGTATATAGTATATATATAGTATCTGTATGTAGTATATGTTTATAGTATTATATCTGTATATAGTATGTATGTAGTATGTATATAGTATCTGTATGTAGTATGTATGTAGTATGTATATAGTATCTGTATGTACTATCTGTATATAGTATGTATGAAGTATGTATATAGTATATATATAGTATCTGTATGTAGTATATGTTTATAGTATTATATAGTATCTGTATGTAGTATGTATGTAGTATGTATATAGTATCTGTATGTACTATCTGTATATAGTATGTATAAAGTATGTATATAGTATCTGTATGTAGTATATGTTTATAGTATTATATAGTATCTGTATATAGTATGTATATAGTATCTGTATGTAGTATATGTTTATAGTATTATATAGTATCTGTATATAGTATGTATGTAGTATGTATATAGTATCTGTATGTAGTATGTATATAGTATCTGTATGTACTATCTGTATATAGTATGTATGAAGTATGTATATAGTATTTGTATGTAGTATGTATATAGTATATATATAGTATCTGTATGTAGTATATGTTTATAGTATTATATAGTATCTGTATATAGTATGTATATAGTATGTATATAGTATCTGTATGTAGTATGTATGTAGTATGTATATAGTATCTGTATGTACTATCTGTATATAGTATGTATGAAGTATGTATATAGTATATATATAGTATCTGTATGTAGTATATGTTTATAGTATTATATAGTATCTGTATATAGTATGTATATAGTATCTGTATGTAGTATATGTTTATAGTATTATATAGTATCTGTATATAGTATGTATATAGTATCTGTATGTAGTATATGTTTATAGTATTATATCTGTATATAGTATGTATGTAGTATGTATATAGTATCTGTATGTAGTATGTATGTAGTATGTATATAGTATCTGTATGTACTATCTGTATATAGTATGTATGAAGTATGTATATAGTATTTGTATGTAGTATGTATATAGTATATATATAGTATCTGTATGTAGTATATGTTTATAGTATTATATAGTATCTGTATATAGTATGTATATAGTATCTGTATGTAGTATATGTTTATAGTATTATATAGTATCTGTATATAGTATGTATATAGTATTATATAGTATCTGTATATAGTATGTATATAGTATCTGTATGTAGTATATGTTTATAGTATTATATCTGTATATAGTATGTATGTAGTATGTATATAGTATCTGTATGTAGTATGTATATAGTATCTGTATGTACTATCTGTATATAGTATGTATGAAGTATGTATATAGTATTTGTATGTAGTATGTATATAGTATATATATAGTATCTGTATGTAGTATATGTTTATAGTATTATATAGTATCTGTATATAGTATGTATATAGTATCTGTATGTAGTATATGTTTATAGTATTATATAGTATCTGTATATAGTATGTATGTAGTATGTATATAGTATCTGTATGTAGTATGTATGTAGTATGTATATAGTATCTGTATGTACTATCTGTATATAGTATGTATGAAGTATGTATATAGTATTTGTATGTAGTATGTATATAGTATATATATAGTATCTGTATGTAGTATATGTTTATAGTATTATATAGTATCTGTATATAGTATGTATATAGTATGTATATAGTATCTGTATGTAGTATGTATGTAGTATGTATATAGTATCTGTATGTACTATCTGTATATAGTATGTATGAAGTATGTATATAGTATTTGTATATAGTATGTATATAGTATCTGTATGTAGTATATGTTTATAGTATTATATCTGTATATAGTATGTATGTAGTATGTATATAGTATCTGTATGTAGTATGTATATAGTATCTGTATGTACTATCTGTATATAGTATGTATGAAGTATGTATATAGTATTTGTATGTAGTATGTATATAGTATATATATAGTATCTGTATGTAGTATATGTTTATAGTATATAGTATCTGTATATAGTATGTATGTAGTATGTATATAGTATCTGTATGTAGTATGTATGTAGTATGTATATAGTATCTGTATGTACTATCTGTATATAGTATGTATGAAGTATGTATATAGTATTTGTATGTAGTATGTATATAGTATATATATAGTATCTGTATGTAGTATATGTTTATAGTATTATATAGTATCTGTATATAGTATGTATATAGTATCTGTATGTAGTATATGTTTATAGTATTATATAGTATCTGTATATAGTATGTATGTAGTATGTATATAGTATCTGTATGTAGTATGTATATAGTATGTATATAGTATCTGTATGTACTATCTGTATATAGTATGTATATAGTATCTGTATGTAGTATATGTTTATAGTATTATATCTGTATATAGTATGTATGTAGTATGTATATAGTATCTGTATGTAGTATGTATGTAGTATGTATATAGTATCTGTATGTACTATCTGTATATAGTATGTATGAAGTATGTATATAGTATCTGTATGTAGTATATGTTTATAGTATTATATAGTATCTGTATATAGTATGTATATAGTATGTATATAGTATCTGTATGTAGTATGTATATAGTATCTGTATGTACTATCTGTATATAGTATGTATGAAGTATATATATAGTATCTGTATGTAGTATATGTTTATAGTATTATATAGTATCTGTATATAGTATGTATATAGTATGTATATAGTATCTGTATGTAGTATGTATATAGTATCTGTATGTAGTATGTATGTAGTATGTATATAGTATCTGTATGTACTATCTGTATATAGTATGTATGAAGTATGTATATAGTATTTGTATGTAGTATGTATATAGTATATATATAGTATCTGTATGTAGTATATGTTTATAGTATTATATAGTATCTGTATATAGTATGTATATAGTATCTGTATGTAGTATATGTTTATAGTATTATATAGTATCTGTATATAGTATGTATATAGTATGTATATAGTATCTGTATGTATATGTATGTAGTATGTATATAGTATCTGTATGTACTATCTGTATATAGTATGTATGAAGTATGTATATAGTATTTGTATGTAGTATGTATATAGTATATATATAGTATCTGTATGTAGTATATGTTTATAGTATTATATAGTATCTGTATATAGTATGTATATAGTATCTGTATGTAGTATATGTTTATAGTATTATATCTGTATATAGTATGTATGTAGTATGTATATAGTATCTGTATGTAGTATGTATGTAGTATGTATATAGTATCTGTATGTACTATGTATATAGTATCTGTATGTACTATCTGTATATAGTATGTATGAAGTATGTATATAGTATCTGTATGTAGTATGTATGTAGTATGTATATAGTATCTGTATGTACTATCTGTATATAGTATGTATGAAGTATGTATATAGTATTTGTATGTAGTATGTATATAGTATATATATAGTATCTGTATGTAGTATATGTTTATAGTATTATATAGTATCTGTATATAGTATGTATATAGTATGTATATAGTATCTGTATGTAGTATGTATGTAGTATGTATATAGTATCTGTATGTACTATCTGTATATAGTATGTATGAAGTATGTATATAGTATTTGTATGTAGTATGTATATAGTATTATATAGTATCTGTATGTAGTATATGTTTATAGTATTATATAGTATCTGTATATAGTATGTATATAGTATCTGTATGTAGTATATGTTTATAGTATTATATAGTATCTGTATATAGTATGTATGTAGTATGTATATAGTATCTGTATGTAGTATGTATATAGTATCTGTATGTACTATCTGTATATAGTATGTATGAAGTATGTATATAGTATTTGTATGTAGTATGTATATAGTATATATATAGTATCTGTATGTAGTATATGTTTATAGTATTATATAGTATCTGTATATAGTATGTATATAGTATCTGTATGTAGTATATGTTTATAGTATTATATCTGTATATAGTATGTATGTAGTATGTATATAGTATCTGTATGTAGTATGTATGTAGTATGTATATAGTATCTGTATGTACTATCTGTATATAGTATGTATGAAGTATGTATATAGTATTTGTATGTAGTATGTATATAGTATATATATAGTATCTGTATGTAGTATATGTTTATAGTATTATATAGTATCTGTATATAGTATGTATATAGTATCTGTATGTAGTATATGTTTATAGTATTATATCTGTATATAGTATGTATGTAGTATGTATATAGTATCTGTATGTAGTATGTATGTAGTATGTATATAGTATCTGTATGTACTATCTGTATATAGTATGTATGAAGTATGTATATAGTATTTGTATGTAGTATGTATATAGTATATATATAGTATCTGTATGTAGTATATGTTTATAGTATTATATAGTATCTGTATATAGTATGTATGTAGTATGTATATAGTATCTGTATGTAGTATGTATATAGTATCTGTATGTAGTATGTATGTAGTATGTATATAGTATCTGTATGTACTATCTGTATATAGTATGTATGAAGTATGTATATAGTATTTGTATGTAGTATGTATATAGTATATATATAGTATCTGTATGTAGTATATGTTTATAGTATTATATCTGTATATAGTATGTATGTAGTATGTATATAGTATCTGTATGTAGTATGTATGTAGTATGTATATAGTATCTGTATGTACTATCTGTATATAGTATGTATGAAGTATGTATATAGTATTTGTATGTAGTATGTATATAGTATATATATAGTATCTGTATGTAGTATATGTTTATAGTATTATATAGTATCTGTATATAGTATGTATATAGTATGTATGTAGTATGTATATAGTATCTGTATGTAGTATTTGTTTATAGTATTATATAGTATCTGTATGTAGTATGTATGTAGTATGTATATAGTATCTGTATGTAGTATCTGTATATAGTATGTATGAAGTATGTATATAGTATTTGTATGTAGTATGTACAGTATATAGTATAGCATCTGTATGTAGTATGGAGGTCAAGACTCAATAAAACTAACAGAATCACATCATTTACAATAAAGGTAGTGATGCAGTCAGAAGTTCCGCCATAGTAGAAAGTTTATCAATAAAAGTTCTGAACAGAATTTGTGAAAAGTGTTCAGGACCCGACAGGTAAAGACCTGGACCCCAGGAACTGGTCCAACAACCTCTCTCTCTCTCTCTCTCTCTCTCTCTCTCTCTCTCTCTCTCTCTCATGTTTGCAGCATTTTGATCATATTAATGAGGACTTGTGGATTTATTCTGTTAAGTGAGGTGTTTTGTTTTTGTTCTATATGTAGCGTTCTGGATTCCACTCTGGACAAGTTTCCTGAATATTATCACCACTTTGTAATAAAAGTAGAATAAATACTAAAATAATTGAAATCTTTTATAACAGGATAAAACAGTTTCTCAGGGGCAAAATCTTCTCATTTCACTCACAAACATGTTTTATAAATCTACTTACCAGGTTCTCGCCCTGATAAACAGCTGGAGGTCCCTAAATAAGATAAAGAAGAAAAGATCAATCTCAAAATTAACATACAGCCTGTAAAAACTGTTAATGTCTCTTAAAATTCTTTCCCAGTTGAGCTGAAAGTGAAATATATATATTTTTATTATATTTAAAACCTTTTTCCACTCTTACATTAGGTTTTAATGTGTCTTGGTGCCTGTTTGAGGCTTCAGTCTTCATTTACAAGATGTTACCTTAACATTCCCCCTGTTCCTGAACAAAGAGTGTGATCTTTACCCGAGAACCAGCAGGACCAGGAAGACCAACTGGACCTCTCCTTCCCCTCTCACCCTGTAACAGAATTAGAAGGTTTGATTTTAAGTGTTGTGTTTTTAAACACGTTTCACTGTAGATTAGAGCTTTTAGTTGTATCGGTACTCACAGGGGGTCCGACTTTACCCAGTTCACCTGGCAGCCCGTCTGAACCAGGGATACCCTGTTAGAAACATCAACATACACAAGCTGCTGTGTGTCGCTTTAACAGCTCTTTGAATGAAGGTTTCCTGCTTTGTTGTTGCTTCTCTTGATCTCAGATCCATTTTTAACTAATAAAAAGATGCTTAAAACTGTTTCATCAAGTTTCAAGACATTTCTGACTGAATGATGAGCAACTCATACAAACTGAGACACACGATTATCTGAAGGTTAGAATTAATCCAGTACAATAAAAATGTTTTTATTATAGAATTAAGTTTTGTTTTGTTTTGTTTTAGGTAACTTCCCACCAGGAAAAACGTTAGATGAATTTTTATCATGTTATATTGGATGAACCTTCATCACCTGTAGAACAGGTGATTTGTTCCAACACTAACAAGTATGGAGTAGTTTGAATGTATGACCCTGACTCACATCTGGTCCATCAGGTCCTGCACCCTGTGAGTGAGAGACCACATGGGTTTAAAACACTGACTCAGACAGATCAAACATCTGATAACAAGACATCTAATAAGGTTTAAATCTGCACTCACAGCTTCTCCAGGAGGCCCACGAGCACCACGATCCCCCTGAAAACAACATCACAAATAATCTGAGATCAGAAATATAAAGATGCTTCAGGAAAGTCCAACATTTCTCCAGTTAAAACCTAAACTAGTTCAGTTTCCATCATTTCTAGAGATAAACTGGTAGATCAGCTGCATTGGAAGCAGAAACAGATTCATCAGTCTGTTGAGATGATAAATTTACCTTTGAGCCTTTTGGACCCACTGGGCCTGGATCCCCAGGAGGTCCTACAGGTCCCTGAGGACACATCACAAAAACAAAACAACATGCATCTTTATCACCATGACGTTCACTGAAAAATATAAATACCTGATAAATAAACTCATGCAGTAACATCTCAGATTAAAGATCGCTGCTCTTAAATATTTCTAGATCTTTATGTCTGATTACACTGTTTCAATCTTCACCTTAATGAAACATTCACCTTATTTGTTTTCCCATAGAACCAAAATAAAAGGTTGTTCTGCATGATGTTTGCATGTTCTCCATGTGCATGTTCTCCGTGTTTGCATGTTCTCCATGTGCATGTTCTCCATGTCTATGTTCTCCATGTTTGCATGTTCTCCATGTTTGCATGTTCTCCATGTGCATGTTCTCCATGTGCATGTTCTCCATGTTTGCATGTTCTCCATGTTTGCATGTTCTCCATGTGCATGTTCTCCATGTTTGCATGTTCTCCATGTGCATGTTCTCCATGTGCATGTTCTCCATGTTTGCATGTTCTCCATGTTTGCATGTTCTCCATGTGCATGTTCTCCATGTACATGTTCTCCATGTGCATGTTCTCCATGTTTGCATGTTCTCCATGTTTGCATGTTCTCCATGTGCATGTTCTCCATGTGCATGTTCTCCATGTGCATGTTCTCCATGTTTGCATGTTCTCCATGTTTGCATGTTCTCCATGTGCATGTTCTCCATGTTTGCATGTTCTCCATGTGCATGTTCTCCATGTGCATGTTCTCCATGTGCATGTTCTCCATGTTTGCATGTTCTCCATGTTTGCATGTTCTCCATGTGCATGTTCTCCATGTGCATGTTCTCCATGTTTGCATGTTCTCCATGTTTGCATGTTCTCCATGTACATGTTCTCCATGTGCATGTTCTCCATGTGCATGTTCTCCATGTTTGCATGTTCTCCATGATTGCATGTTCTCCATGTCTATGTTCTCCATGTTTGCATGTTCTCCATGTTTGCATGTTCTCCATGTGCATGTTCTCCATGTGCATGTTCTCCATGTTTGCATGTTCTCCATGTGCATGTTCTCCATGTGCATGTTCTCCATGTTTGCATGTTCTCCATGTTTGCATGTTCTCCATGTGCATGTTATCCATGTGCATGTTCTCCATGTTTGCATGTTCTCCATGTGCATGTTCTCCATGTTTGCATGTTCTCCATGTGAATGTTCTCCATGTGCATGTTCTCCATGTGCATGTTCTCCATGTTTGCATGTTCTCCATGTGAATGTTCTCCATGTGCATGTTCTCCATGTGCATGTTCTCCATGTTTGCATGTTCTCCATGTTTGCATGTTCTCCATGTGCATGTTCTCCATGTTTGCATGTTCTCCATGTGAATGTTCTCCATGTGCATGTTCTCTATGTTGGCATGTTCTCCATGTGCATGTTCTCCATGTTTGCATGTTCTCCATGTTTGCATGTTCTCCATGTGAATGTTCTCCATGTGAATGTTCTCCATGTGAATGTGTGGGTTTTCTCCAGCTTCCTCTTACAGACTGAAAACATGCTGAAGGTTAACTGGCATCTGGGTTTGACTGAGTTGTTGTTTGTCTCTATGTGTCCCTATGATGGACAGATGACCTGTGCAGGTGTGACTCCGCCCCATCCAATGACAGCTGGAGACAGACACCATCTCCCTGAACAGGAACAATACAGCTGATGACTGTTTTCATTCTCTGTATTTAGTTTCATTGATGATCCACATCAAACTCTGTCGTCTTTTATGTTTTTTGTGGGTTCACGGTTTAGTAATTTGTTTAGTAATCTGATGTTCTCTGATGTTCTCTGATGTTCTCTGATATTCTGTTATGTTCTGTGATGTTCTTTTATGTTCTCTGCTGTTCTGTGATGTTCTTTGATGTTCTTCCTTGTGTCAGTCTGGATTTATAGAAAGTTGTTTGTTGTTTCTTGTTGTTATAATTAGAGTATTTTATGTTCTAACATGTTCTTGAGTTCCGTCTGCATGTGGATTCTTTTCTTAAGAAGTTCTTAATATAAAAACAACTTGTTTATAAGTTTTGGACCAACAGTTGAATAAAATATCAGCAATTGATATGAACTATAAATATGTATTAGACAAGTTGTTGTTCTGTTGTTATCTCTTCCACACACCTTCAGATTATTATGCTACAGTAATCCCAGACTGTTCATAACAAACAAACACTTCAAACAGATAAAGAACGTTGTCTTATAATGATGTTTCAGACCTTCATGTGTTCAACCCTCCTGCTGACTTTCATTTAACTCAAACTTGCTGCCTGTTCTTAGAACCGCAGCAGACAGAAAACACAGTGTCACCATTCTGCACGATCTTCCCAGCATACACTGGGCATCTGATTCTCCTCCACTCCCTCAGACAAAAAGACCCCTGTTTCTACCAGGAAGCCAGTGGAGACTCGCCCCTACATGGTCAGACTGATTTATTCAGGAACTTCTTTCTCTCAACAGTTTTTCCAACTGGAGGCCAAAACAAACTGTTTACACAGCTGTAGATCTATATGATCATCTCAGATCTGTATGTTCACCTCAGATCTGTATGTTCACCTCAGATCTATATGTTCACCTCAGATCTATATCCTGCGCCAACTGTGTGATGCCATCATGTCAATATGGACCAAACTCTCTGAGGAATGCTTCCAGCACCTTGTTGAATCTATGCCACGAAGAATTGAGGCAGTTCTGAAGGCAAAAGGGGGTCCAACCCGTTACTAGCATGGTGTGCATCACACAGTTGGTGCAGATTTGTCAGCTGCACATCCATGATGCGAATCTCCCGTTCCACCACATCCCAAAGATGCTCTATTGGATTGAGATCTGGTGACTGTGGAGGCCATTTGAGTACAGTGAACTCATTGTCATGTTCAAGAAACCAGTCTGAGATGATTCCAGCTTTATGACATGGCGCATTATCCTGCTGAAAGTAGCCATCAGAAGTTGGGTACATTGTGGTCATAAAGGGATGGACATGGTCAGCAACAATACTCAGGTAGGCTGTGGCGTTGTAACGATGCTCAATTGGTACCAAGGGGCCCAAAGAGTGCCAAGAAAATATTCCCCACACCATTACACCACCACCACCAGCCTGAACCGTTGATACAAGGCAGGATGGATCCATGCTTTCATGTTGTTGACGCCAAATTCTGACCCTACCATCCGAATGTCGCAGCAGAAATCGAGACTCATCAGACCAGGCAACGTTTTTCCAATCTTCTATTGTCCAATTTCGATGAGCTTGTGCAAATTGTAGCCTCAGTTTCCTGTTCTTAGCTGAAAGGAGTGGCACCCGGCGTGGTCTTCTGCTGCTGTAGCCCATCTGCCTCAAAGTTCGACGTACTGTGCGTTCAGAGATGCTCTTCTGCCTACCTTGGTTGTAACGAGTGGTTATTTGAGTCACTGTTGCCTTTCTATCAGCTCGAACCAGTCTGGCCATTCTCCTCTGACCTCTGGCATCAACAAGGCATTTCCGCCCACAGAACTGCCGCTCACTGGATATTTTTTCTTTTTCGGACCATTCTCTGTAAACCCTAGAGATGGTTGTGCGTGAAAATCCCAGTAGATCAGCAGTTTCTGAAATACTCAGACCAACAACAACCATGCCACGTTCAAAGTCACTCAAATCACCTTTCTTCCCCATACTGATGCTCGGTTTGAACTGCAGGAGATTGTCTTGACCATGTGTACATGCCTAAATGCACTGAGTTGCCGCCATGTGATTGGCTGATTAGAAATTAAGTGTTAACGAGCAGTTGGACAGGTGTACCTAATAAAGTGGCCGGTGAGTGTATATGTTCACCTCAGATCTGTATGTTCACCTCATCCCTTCGTTTAGAGTTCTAGACTTATCTTCTTGACTTATACGGGATGAAAAGTTAGGATTCTAGAGACGGTCCTGCTGCGGTGGATGTTAATGTTCTCAACTCAACTACATGGTCCCAGGAACAGTTCTGTTGTCATGTTGTTTCACTCACATCAGCTCCTGGAAGACCTGGAGATCCAGGTGACCCGTCTTGGCCGTCATCTCCATCAAAACCCTGAAAGCAGAAGAATCAGAACGTTTCTGGTTCAAACGGTAACGTCTGTTGAAGGAGAGATAAAAAACAGACTCACTGGTGGTCCAGTGACGGTGGAGTCTTCTCCTCGTTCCCCCTAAAGACACACAGAGACATTCAGTCAATAGAGAACCATCACTCACAGCTGCAGCATCTTGTTAATATGTTTATTTAATCCCAACAGGTTCTTATATCGTCTCCAAATGGACACATGGAAGTCCTGAACTTTAGGAGACACTGAGGTTTTCACAAGTTCTAGAAACTAGGAGGATGTTTTGGACCATCAGAAATCCTTAAATCCAATGTGTTAATGTAACTGTTCAAAACTAGGATTAAAAATAAACTTTTATATTCAATAATAAATTTAATGCAAACTTACATCAATTCCATCTACTCCGGGAACACCAGCTATACCGGGCGGTCCTGGGGGGCCTCTGGGACCAACAGGGCCCCTCTTCAAAATAAACAAAAAAAAATCTGTTTTCTTTTTCTCAAATGTTTGAAATCCATCAGTGAGTACCGTGCAGCGCTGCTGATTTTTACTTCACACAGAGACTCATTGTCTGGGTGAGGTGGGGGAAAAGGTCATGAAACCAAACCTGGCTGCACCATTTTAGTCCCTGTTGCTGCTTAAGAAGCTGCACGTGTTCAGATTACTGACCTTATTACTGCCAGCTTCGTTTGCTGGGAAAGTGTTTTTCTAAACTTTAATTAATATGGAGAGAAATATTTATTCCAATCCTGCGTTCACGTTCTTCTTCCATTTATATTTCCTATAAAAATTCTGTTATTGATTCAAGTTCAGACACTGTATCTATACTGTGTACATATGCAGCATATGTAAGTCCCAGTTTAATCACATGACTCAATCAGTTTTAATTAAGAGTAAATAAGAACTGCACGGTACAGAAAAGTTACACATTAATGAGCAGCACAGGTAACAAGATAATAAACATAATGGAAAAGAACAAATTTAAACACCACAAAAAAACTGAAATTTAACAAACAATTAAAACACTGTAAAGTTAGATTAAGTTTTGAGCACAAACCAATGAGTCTAAAATGTTTTAATTAGAAAGACAACTGGACAGTTTTCTGTTTTACCTGCTGTCTGACCACGATACAAACATTTGAACCAGTGAGCACCACAAACCGGCTGCAGAGAACAAAAAAAGACGTCTTTCTCTCACCTGAGCTGAACAAATCAGCACCATCTGCAGTAAAATCACCACCAGGGACTCCCGATAGATCCGTACGAGAGCCATCGTCTTCCCACAGATGCAGGAAGATCCAAAAATCTCTTTTCACCAGATTAGGAAGGGCTCTCTGACAGTTCACCTGTCAGTGTGGCCCCCAACTGAAAACCACCCGCCTGATGGAAGAGGAGGACGTGAGGGAGTCCCAACTTCTCCTGAGGAGCGGAGGTTGATCAGAAGAGAAGGGGTTCTTTGTGCTCACAGAGTGGTGGGAGCGTTCCAGCACTATGAACGATTAAAAGTAGTTAATAAAGAGTTTCTAAAGAAGTAAAAAGAAATGCAGAAAGAATCAATGAGATTTTATTGTCTTGTATTATCATGTGAGAAATCAGGAAAATCAGACTTTTAACTCATTGTATCATTAGAATCTTTTCAGCTCTCTGCATCCATTGATCCTGATCAGCTGATGGACTTTTCTTGGTGACCTTATATGTGAGAATTGCATTAATGTCTCCACAACAGCTGATTATATATTATACCAGTGATGAAGCCAGAAGATTCAACCACAGATGGAGGTTATTAAACCTGACAGACATCTAAAAAAACACAAAGCAGTGAGAGAGTTTAACCTGACAGCAGGGAGACAAATATTCACTACAACCAGCTGCAAGAACTAAAAAAAAATCTAATTAAAGAAAACAACACAAAGATTTGGTCATTTTGTCAATCCTGTACTTTAAATATAAGAGACTCAATGTGTCATCACATCTGTGCTTGTTTTATGTTATGAAACCTGCACATGACGGAGTTTAGATCATACATATGAATATTCTTAGTAAAGATTTGCTGTTTTTAGGTTAATGTTATATATAAGTGCTGAAATAATGTTCAGTAACATATGGCTCAAAAAATCTATCTTTCATGTGATATTTAGTTTGTAAGAATAATATAAAAAGGCAGTTGTTATTGTGTTAATGTTTATAACACATGTAATATCGTTGTGTTTGTCCTACTTCAATTGATGTTACTCAGATAATTTCGGTGACAGATGACGTCATTCTCACTGCTCACATCCATATTTATTTATGTAAGATTTTTGACCATCAAAACAGCGGAATTATTCTTGTGTTTCACTTGAGCAGCTGGAAGCGGTAAATGTGCGCTATTGACCGGTAGGTGGCGGTAATAAACCTATTCCAGACTGTTTAAATATTCAGCGAAGAAGAAACAGCGGAAGTTGACGTGAGGACGCGTCGTTTTCAAAGCTCGTTAACGGCTGTTGTTTTGTCTGAGCTTGTGGACAATAAAAGCACTTTTTAGTCGCTATTTTTCCGATAACGATTGAATTATGGATTATCTGTGAAAGGAAGTTGATCCATCTGCAGGTGAAGGTGGGTTCGGCAGCTAGCTGTTGTTAGCGGTTCTTTCCAGAACATATTTACCTTAAACTTCTTACTGTAACTTTATACAACAGAAAATAAATTAGCAGTTTTAAAACGGAGTTTCGTTGCAACATAAACACAATAAAACGAAATTTTCATTTAATAAGCAAAAAGGGGTAAATGCATGAACCTTATTTGAGTTTTATTATCTGGTTGTTATTTACGAAACGCTGCATGTCGTGATGTTCTGATATTTGGATATCTGGATGTTGTCATGGTGTCACGATGTTGTAACATATTGATATATAAACCACACGATTTAAGAATTGATGCAACATCCTTGACGGTATGAATATTAGAGAAATCCTGATTGTTGTTGTATTATTAATCAAATTTGAACGTTTTAATTGCTTTTTAAATTTTCTTACTTCAATAAATTGCAGCTGACAGTATTATGGACAACCTGGATTTCTCTGAAGAGGAAATTCAGCAGCAACTGGCTGTCCTGGGTTACAAAAACATACCAAAACACAGGCTGCGTGAATTTAAACACGGTAAGACCTTGTTATGTGTATTTGTCTGGTCCTTCCTCTCAGATCAGCAGATGAAGCTTGACTTTGGCTTTTTACTTTTTTAGAAAAATATTTGTCATGTTAACAGGATCAGAGTTTGAGATCCAGTCGGAGCTGGTTGTTGTTGATGTTGTGCTTTTGGTATATTATTTATTTTTATATTGCTTCTATTTGTTTTATTATTTAACTGCTGTTTTTATTCCGTTAAGCCAAATTGTAAAGCAGCATGGTCAACCTATGTGGTTTAAATGTACAGTATAAACTTGTTTTATTTGTGTTTTGTGTCAGATCTGGATGAACTGATACATCGTGGTCCATGGAAAACCGTGTCTGCTGGAATTCTGAAGACCAACAAACCCCAGACCCTGTCTCAGTCCAGTCCTCCTGCTTACATCAAAGAGAAAGGTTAGAGCACAACTACCAATCAGAACTCTTTAATTAAATGTCACTGTGAAAAAGCTTTTGTTGGTTAATGACCTGTCTTCCAGACCACTCAAAGTACTTGACACTACAAATCACACACCCTGATTTGCAAATCGGGGAGCTACACGGGGTTCTGTGGGGTAGAACCAGCAAACTTCTGATTGGTAGAGAACTGCTCCTTCTGAGCTAAAGCCACTGACGCTGTGTCTCATTTGCCTTTCAATGAGCAGGTTTGCGGTTCAGACCCAGCTGCCTTTCAGCTCAGACACCCCCCCCCCCCCCCCCCC